>OY284475.1:30882641-31482641 GCA_958336345.1 Dorcus parallelipipedus
ACGTGCAAAATATGTAAGTGGCAGGATCTCTAATAAAGAAGTTACGCAATATCGCGCCGCCCCCAACACCGATAAAACAAATTTGTGCACAGATTATCTTTCTAGTTGCTCCTTAGAAGCGACGTGCAAAATATGTAAGTGGCAGGATCTCTAATAAAAAGTTACGTACTATCGCGCCGCCCCCGACACCGATAAAACGAATTTGTGCATAGATTATCTTTCTAGTTACTCCTTAGAAGCGACGTGCAAAATATGTAAGTGGCAGGATCTCTAATAAAGAAGTTACGTACTATCGCGCCGCCCCCAACACCGATAAAACGAATTTGTGCACAGATTATCTTTATAGTTGCTCCTTAGAAGCGACGTGCAAAATATGTAAGTGGCAGGATCTCTAATAAAAAAGTTACGTACTATCGCGCCGCACCCAACACCGATAAAACGAATTTGTGCATAGATTATCTTTTTAGTTGCTCCTTAGAAGCGACGTGCAAAATATGTAAGTGGCAGGATCTCTAATAAAGAAGTTACGCAATATCGCGCCGCCCCCAACACCGATAAAACAAATTTGTGCACAGATTATCTTTCTAGTTGCTCCTTAGAAGCGACGTGCAAAATATGTAAGTGGCAGGATCTCTAATAAAAAAGTTACGTACTATCGCGCCGCCCCCGACACCGATAAAACGAATTTGTGCACAGTTTATCTTTTTAGTTGCTCCTTAGAAGCAACGTGCAAAATATGTAAGTGGCAGGATCTCTAATAAAAAAGTTACGTACTATCGCGCCGCCCCCGACACCGATAAAACGAATTTGTGCATAGATTATCGTTCTAGTTACTCCTTAGAAGCGACGTGCAAAATATGTAAGTCGCAGGATCTCTAATAAAAAAAGTTACGCAATATCGCGCCGCCCCCAATACCGATAAAACGAATTTGTGCTCAGATTGTGTTTTTAAATGCTGCCACCTTGCAATATTCAAAATTTATAAGCGGTTGGCGGTAGATTTACTGATAATCACACAAAGACTGATCTCTATGATTTATTGCTGGAAAATATTGCTAGAGTAACTCCGCTTGTAGAAACTGGCATCGATTTCGGATTTTCTCTCGTATTTCATGAAATACACCCTCCCGCAATATAAAATCAACACAAGGACTTAAGACAATCCAATATAATAACACAGCGATCACGAAAACTAAAGAAATATCGAGTTATATGCATCACGGAATTCGCCCCGTGTTATAAACCTGCGTAACTCTTTCAATAAGCGATGTGGAAAATCGAAAATGCAGAGGTGGATAGAGGAAATCTTTAGCATTAGGAAACTGGAATCAAAAAAGTTTATACCCCCCCCCGGAATTACATCACGAAATCTGAAACGATGTAGGCAATTATGAGTAATACCTGTAAGGCGGATTGTCTAAGTAACAATGCAGCATATTTACAAAATTGCATAATTGCGCATAATCCGAAAATTTACGTGTTATAAACCTCCATAACTTTTTTCATAAGCAACGGAGAAATGCGACATTTCAGAGGTGGACAGAGGAAACCTTTAGCTTTAGGAAAATGGAACCAAAAAAGTTTTTACCCCCTACAAATTTGAATTATTACACGAAAACTGAGACGATGCACAATAGTGTCCGTCTTACGTGGGCGTGACTTGTAAGGCGGATTGTCTAACTACCGATGCTCCTGTCACAAACGAAAGAAACCGCGGCAATCTGTATCTGGCGCGAAATATTCATTTATACTGTTTTACAAATGAAGCGGTTAGAAGCAGAGTGACTTTTTAACACAAATTGAGTTATGTGATTTCACGAAATTTTTGAAACAGTCATAAAAAGATATTAGAAAGTAGTTTTTCTATCTTATAAATTATCATTTGACAGCGAATTATTTTATTGAAATTTAACTTTGAACCTCTCTCTCTTCAAATCACGAAAGTTGTACTTACACCCCTTTGCTTCTGACCGCCTCAATTTATTTAGATAGTTAATTGTTTATATTAGCGTGTTTACATAAAAGAATAAATAGATAGGAATAATTTAGAAACTGGAGGTTGATTTCAGTTAGCAGTAGGTATACTAATCTCATTAAGCGCTTGTGTGTCTCGAATGCAAATGTTTGGGAGAAGGTTTTGGTGGTTCTAAAAAGAACCATTTTACATCAACACGTTCTACCAATGGAGAAGATCCTAGAAACAAAAACAATAATAATGAAATGCGAACTCAATACGTATAAAATATCGAATGTCTTACCTTGTGTTCAACATTGGCTTTGGAAGAATTCATACATATCTTGGAGGCATCGTCTATTCAAATGAATCCTGTCTCTGAAAAAAGAATAGTATGTTAATTACAAATTATGTAACACATTAGTGGTAGACTTACTTTTCAAAAATATGATAGGACCGTTGAGATACAAATGAATGAACGTCCAAGAATTTAATGTTACACTTCTTTGCGATTGTTTGTAACTTCATGTTGGTATGTAATATGTTTTGCAGATAACAATAATCTTGCAATGGCGGTATGCTACATATGAAAACAGTAGATGACAATTTTTTAGCTAACCGCAGAAGCCATTTAATGTGAAATGAAATATGGATCGGTGTAGCATTTTTTAAAATATCGTTACTTCCGATCATGATAATGATCCGGAAATCCTTTTCCACCTTTATATTCCACAAAGAATTCTGTTTTTTACCACTCCTCAAGCGGCGTATCAACTGCCTAACTGTTTGTCCGCCAACACACAGTTGACAGGACAGTTTGTGGTTGCCGCTGCGAAAACAGGATTCCCCTAAAAGATTGTGGGTTAGGTATATATAAATGACATCTGTAATATACAGTGATCGCCAAGAAGTTATTGCAAATTTATGTGTCCAACATACAGTTTTTTTTAAATATATTTCGCACCCTATATACAGGCTTTATGATACGAGGTAGAGAAAAACGATGAAGAAAAAAGTTATACGGTTTTTTATGTATAATCTTTAAAAATAACTGAAATTGTACACCATACCTCACTTTGCGATATGTTTTTGTCTTCAAAAAAACTTTTAACGATAATACATATAAAACCGTACAACTGTAATAACTTTACTGTACGTCCCAGAACAAAGCCTGTATATACCTATGTTGCAAAAATTTTAAAAAAATTTACCTGTAAAACAATAAGTTTGAAGTACAATTTATATAGTGCTGGTTATTAAAATGATTGGCATAAAAACTTTCAAATAAAGAAATAAATAAAAAACTTTTTCACTTGGTTTTGGCTTTCACTGTATACATAAAATAAAATCTAATAGCTTCACATTGGCATTGTACTTACCCACAACGTTTGATAACATCCTTCTCAGAATACTGTCACCAAAAAATACCGTGTTACCTATCCATTCGTGAAAATGTAATATAACCTGTGAGCAACTAAAAATCAGATTAGAGTCGGCGATGCAAAGAAAAAGTATGTCTGTTACTAACGCGGCGTTAGGCTGATCTGACAATTCATGAATGTATTAGATTAATTAATTCAGTTAATCACAGACATACATTTTCTTTGCACCGCCGACTCTAATCTGATTTTTAGTTGCTCACAGGTTATATCACTTACTTTATCGCTTACTTGAATATAAGCATTTTACATTTTTCATTCTATTTTTTATTTTCTATGCTACATGTTCATGGAGCTAACTTGAATCATTGTTATCAATTTTTATAGCAAAGCTTGGACAATGCTTATATTCAAAACCAAACTGGTCAGTCATAATTTCTTGGTATACTACCAAAAAATATACTTTTGTAATAATTTACCATATTACAGTAAATTACAATCAATTATGTGTCTAAATTACAATTTTATCGAGCTTATGACACAATTTATTTCTATCAAAACAAAATATGTTATTCGTAAAACGATTTTTTATTACAAAGACATAGTTGTCAAAATCGTGTCGAAATTTTATAATTGTGGAATATTTTCTAATTTTCTATGTTTCCAAATACATCACAATTGGTACCACCTACGTGACGGAATACAAGAGTTATTTTTAGAATCTACATTCTTCTCCCAAAGATTTGCATTCGAGACACAAACGCTGAATAATTATTATGCCTATTGCAAACTGAAAACAATCTCTAGTTTATAAATGACTGTAATCTATTTACTTATATGCGAAGAAACGAAGACAATAAATTGTTATGAGTATAAATGAATATTTCGCGCCAGATACAGATTGCCGCGGTTTCTTTCGTTTGTGACAGGAGCATCGGTAGTTAGACAATCCGCCTTACAAGTCACGCCCACGTAAGACGGACACTGTTGTGCATCGTCTCAGTTTTCGTGTAATAATTCAAATTTGTAGGGGGTAAAAACTTTTTTGGTTCCATTTTCCTAAAGCTAAAGGTTTCCTCTGTCCACCTCTGAAATGTCGCATTTCTCCGTTGCTTATGAAAAAAGTTATGGAGGTTTATAACACGTAAATTTTCGGATTCTGCGCAATAATTCAATTTCGTAAATATGCTGCATTGTTACTTAGACAATCCGCCTTACAGGTATTACGCATTATGTCCTATATCGTTTCAGATTTCGTGATGTAATTCCAATTTGTAGGGGGTATAAACTTTTTTGATTCCAGTTTCCTAATGCTAAAGATTTCCTCTATCCACCTCCGCATTTTCGATTTTCTACGTCGCTTATTGAAAGAGTTACGCAGGTTTATAACACGTTCTCTGAAATAATTAAGAAGTGTAAGGGGTATAAACTTTTTTGGTACCATTTTCCGAAAGCGGAAGGTTTCCTCTATCCACTTATGATTTTTCACATTACTGCGTTGCTTATTGGAAAAGTCATGTACGTTTGTATGAACATTGCGCTGACGGGAGTTTTCGATTATGCCATATAATTTAAATGTGTAGGGGGTATAAACTTTTTTTACGCCGGATTATCAATACACATGCACAGATGCAAGTGCTCATGCAATTAGAAAAGTTTGCGTTACATATTAAAAAAGTACTATTTTTTATAATTCGCCCCACGACATTTCATTGGCCGCGCGACCGATAAGTTCAGGGCGAATTCCGTGATGCATATACTCGATATTTCTTTAGTTTTCGTGATCGCTGTGTTATTATATTGGATTGTCTTAAGTCCTTGAGTTGATTTTATATTGCGGGAGGGTGTATTTCATGAAATACGAGAGAAAATCCGAAATCGATGCCAGTTTCTACAGTGTAAAACGGCCTGCGTTTTCACGTCTTACTACGCATTCGGCTGCTGACGGTTGGCTGCCAAGTTCACACAAGTCTGTCTGTTTACATTTGTAACACTTCACCAGTGAGTATATAGGTACTAATAAGAGAGATCACGACGGGTTAAAAATGCGTATACCTAAAAGTGAGTCGCTGGATAGATCGCTCTTCGTGAACTCTTCTGTTAGTTGAGTCGTTATATAGATGGCGTGTCGCTATGAGAGTCTGTAAGAGTCTAGTACAGTAGGTGATTACAGATTACTATTATGCGTGGTGCCCTCTAGTGTCAAACGTAAAAATGTTAGTTATTAAAAATGATTATAAATTAATTATTGGCGTACATGCCCAGTAAATGCCGTAGCCGTAAATAAAGTAACTGATGCACGGTTTGCGAAACTGTAGAATTAGGTGAACAAAAGTCGAAATAATCAAATCAAACCTATTGCCACATAAGGCTGCGCAAATAAGCTCCGCCCACAGGTCCTTATATTCGGATCATATGACAGTAAAATAGTATTTTGAGATTAAGGGGCCCGACTTCCTTCCCGATATATGCCTAAAAGCCTTAAAACATACTCAATAAACAATCAATATAACAGAATTAATATTCATTGTATTAATTCAAATTTTTTTCTACGTATAGTAAACATCATAATCTACACGGGACTGCAGCATTTGTAGCAAAATTTGACAGGAATTCAACATTGTTTTTCTAAATAAATTGGATCCTTTTATAAATAATGACGACAGCCCCATGTCATATAATTTTGCTTTTACAATAAGTTTACGTTAGACAATAAGAGAATCGAAAAGTTATAGGCATGCGCGTAACGCATGATGAATCACATGCCTTTATTTAAGGCATACTGTTTATTTATAAGCTCTTTAAAAGTATGTATGTAAGTGCCAGTAGGTATACATGTCAAAACTGTAATATAATGGTAACAGGAAATAAAGAATCGGTTTTTCGTTTTGTCCAAAAAAATTAAGGCAAATCTTGACAATTTCAGGGAAAAAGCGTAAAAGAGAATTTTTGTCTCAAAAACGACGCACTTTTCACATCCCACTTGTAAGTACCACGCGATCATTTAAATTAATAATTAAAGTAGGCGGGATTTTTTTTATACGGTTGTGCACCTTGTCAATCGACTCGCTGTCTAGATTAGAGGTTATGTAAATGTTTTGACGTTTATAGGATTCTCATCGGGTTCAATCGCTTTAATTTAAAGGAAGT
The DNA here is from genome assembly GCA_958336345.1 of Dorcus parallelipipedus. Lineage (NCBI taxonomy): Eukaryota > Metazoa > Arthropoda > Insecta > Coleoptera > Lucanidae > Dorcus > Dorcus parallelipipedus. The sequence goes on from OY284475.1 coordinate 30,889,125, forward strand.
GAAACCGTTTTAGTGACAACCATAGAAAATGTTCAAAGTGTTCGTCCCCGGCAATTAATTAAACATTTTGAAGCATCACTTTGACAATTCAAACTCAAATAAAGCTGTCAATAATTAGTGTTGCCAAACTAATTCAAAATTCATAGCCTACTCTAATTATAAATTTAAATGATCGCGTGGTACTATCGCGGCCTTAAAATTTCGCACGATTTATTATCAAGTAGCCAGAATTTTTCTAAATTATAGTTTTGTAGAACAGGCTCTTTCCTCAATTTTTACACTAAAGACATTTAACCAAAAGTCAGATTGTTTGGTTATATTTTAAGAACAGCAAGATAATAAAGGTATTAAAACTGAAATAATAGAATAAAAGTAGCGACCAATCATCTTCTAATTTTGCAAATTGCAAAACCCTTCTCTCCTTCAGGAAGCACGTTATTTGACATTGTGTTGCTACAACTTTCGCATTATATTTGAAATCTGACGTTTAAAATTGTTATTTTTGACAAGCCGTCAAAGAAAGCCATATTTACAGCGGAAAATTAAACCGTGCGAAATTATAAGGCCGCGATAGTACAGTGTGAGAAATGCTCCTGTCGTCAAGGAAATATGTAAACACAAGACTTCTTAAAACAGATGAGAGAGACATAAAATATATTAAAAATCGTGAGTGAGAGATGTGATTATATGCCCAAGATGCTCTAGGAGGTGTAATTTGCGACCATAACAACATAGGAATACAATTGACATTTCTCGCATCTTATTTAGTTAAACTTAATATAGTAAGTGTTTTATAAACAATGTTGAACTGTGGGTTTTGTGGACATTCCAGAATTTTGTAAAACGACTGTGTGCGCCTTTGAGCCAGTTGTATAAAACGAGGTAATCACTCGGTCAAGTTAATTGTGGAGGAAAGTTGATCGAATGGTTAACTCATTTTATACAACTGGCCCTATGACATACAGCGACTATATTTAGTGACCAGTTTGGACGAGAAACTACTGAAAACTTTAAGTTTGATCGAGTGGTTAACTCGTTTTATACGTACAACTGGCCCTATGACACACAGCGACCATATTTAATGACCAGTTTGAACGAGAAAGTACTGTTAGTATAGCTCTCCTGTTATTCTTAACTCGTTAGTCAACACTGAATGCACACGTAAAATTTCAACGGTGACAGAATACATGCATTTGTCTTCGTAAAAATTTTTGGTGAGGGTTCATCAGCGACGGTTTCCGACGGTTCCTTCCCCTCATCCTTTAGCCCCTCAGAAACGCGTATCATCTGTCGGTGAAATGTGATACTCGTGATTCTCGTCATCCAACAAGTGATGCATCAAACCCAAACATAGCAGTTCAAAACTGTCCGACAGCGGCAGCATTTTACATACACACTCTCTTCACGTTGTTTTCCTCTCGCCTACATTTTACCACGTACGCTGAAATCTATCGCACGATCTCTCTTAATAGTACCTATATACTCACTGACTTCACATTCTTCTTGACATTTGTTGCTTGTGATAGAGTGCCGGTGTATCCAACCTGATTTGTCGAGTTGGTAGCACTGCACCTGTGTTTGTAACGTTGCAGACTTGTAAATGCACTTCCTGCTTTTCCGACATCACCTTCCATGTCTAGCAATTTTGTTTTTATAGTGTCTGTTGTACTGGTAATACCTGAATGTTCAATTGCCATAATCATTGGAGAAAATTTCTCAGGCAGTCCAGCGAGTAGCAACGAACCAATCCATTCATCATCGATTTTGAATCCCGTGCCTCTTAATTTCTGACTAGTATCAACCATTTGATTCACGTAACTCACCATTGAGTCCCAGTTCTCCAGTTTTATTGCAATCAAGTTTCTTAGCAAGCCGATTTTTCTTGTGAAACCTGAATCATCAAAGAGTGATTTTAATTTGTCCCACAAATCTTTTGCTGTTTTAGCTTCTTTTATGTGAACGTAGAGTGATGGATCTATTGTCAGGATTAATTTCGCTTTTGCTTTGGCGTCTTCTACCGCAGCCGTTTCCGTTAATTCCCCGCTTGCCACTTCCTTGATGTACTTGTTTAACCCCTCAAGTATCAAAAAATTTTCTGCTGCAAACGTCCAATCATCATAATTTTCTCGACCTTTCAGTTTAGGTACGTTCACTAAATAATTTCCAGCCATACTTTTGCAATGAAACGTGAATAAAACAGAATTATTTGTGAAAAACTGAGTCCATAACCTGATAAATAAATAACACACGCACTTCGGCCATGTTCTTTATTATATCATCTTTCATACATAGATGTCGCTAGTACATGTAATTTTGATCTGCTTTAACATGAAAGTCCATCAACAGAAAATTTTCATGGTTATTAATAACACAAATGAAATTTTAAACTCTTAATAAGCGATGCATAACGAATGAGTTCGAGGCTGTGCATAATCTTAGTTGGTCCCACATCGTTAAATTGTATTATATCGTCAACAACACGAATATTAATTAAGATAAAACAGACTGGTTTTATACTGGTTTGCGGAGACAGTATTCTTGAAGTAGCGCCTGCAGTTAAGATTTAACAATGTGGCGGATACTTTTGTTTATAGTTTTAGCAGGATTTGTTCATGCGGCGTTTGAAATTCCAGATGCGAAAGTTGAAATTTTGCATCCAAGAGGTTTTACTGTATCAATACCACGTAAGTGTTTCTTGGATAATTCAGGCAATATTTTTTAAAACAAATCTTTCTTCAGTGTAAGTAAGTATAGTCTTCAGTTAGAAGTATTTTAAAACAAAAAAATTAATTATTTATAATATGTGTCCAATAATTATTGTAGTTCCGTGTTTAATGTTTTATTGCAATTTGAAACAATAATTGGTTAAAAATGTTTGATTCCACAGCCACTCAGGACTACAATACTTGTTGGACACCCGTTATAAACGGTCATATAATTTAAACAAATCATTTGAAAATAAAATTAATTCTTTTGTATGAAAGATTATGATTATAGTGGTAACGAAATATTTGTTTCAAATGTGAAAGAAGTTAACCATCTTCATTCTATCCCGTCTTATCATTCTATTTTACCTTCATTCTCTTCATTTTTCTTTTCATCATTTCCCTTAAAGATTCAGTTTTTTCCTCTTGTTCAAGATTTATATTAAGTCCTTGATTTTTGTCGGTCATATTTATGCAATTATGCATGTGTATATCGTTTGAGATACAATCAAAGGCCTTATTGAAATATAATTTCGGTAATTAAAGCCCGAGAAAAACCTTAGAGTACCATTTTATTTGAAGTTTTGTTGAGATATCGTGAATCGGTTAGTGTATTTTGTTTTCGTTTATTTATAGGAGGTCCTTAGCTTAATAGTCGTTGTGTTCTGTCATTTTCTCTTGTTTCATGGCTTCATTTGCTAGTTTTCTGCACCTACTCTCTTTAAATCTTCCTTTACCGCCTCTATACAGTGAAATTGCCTTTTCATTTTTTTCCATCTCCTAGAGTAAGTACTTCCTTATAAGTCATCTTTCTTCCAACTTCCCGATTTATCCTAACTATTCTCAACTTCTACTTGGAAAATATTGCACTTTTTTTGTACAATTTTAGTTTTACAGATCTCGAGATGTGTTTGCACTTCATTATTTTTATTAAGGCGTCTAACCTTTCGTAATATTTTTAGTAATTTCAACTTTACATTTGCAGTCACTTGTATATTACTCTCAGATTTCAAATTGTTTTGCTTTTTCTAAACAATATTCTTTTCTTATTTTGTTATTTTTACTTTGAGGAAGAAAAGAAAGAATTATAACGATAAAGTTGTCTCAATATTCGACTGAATCTTCTATTCTCACCTCCAAGTAATTTGTTCCTTTTTTTAATTGTGTTTTGTAATCCGTATTTTTTACTTTTCCAGTACGAAATTAAACAATATCGTGGAGAGTGGGTCTTCTTGCAGCACCTCAAAGTGCCTAAATATACAAGACCTTGATAACGTTTGGTGCAGTCATTTGTGTCAATCTAATCATCTTTTAGGGAATTCAAAAAATACTTACGCCAGTATTCATAGTCCCGTCTTAAGTTATACCTACGACAAGTTTCACTTAAGTTCAAAGTGTAACTTACTGCTGGGTTCTGTTTAATAAACAACTTGTCGGTTTTTCTCGGTTATTTTCTAGACTGAGACCAGTCTAGTTAAGATAATACCGATTTAATACCGTCGATTTAGGACAAAATAGTACCACAATTGAAAATAACTTTTTAAATATGACTTAAAACATAGATGGGGCTTAGCATAAAGTACAACTCAAGTTGTATTTGATCAACTATGAAATAAGATTTTTACATTAAGTGAGACTTGAGGTTCAAGTTGAACTTAAGACTCGTCTATGAATACAGGCATTAGAGCTTCTAACAGCTTTATTCTCTATATCGAATCGAACGCTTGCTTAAAATCAAAAAATAAATAAGGAATCTCATATGAGTTATTTAGTATTCCACCAGGATACTAGGATAATAAAAGAAAAGTACCAAGAATGGTATGACCGCCATGATGGCAGACTGCTATGGACGTTACAAAGGAATTATCCTTAACAAGAACATAGTAGAAAGTCGTATAGAAAACGTTTTTCATAATAATTTTTATATTTTCCTTTTTTGTAAGGCTTACACTTCTTAAAACGAAATGTTATAAGATAATTATGTTAATTTTATATAAGAGAACGAAATTTTTTGTAGTAAAAGTAGAGCCAATTAAACAATTCTGATATTATTTTCGTATTCAGCAAACTGAAATTACCCTAAATCGGTTCTCAGAATTAATGTCTCTCTGTAGAATTATTTCTATTAAATATAAATTCATTTAATTTTAATATTTTATCCTATTGTATTAAAAAAATAAAGCAACTTTTAATGTATGATTCTTAAATATAATCAATAAATAACCAACAGCCGGTAATAGAATAAAATAATATTTAGAATAAATCAATGTTTCTCAGTAGTATATTCTGTAACAAGGTTAGAATGAAAATTCGATTCCGAACGCGAGCATTAGCGAGCGTGAGGAACCACGTGTAGATCGAATTTTCATTCTAATAATTTTCCACGATCAGAAAATAACTAGGACGTGGCATTTATGTCTGACACTGACAGTTTTGAAATCCATGGTAATCTATGTATTTCGTTGAGCATAATTATAGAATGAAAATACATGCCAAACACATATAAGAAGCAAGTGTTTCAGAATAAATCTCAAGAGTGAGAATGTTTACTTTCTATTATTAAAAATGATTTCGGAATTATTACATTCACTAATGGTCGGAGAGAAAACATATTTCAAGGTTTTAGTTCTGAATGTTATTCTCTGGAAATTCCAGCTTTTAGTAAATTACGTCGTGGAACTTGTTTTCTGAGAGAAAACATCTGTTTCTTTTATTTTACTTAGTTTTTACTTATGTTCCTTATTTTAGACATCGACGGCATAAAGTTATTTGCATTTCATGGCAAACTCAATGAAGAAATGCAAGGTCGCGAGTCGGGCTATTTTTCTGGGGATATCACTTTAGCCAAAAACGGACGTTGGACTTTTATCGATAAAACCACCACGCTTAAACCAGGAGACATAATATATTATTGGACGTATGCGGAGTATTGCGACGGCGAAAGGAGACTGGGATATCCTAAAGATGATCAGCAATATGTTGTAACTGAAGCAGGTAAAAAATAATTTTTCACGAGAAAAGGTTATGGTAGAAAAATCAGAAAAGATTTTAAGCAAGTTGCGTAAAAAAATATTACTACATTATTTTGATTAAACCCTTAGATGATATTTATTGGCTGTAAAACAATAAAATAACTATTAGCAAAGCCCCAGTATATCAACGTTATTTATTCGAGAAAACATTTAACATGAACTGATTTACAATAAATTATGACAGACATGTTTATCTAATAATAATCTAACTCACTTGATTTTAAAACACCACGAATCGCTGCAAATCTGCGTTTACTCTAACACCTCCCCTCGATGAGTGGTCATCTAATTACACCATACCACACATCTTAAGACATATGTCATGTTTAGCTTTAGATAATCTCTTAGTTAACATATCAGCTGGCATGTTCTCTGTCGAAAGATAATCGACGCAAAGTATTTTATTCTTCAACATGGGATAAAATGATGCCTGATGTCAATGTGCTTACTTCTTCCATGATATACAGCATTCTGAGCAAGTTTAAGAGCTCCTAAATTGTCATTGTAAAGTATAATTTTAGTTAAGTCATTGAATCCTAATTCACTGAGTAATCCCTGTAAGTATTTAATTTCTTTAGCACCTTCCGTCATAGCCATGTACTCAGCCTCGGTGCTCGAAAGAGCGACGGTCCGCTGTTTTCTAGAATCCCACGATATAGGACAGCCACAAAATATAAAAGCTTACCCGGTTTGGGAAAATCGGTCTAATAGACAATAACTCCAATCAGCATCAATGTAACCCGTTATCGGTTCGTTATTACGTCGATACTCCACACCAATATCAATGCTTCCCTTCAGGTATCGAAGTACTCGTTTGGCTGCCTGCCAGTGAACTTCTCTGTAACAGCTGTTGAACTGGCCTAATCGACTAACAGCAAAACTTATATCCGGTCTAGTAGTGACGGCCAAATAAGTTAAACATCCAACGAGTTCACGATAAGGCTTTTGCAGTTCCTCATCAGTTGGATCATTTTCCGATTTTTCCATCTTGCAATTTATATCCACAGGAGTCCTAACTTTTTTACAATCAGACATACCAAAACGTCCAAGGATGTCTTTGATATATCCCCTTTGGTGCATTGTTACAGAATTCAATGTTTGTGCGAATTCTATCCCAAGGCAATATGATATTTTTCCTAAATTTTTAATTTTGAAATAACTTGATAAAGATTTCCACAAGTCATTTGTTTCACATCGCGAAGCGACAATAATGTCATCCACATATATAGCAATAATAACTAAATCCTTGTCTTTTCGAAGATAGTAGAGACACGGATCAGCAGGGTTGCGTCGAGCTCGCGCAAAACACTGTCCAGTTGTACTGTACTAAACGCGCCTTTCTTCGTTCGAGTGTTCCATCCGATTTGTACTTATTTCGAAGTACAATGCGACTTCCAATGGGCTTCTCACTGTTAGGTCGTTCTCACTGTTAGGTCGATCTACTATCACCCAAGTATTATTAGATAAAATTGATTTTATTTCAGTTGCCATGGCAGTTCGCCATTTGTCAGCCTTAGGACTCGACATTGCCATTCTCATAGGTACCTCAGAGAGAAATACCTGTTCTTGCTCGTTTTCAAGTATCCTCTCAGGCTCCTCAGAAACAACCTGATACTCTTTGCGTGGTCTTCCTCTCGATCCAGTCCTTACAAGTCTGGGTCTACCTTTTCCTCTACGAAAGTTGTCATCGGATGGTATCCGAACAACCTCTTCTTCTGACGAATCCATTGATTCTTCGGCAGTAATATTCTTGTTAGAAGTTAACTGAATATCTACGTGAGTAGTTGAATTACCAGCACCAGCATCTTCATTTGAAATCATTCTTCGTATCGTCGACTTCTTCAGGGTAAAAACTGTCCAAAGTGTCGATCTTCAAGTCCGGCATGCCAAAGAATTTAACGTCTCTGGTTATTACCGTTTTCTTTTTTTTAGCCAACCAAACACGATATCCCTTAGATTCTTCCGCATAACCGAGAAATACACCCTCATTACAACGCGAATCCAGCTTCCCCTTGTTTGGTTCCCGATTTAAAACAAAAACACGACATCCGAATTCGCGAAAATGACTCACTGCAGGAATCTTTCCTGTCCAGATTTCACAAGGTCTTTTTTCTTGCAACGATTTGGATGGGCAGCGATTGCGCAAATAATTAACAGTGTTCACTGTATCCGCCCAAAAAGAATTCGGGAGTCCAGCCTGCAGCAGTAAACATCTAGCCATATCGAAAATAGTACAATTCTTCCTTTCCGAAATGCCTTTTTGTTCCGGGTTGTAAGGGACAGTAAGACGTCTCGATATACCGTGATCCTTCAGGAAAACGTTGAAAGCTTTGTTTACATATTCTCTGCTATTATCTGCCTAGACATTTCACTTTTCTCTCAGTCTGATTTTCAATCCATGAAATGTATTCTTTGGTCGCTTGAAGCACCTCATCTTTGGATTTCAAGAAACGTACTTCACCCCATCTTGAATGGTCATCTATAAATTGAACAAAGTATCTGGCTCCTCCAATAGATTGTACCCGCATTGGTCCGCATACGTCAGTGTGAATCAGATCCAGAATTTTTGTATTTTTCACAGATTTCTTCGAAAAAGGATTCCTTACCATCTTACCCGATACACAAATTTCACAGTCGAATTTTTCTTCTATTCGCTCATTTTCAAGCAGTGATGTTAGTCGTAATTTACGCTGTAAATCACGATATAAATTACCATAATTTACCCGAAATTTACCATTTTAAATTACCATTAATTATCAAATCACATACGGCGCTTTTACAATTTTTTTTTGTTTACAAAATCTAAGATTAAAGAAACAAAATATACAATTTATAATAAAGGAACAAATACATATATTGACAAGTGATTGAGCTGCAAAGCTACTATTTGTTAATTGAAATCTAAGTGAACCCAAAACCTTGTTGCAAAAAATGAACCTTGCACTCCTCAGGAATCAAATGCCTTTACCTTAAACGAGTTAATAAGTGGACTTTATATAGTTTTCCATCCGAAGAAAAATAAGTGAGGAAAAGGTTTCACCCATACATTAATTTTATGTTATGCTTATTTTTAAATTGTAATTTGTGTACTCAGTTGTAATTTGTGTATTCAATGCTTTCTTTAACCAAATTTTCTTATTTGCAAGTTACAAATTATTTTATATTAAGTTTACTTTTATTTTTTTGAAATCGTAATTTGATGTTTTTAATTGAAGTTTTATAAATTTTCAATAAAAGTTTAACTTTTACATACACACAGTCTATTTTCCTACGCATATTACATAGAAACGTGGAAAATGATAACTTACCATGGTAAATTATTACAACAATAAAATACTGGAGAATTTAAAATTGTAATAAAAAACGGTAAATTACTCCTGTAAACTCTCTTCACACTCGTGCACATAGTACAGACCCCCTTCTCGTTTGGCAAATAATTTAATATCTCCATTACAATCCAACACCATTGTACTATTCTTTTTGAACAACACATCATATCCGTTGTCTGTGATTTTTCCAACGGACATTAAATCTGAACGCAATTCTGGTGCATGTAATGTGTTTTTCAAGGTAATGTCTTGCACATTTCCCAAAACATCTGCTTTGAATGTTACCGTCCCTACGGCTGAAGTTTTCGTCGATGAACCATCCGCAAGATTTGACTTTCCGCAGTGCGATTTATTAATGTTACTAAAATTGGTAAGTTCTCTGGAGAAATGAGATGTTGCACCGCTGTCGAGACACCACTTTTTAATCTTCCTATCTGAATTCACGCATCCTTCTTCAGCACATAAAGTAACACCAATTGCGCCGTTCGCCGATTGTTTTTGTTTTTTCCTTTTTAGGACAATTGGCAGAAATATGCCCAATTTCCTTACATCTGAAACATCTGATTTTAGAAGTGTTCTTTTTATCATATTTCGTTTTTTATCAGATTCGTTTTTCGGATTACTTGTTTTCTTGAAATTACGAGGATTTTTTCGTTTACTAATCATCAAGGCATTTGACGATGTTGTGCTATAAGACTCGTTCAATCTGGCGTCATTTTCTTCAGTAATCTTCACTCGAAGAACTTCTGGGGAAGGTAAATCGTCTCGAGATTCCATAGCGCATCGAAAATTTTCAAAACTCGATGATAGGCTATATAATAACATGACCGATAAAAGATCTTCATTGATGTTCACCTCCATCTCACTCAACTTATCAACATCAAAAAATTTCTGAATATGTTCACGTTGAGGAGAGTAGCTTTTCTTGCTGGTCCTTTGGACTGATAAATCGTTTCTAATTTGAGCCAAACTTCACGAGAAGTGACGCAATTTTTGTCTTGTCTTGCTTTGCTTTGCGCAGTACCCGCCAACTCTGGCCGAGCTACTAAGGCTCATTTTGCCAGTCACATAGTGTGATAAAGCTGGGTCTAAGTCCTTGCACAGCACAAACATCCATGGCTAATGGTAGGATTCGAACCTACGCCGCCGAGCGACACGACTTTACGAAGTCGGCTAGGCTACCGCTAAGCCACCGGGCGACCCTGACACAATTTTTAATTTGTTTTAATTCCGACGGGCTAATTGAAATAATTATATCGGAACGTGCCTTCTTGTCGTTCTTGATCCACTCAGTTACTTCATTCCTAGATGCCTCATCATTAGCTACTAATTCCGGTTTCACAGCCTCTCCACTTACATAAGACGATTCGTCATTTTTTATCAAGAGTGCTTCCATATGCAATTTCCAAGTGTCATAATTGTCCTTATGAAGCGATTCAATTCATGTAACAGGATTCATTTTCTACAACGTTTATTAAATAATAATCAAAATGTTTACTATGACCCAATCAATTGCAGTCCAATACGCAATATCCACGTCATAGTACAACTGAGATTCCCTTGGGTAAAATCACATACACAACTCTCAACCAATGTCGGAAAAAGCTATGTATTTTCCACGGGGCGGTTACTCTTCCGTGTCTGGGCTCGTAACCTATTAGCAAAGCTCCAGTATATCAACGTTATTTATTCGAGAAAACATTTAACATGAACTGATTTACAATAAATTATGACAGACATGTTTATCTAATAATAATCTAACTCACTTGATTTCAAAACACCACGAATCGCTGCAAATCAGCGTTTACTAACAATAACAATAAAATAACAAGGAAATAACTGAAAAGGAGGAACTGCTCGGTTTTTAATTTCTAAAATCTCAAGTTTTCTAGGCTCTTTAATAATTTATTAGGAATATTTAAAAAGATTAGATGTGAGCAACAGAAACAAGGAAAGTATTCCAAGTATCCTCTCTCGATATTGATGAAACTTGGTACGTTTGTAAACTACTTTCCGTAGCTGCCCAAATTCAGTTTGAAAGACCCCAAACATTGGCGAGTTTTAAATATTTGTAAATAACTGTAAGAGTAAGAGTAAAAAATATTCTTGTGTATAAAGATATACTACGGTGGCGTGCAAAAAAATCGCGTACATCCAATTTTTGTGGTATTAAGTCGGTCTTATTTATAATCTGTCAGTGTCAAACGATAAAAATGCCGAACTGACACAAACAGAATCAATTTTAATAGTCTCTTAGAAAATGCATGACGAACAAAAGCAGTGGCGGATAATTATGGTCTAAATAAAAGCACTCTTACACGAACGAGAAGATGTAGATAGAGGAAGAAAGTGTAAGTAGAAAAGCAGCTTTAGGACGTTAAAAAAGTTTAACTCATGAGCACGATGAAGCCCTTTTTAATCATTTAAGTTAAAATCCATCTCAAACAATAGGAGATCTCGTTATTTGCGACAAACCTTCCGGCATTATGGTCAACTGCAGATCGAAGGATTATAAATCCTGATTGAAAGAATTCGACAAGTTCCAAAAAAATAGTATTGATGGAAGAACAGAAACTGTCACGTTTTCTATTTTACTTGAATCATGATAAGGAAGAATTAAGCCAGGATAAAAATTATTGGTGAAATCTTATTTCATATTATGGCCTGAAAGATTGAATCGAGTATTAGAAGCTGATGGAGAAATGATATAATATTAAATTTTATATTTCTTTCATTCATAAATTCTATTTTATAAAAATAAATGCACCTCTGTTACGTTTGTTTCCTGATACTTTAATAATAAATTCATACTTAAATAAATCGTAACAAGCACAAAACAACAAGAATCTTAAATTCTCAGCTTATAACCTACATTTTTAATAGTATGTCAAAATTCACAAAATACCGATATACAAAGCCTAAAATGGGTAAAAACTCTGTTACTTGATTTTGAAGGTGTACGCGATTTTATTGCACGCCAATGAACATACATATAGTAATCAGTCACTTGATTTAATTTTTTGAAGGTTTCCTTTGTGGTTCACGCTCAGTGTTTCAGGTTTCAAACACGATTGAAGAAACTGCGACAAAATCTAAGACACTAGAAGCCACAGAATCTTCCACTCTGGGGTGCCTTAATAGTAAAGAGTATGGCTTCATTAATAAACTGAGTAATTCGCAACTGCAGCGGTACGTGCTTATGGAACAGTTGAAACTGATAGTATTGCAGAAAGAAGAAATTTTGAGTAGGCGTGGTTGCAACTGTGACAATGAATTATAAATTATTACTCAATTTATTGTAATTTTGGGTTGGTACTAATAGATTAAAATATTTAATTTTATCTTGGTATTTTTCTTGTCATTATACAGGATGCTGTAAAAATGGGGAAACAACGCCGTTCTACACTATTCAGGGACACCCTCTGAGCATGGGAAAAATGTTAAAACAGACTCTACCTTACATTTATGTTTCTGTCAACTGATATTAAATAATACAAATTCAGTCAAAGTAAATTCATAGATAACTAAATGCAATTACTTAATAATTAATAGCTTGGTTGCCAGATCATTTTTATGATAATTTTTGTGTAAAATATGTACTATTTATTGATTTTAAATAAAAATTATTGTTAAACATCATTTTAAATATGTCTTTCACTATAAAAATTGTTGAAATATTCAGAATTGGTAAATAATAAAAATTTCAAATTCCAATCTTATAACCTTCATATCTTTAAGGAATCACAAGATAGAATTTTTTAACATTTTTCCCATACTTAGAGGGAGTTCCTGAATATTGCAGATTGGCGTTGTTTCGCCATTTTTACAGCACCCAGTATAATTGAAACACCTTTTTCATAAATTGATAGATATAAGCACTGCTTATTAAGCAGGCTTACGATTTCGGCCCACGTCGCATTTAAAATAAATAAAGTATAACATAAATCGACAAAGTATGTAAGACAATACTTTTCTAATCAGATGCTCCCCCACTACCTGCCGTGTTGTGCGTAGCTGGGGAATTTACAATCCAATATGTTACAAGTGGGCCGAAATCGTAAGCCTGGATATAAGTATAAAGATTTTGCAGAGATACATTGTTTTTATTTATAAAGAATTAATTTAAATATATATATATTTATTAAAAATAATTTCAGATACTTATTACATAACATGCGACATATCATCGACAGTTATTAATAATAAAATGCATTTATTCGATGAAGGACAACAGATATAAACCCTATTATTATAAAGGGTGTTTACGGTCTTCTTTGTATCCTTTTAGGCGATAGTACACCTCAGAAGGAATCGATAAACCTTAAAACGCCTTATAAGCGAGATAATAGCTAATTCTTTTTTACATTAATTTATCTTAAACACTGGTAATCTACTACTTAATCAGTATAACAAAAAACATAAAAAGTTATCTTGGGCGGTTGCAAAAATTATTGTTCAATTGTTATTACGTTTGTTTTTTGACACCCAAAGTTGTTATCAGTAATTCAGTTTTACTATCACCTTTGTTTGACTGAAAATTTTATTATTTTTACCTTGTTCTTTAAAAGTCGGGATGGCCCATCGATATTCTATACAACATGGTGATAACTTCGAACATCTTTTGTAGTGGACAATGCTGATTAAGTAGTAGATTACTCGAATTTAAAACAAATTAACCGTCTGGTGTAATAAAAAAAGATTTATTATCTCGCTTATGAGACGACTTTTACTAAGGCGTTGTAAGGTTTATCGACTTCTTCTGAGGTATACTATCGCCCCTTAAAAGGATACAGAGAAGATCGTAAACACCCTGTATTTTTGAAAATAGAATTTTTTGTTTAATAATATCGTTTACATCCATTAATTCCTTTAAAAAAATATTCAGAGTCGGTTTTTTTCGATGTTTAGCATGGGGATCTCGGAAACTAGCAGACCTAGAGATATACACACATGAAAATAATCTAGGGGACAAGCACTAAATCATACATTGAGCTGCGAAAAAGCGTCCGTTTTATGAACGTATGTAAGAAATTGATAAATAACACAAAAGTCTTTATTCTGAAATAAAAATTAACAAGCAAGTCCTCAGTACAATGTAGGCCCTCCACGATTATTGATTACTGCTCTACACCTGTTTGGCAGACTCATAATGAAATTGTCTATTTCTTGCTGCTGTGTGGTATTCCACTGTTCTCTAATGGTTCAGCCACACCTACGGCAGTCAGTCGCTACACCTACAATTATTGTCAAGTTCGACGTGAAAAATCACGTTAGGCAGCACATTAGACGCAGACGTGGCTCCGACAACAGAGTGTAACCACGGATTATTGGCATACATGGCACTAATTTTGTAACGGCATTCAGAGTGGTATTGCGCGCTAGACGATAGCTCGACTGGCGGTTTTTGATACACATCAAACGGATTGTCGGCGAACGTATCGCATAGTTGTGGCCATAGATAGAGAAAGATATATATTTTTTGCACGAAAACAGCGCCATCTCGAGTCTTTAGTCATGTACTATCTTAATTTTGAATGTTAGGAAACGGAAAGTGCTAAAATATTTTAATAGAACTCCTGTGATATGTGACATTTAAGATAAAGTTGCCAATATTCGCTTCGGAACGAAATGTGGGACAAATAATGACGTTAACCACCAATGTAAAACTTGGCGCATTAATTTTTCTCGCGTTAATTGTCGCGTTCTTGTCCGTTAGAATGCCGATAGACGTTAACGCAGATGTGCCTGAAGCATAAGGCATTCAATGAGCTGTTGCCTTGTTTGCAACAAAACATTTTGGCGCAAAACACGTTTGCCGAGTATATCCCACAGGTGTTCAATCGGGTTTAAATCGGGTGATTGTGCAAGGCACGCAAAGTGTTGATTTGATTTTGCTCAAGAAATACACCCACTAACCTAGCCGTATGTGGACGGGCATTATCATGCATAAGTTGAAAGTTTTCTCCGATTTCTTGTGCATACGGCAAGACAACAGGTTGGAGAATATTATCACGATAGGTGGCACCGGTCAAATTGCCTTCCACAGAAATGAGCTGCGTCCTTTCGCCGATACTAATACCTCCCCAAACCATGACTGTCCCTCCGTTGTGGCTGTGTATTTCTTGTGCGGTTGCCACACGTTCTGCATTACCAGATCGTCTCCATACTCTTGTTCTTCTCGTGTCCGGTTGTAAACCAAAGCGAGATTCATCTGTGAACAAGACTGGGACCCATTCTTGGCGTTGCCAGTTCAGATGTTCTTGTGCCCACTGTAACCACCGTCCGCGATTTCCACGTGATAAAACGGGGACCCTCAAGGGACGTCGCGCATTGAGACCAGCTTCATGGAGTCTGTTGCGCACAGTTTGATCACTCACTAACACATTATGCGTGTTATGCAAGTGAATGACCAATTCTGAAGCAATTATACTGCGGTTTCTGAGGGCTTGAAGCCGTAAAAATCTATTCTGAACTGCAGTAGTTGACCTTGTACGTCCGTATGCTGTTCACTCACATTACCAGTTTGGTGATACCTGAGCCACAAACGATTAATAACACTTTTATTAGTGTTAAGTAAATGATGTCTTTCCATCTCGAATCAATTAAAGACTGCATAAAATTTACAAAACTCAACAATAGAAACAATACAATGCCAGATAAGCTTTTGTGGATTCTACAAGAAAACGATTTTTTCCTTTTTTATGATAATTTTTCACACAAAATTGCGGCGACATGTTGATAAACACGTGCGTAGTCATAAATCTACAATACCGAGCTGTTTTGTTATTCGTAACATCACATGTGTTCAAATTGACCACCTTATAATTCTAACCACAGTGCCACTCTCTTCCTAAGATTTGCTGTAGCTCTTGACACATCCCTTCTTCTAATCTTGTGCCTGAGAGTGGTGACAATTCTTTGACGAAGTTCATCAAGGTCGGCTGTCAATGTTTTGTAAATATTATTTTTCATTGTCCCCCACAAAAAATAGTCTAAGGGAGACATGTCAGGTGACCGCGCCGGCCAGGGTACGTCGCCATTACTAGCAATAACATGGTTGGGAACATTTCCGACAAGCATTCCCCAACCCTCCTAGCATTATGGGGCGGTGCGCCATCTTGCTGGAGCCAGACGGCGTTCAAACGATGAAGAGGAACGTTGTCGTCAATAAAATCTTTTAGAAATGTCCTCAGGAAATTGAGGTACCGATCAGCATTTAAAGTCTCTTCGTATATGTAAGGACCTATTATTGTATCGCCCAATAAACCTACCCACACGTTAAGGCTAAAACGTATTTGTGGTCGCCGTTCTTGAAATTGATGTGGATCTGCAATTGACCAGTAATGTTCATTGTGGCGATTAAACATTGCTGCATTGGTGAATTTACATTTATCAGACCATATGACATTATTAAGGAAATTTGGGTTTTCCTGAATCTGATTATTTACAAACGTGCAAAAAGCTAACCGCCGTTCATGATCTCCAGGATGAAGCGTTTGAGAAATATGAATTGCCCAAGGTCGATATTTGTTTTTAAGGGATCTCCAAACACAATGTGACGGCAAATTCAGCTGGGCTGCAACTTCTCTTGAGGAGACAGATGGGTTGCCTTGCACCTAATTAAGAATTAAATGATTAATACGTGTCTTAGTATTTGTAATCATGTAAAATTTTTACCGCTTGCAAAATTTCCTGCTCATATTCATTGGGCCTATCGTCATATTTTCGTCTACGTCTTTTAAACGAACCATATTCGGCCAAGATTCTGTGCAGCAAAGGAAGACACCTCAAACTAGATTGTTGCCGTTCTGGATAACACTGCAAATATTTTGCCTCAGTCATGTGGACATTTCGATGCGAAGTGTAGTAAATTTGTATAATATCTCTTTGTTCTTCACTTGAAAAAGGCATTTTCGCGATAAAACGAAATATAGGAGATGTAGACATTCACAGTCAGAAGTTAGAACATTTTACTTCGATAGTAAAGTATTTTGATTTCTGAACTTTTTTAAACTACTGTGGCCTTTTCCTAAACACCTGAATCAACGAAAGTCCATCAACAGAAAATTTTCATGGTTATTAATAACACAATTGAAATTTTGACTACCAATAAGCGATGCATAACGAATAAGTTCAAGGCTGTGCATAATCTTAGGTAGTTCCACATCGTTAAATTGTAAATACATCGTCAACCACACGAATATTAATTAAGATAAAACAGACTGGTTTTATACTGGTTTGCGTAAAGACAGTATTATTGAAATAGCGTCTGCAGTTAAGACTTAACAATGTGGCGGACACTTTTGTTTACATTTTTAGCAGGATTTGTTCATGCGGAGTTTGAAGTTCCAGATGCGAAAGTGGAAATTTTGCATCCAAAAGGTTTCACTGTCTCAATCCCACGTAAGTTTTTCTTGGACAATTTAGAGAATATTTTCTTTTTAAACAAATCTTTCTTAAGTTTAAGTATAGTCTTCAGTTACAAGTATTTTAAAACAAAAAAAATTATATTTATTTATTATATGTGTCCAACAATTATTGTAGTGCTGGGTGGCTGTGGAGTCAAACATAAATGTCGATTCTTACTTCGCATCGTTGAATTAACGCCTCAAATATTGACTGTCAAACAACAAGTAAATTATTGTTTACTTATTTAATGTTTTATGTTGGGACTCTAGTTAACGTTGCGCGTATACTATATCGCAGTGGCATTGATATATAGTTCCTAAGGTAATATACATATAGTTAGTTGTAAATAGCATATTACATAGTACGAATGTTCAAGCTGTTGTAGTTTATTAATTTATTATAATACAGAAGACTTCCAAGTGTGTTCAATATATTTCTTTAACCAATTACGGCCTCTAATAGGTTATGGGCCCAGAGAGCGCAAAGTAAGTTAAAGAAAGATTTTCTTGATTCTAAAAGAAAAAAGTGACGTTTGCCGCATAAAAACAAAGGCGCATCGATTGTCTACTAGAATTTATCATTACTTGAGACGACTACGTTTGGTATGACAAGAATTGAAACTCTGACCAAAATTAATTATGATACGTGGAAGATGCATATGGAAGCACTCCTCGTGAAAAATGATGCGTGGGAATATGTCAGTGGAACAAAGACGAAACCAGAGGTCATTATCGGCAATGCGGCGTCTGAACAAGCAGCCGCAGAATGGGACAAGAACGATAAGAAAGCTCGTCTACCAACATTTTGGGCTGAAGCCGTTTCAGCTGCTAATTATATACGGAATAGATGCCCGTCAAAATCGCTGAATGGAAAAACACCATACGAGGTATGGCATGAGGATAAACCGGATATTCAACATTTAAGAGATTTTGGAAGTAAAGTTCTTATCCTCAATGAGTCACAACATCGAGGCAAGTTTGATGAAAGATCAAAACAAGGTATTTTACTCGGATATTCGGAAAATTCGAAAGGATATCGAGTATGGTTGCCAAATGAGCGTAAGGTAGAAATATCTCGAGATGTAAAATTTTTAGAGTCCAAGAAGACGAATTCTGTGGATAATGAAGTACTGCTTCAGAAGCAATCCTACCCCATGGTTGACCCGGAATCCAACGATGAAGATATTAAAATTGATGTTCCATTAGTACCTTGCATATTGGAACGAGAACAAGACACCGTCGAGGAACAAAATACAGACAATGAAAGTATATCAAATGATACTCCGCAAATCCAAAGACGAGGTCCTGAAAGACCACGAAAAATATTGACTGGTCGCAGAGGTCGCCAACGTAAAGAATTTCATTTGATTAATGCAGCTCAAGAGGTAGAAGAAACGTTTATTGCAGAAATACCCGTCGGTCAAGCAATATCAAGTGCACACGCAGATGAGTGGTATAAAGCGATGGCCACAGAATTAAAATGTATTACAGGAAATGATACTTGGGAAATTGTGGATCGTCCGAAAGGACAGAAGATAATTAACAGCAGAGTCATTTTGAGAAACAAATATCGACCGGACGGAAAACTCGATAAGAGAAAAGCACGAATCGTGGCAAAAGGATCTGCTCAGCGTCCAGGTATAGATTTTGATGAAACTTTTTCCCCCGTAGCTCGTCTCAGCTCTGTTCGAAACGCAACAGCATTGGCATCAGAGTTTGGAATGATTATCGAACAAGTTGACGTCACGTCAGCATATCTTAACGGCATTTTAGAGGAGACCATTTACTTGGAAGTGCCAGAGATGACTGAAGAAATTTTAGATTTCATCATTAAAACTGAAAAGAAAGATTATTCTTTTAGAGAGAAGGCTAATAAAATGCTGCAGGAACTCAAGGGAGGCAACAAAGTGTGCCGACTGAAGAAGGCTTTATATGGTCTTCGCCAAGCTGGGCGTCAATGGTATAGTCGACTTGATCAAGAAATGAAAAGTTTAGGAGCAACGCAATCTCAAAATCTCAAACAGTAAAGGGGGAGATTTGGTAATTATCGTAGTTTACGTAGACGATATTTTGTTTGCTTCACGAAATGTATCTGAGATTTCTAGATTTAAAACTGGATTAAACAAAAGTTTCGTCATTAAGGAACTCGGTGAAGCGAAATGTTGCCTCGGTTTGGAATTCATACGAAATAAGATTGGTTTTACCATACATCAAAGAGGTTACGTCGAAGAGATCTTCAATCGTTTCGGCATGAAGGACTGCAAGCCCGTATCTACTCCAATAGAGGTCACATCAAAATTATCAAAGTTAACGAAGGAAGTTGCACGAGATACTGATGAATTGAAAAGACTACCTTATCGCGAACTTGTGGTTAAGTTAGTTGGTTAAGTCGCTTCAATGATTGTTACGAGAAGATACATTGGGCTGCCGCTAAACGGGTGTTACGATACCTCAGAGGTACAGCGAATCTTGGCATCACCTATGAGCAAACCAATAACCCCATCATAGGATACGTTGATGCTGATTAGAAGAGTTGTCCTGAGGACAGAAGATCATACACCGGTTTCTCATTTGTACTTGCCAACAGAGCAGTATGTTGGGAATCACGAGAGCAGAGAACAGTTGCTTTGTCATCAACTGAGGCTGAGTATATGGGAATTACAGAAGCAGTTAAAGAAGCCATATACTTACGTCGATTTTTGTCCGAGATTGGTTTTGAAAATTTCGCTAGCATCACATTATTTTGTGACAATGTGGGTGTTCAAAAGCTTACAGCTAATCCTGTGCTTCATTCTCGCACGAAACATATTGATATTAGACATCATTTTGTACGGGAAGCGGTAAAGAATCATAAGATTGACCTCAAGTATATGCCCATGGAGAACATGGCTGCGGACGTACTCACGAAGGGTCTCACAGGGCCAAAACATCGAATGTGTTTAAAGATTTTAGGTCGACATTTTAAAAACAAAATTAATTAACACTGCTCAAAATGATACGAAAAAATGGCTCACCCCTGAAATTATCCAAGCCGGCAACAACTTAAAAGATCTTCTACCGCATCACCGAAAACCCTCAGCTCTTGGAATTTTACAAATAAAAAAAAAGAATACAACAATCTTCTGAAAGTCTACAAAACTGAATACTATAATCAAGAACTCAATAATTCATCAAATAAAACAAAAACCATTTGGAAAGCGGTTAATGAAATTACAAATCGTGAAACATGTACTGTAAAAGAAATCTCTCTTTCGGTAGATAATCAAACATTATCTGATCCGCAAAAAGTGGCTGATAAATTTAGCGATTATTTTTCTAATATTGCATCTAATCTTTTGAAGGATCACTTTAACTCACACTTGTCTGATATGTCTACTGGAAATAGTACGAAACAATTGGTTTTTTATCCAATTGAAGAAGTTGAAGTTGTACAAGCTATAAGAAATCTTAATATTCGTAACCCCAGAGGTGTCAATGGCATTTCGACGTGCGCTATTAAAATTAATTGTGATTTGATCACTGCGCCTTTGACCTACTTGTTCAATTTGTCTCTGGAAAAACACACTTTTCCTGAAATCTTTAAACTTACTGATATTATACCACTCTTTAAGAAAGGTGACAGAAATGTTGTTTCTAATTACCGACCGATTTCAATCTTAAATGAATTTTCTAAGATCTTCGAGAGAATAATTTATGAGAGAATTGTCAATTTCACTATTATCAAACAACCAACACGGATTTCGGAAAGAAAGATCTACGCAGACTGCGTGTATTGAAGTTGTCGACTACATTTATGGTGCTTTAGATAGTAACCTATTAGTGGGGGCCATTAGCTTCGATCTTAGCCGTGCCTTTGACACGATACAAGCTAATTTTCTATGTGAGAAATTACAAGCAATTGGGATTAGCGGTTCAACACTTGAACTGATACGTTCCTATTTAAACAAACGTCTACAGAGGACCATTGTTCGTGAGATATCTTCAACTTACACCGAACTACAACTAGGAGTACCACAGGGATCTGTTCTTGGGCCCCTCTTGTTTCTAATATTCGTCAATGACATTTATGACAATATACATAATTGATGGCAAAATTGTGCCTTTTGCTGATGTTACAATTACAGTGTCTGGTGCTTCTGCACTTGAACTTGAAAGTAAAATAAATGGTGTCATAGAACAATTTGCTACATGGTGCTCCAAGAACAATCTTATTTTACATAAAGAAAAAACTGTTTATTTAAACTTTTACAATCGTAGGTCTCCACCTCACATTAATGTTAATGTATCAAAAAATAGCATAGTAAACTGTATACGGTTGCTGGGAGTGAACATTGATCAACGCCTTTGTTACCTTAATTATACTGATTGTGTTTGCAAAAAGTTAAATAGTGCTATCGCCAGACTCAAAGATAGTGTGTCACTGCAATACCTAATACAAACTTATTACAGTTTAGTGTATTCCGAATTATCGTACTGTTGTGTCCTATGGGGCTGTTCATCGTACGCTAACAGAGTGTTCACTTCTCAAAAACTCATAATTAGACTCTTATTCGATATAAATATTAGAAGTTCTTGTAGAAATGTATTTTGTCGACGCAAAATATTGACGTTTCCCTGTATTTATATCATGGCATGTATTACTTTTGTTATAACAAACAAACACACGTTTAAGACTAATTATAATGTTCATAATAGGTTAACTAGAAATTGTTTTCAATTTAGAGTCACGCCATCATTGTACAATGTATGAAAAATCACCATGCTATGCTCGAAAGAAATTCTACAATTGCTTACCCTCCTATCTCAAACAAATTAACTGCATTAAACAGCTTAAAAAGCAATTAAAAGATTTTCTTATTGGCAAAGCACACTGATAAAAATGGCAGTAAAATTACACATTCTTTTACATAGAATATTGATGTGATTTTATATAGATTGACTAACGATTTGAATTTTACATAAAATTACATTTATTTTTCCTTAATTCTTGTAAAATGTTGTATATTTTACGTATTAATAGTAAACCGTAACTCAAAATTACAATGATATGTAATTTTAATTTGAAAATATTGAATTATTTACACTAAACTATTGAAGTATGTGTATTTACAGAGAACGCGAGTAACTTTTCTCAAATTTCAAATTGTTTTGCTTTTTCTAGACAGTATTCTTTTCTTCTAATTAGTTTTACTTTGAGGAAGAAAAGAAAGAATTATAACAATAAAGTTGTCTCAATATTCGACTGAGTCTTCTATTCTCACCTCCAAATAATTTGTTCTTTTTTTTTTAAATTATGTTTTTAATCAGTATTTTAATCAGTATGAACGACAAATGTTTGGGTGAACGTCATTTAGGAGAGAGCGACATTTTTCAGTCTTATAAAAGCCGCCGACGAAACATCGAAATCCCCATTTTTATTACGAATTTTTATTTATTGCGATATTTTTCACAAACGTTACTTAAATTTAATCAAGCGTTAAAAGTAAACGTTGCTATGGTTACATGTGCTCAAGGTATAGGAATGATTATTCTTAATCAATGATTAAATTTAATCGACTTTTATGAAACCCAGCATGAGAACCTAATAAGACTGCAAATAGTAATTATCAATGGGAGCACGACATTTGGGTGAATGACAAATGGGTGAACGATAAATGGGTGAAGTCATTTGGGTGAACGATATTTGGGTGCAAGCGACAAATAGGTGAATGACAATTGGGTGAATGCGACATTTGGGTGACCGACATTTAGGTGAACGACATTTAGGTGAACGACATTTGGGTGAACGACATTTGGGTGAACGACATATGGGTGAACGACAATTGGGTGAATGCGACATTTGGGTGAACGACAATTTGGTGAATGACATTTAGGTGAACGACAATTAGGTGAATGATATTTAGATGAGCGAGTTGGCGAACGACATTTGGGTGAACGACATCTGGGTGAACGACATTTGTGGGTCTCTGTATTATGTGCCGCCAAATTTCCGGATAAACAAATTTCCAGCTAAATACATGCAATGAAATAAACCTTCCTTAATACTTTCTATGTGCAGTTTTTAAACGATTCAGCATTGAAAATTGAGTAGTAACCATAGCACTTATTCTGCGGAAATTCCGGTTTTTAGTAAATTACATCTTGCAACCTTTTTTCTGAGAGAAAACATCTGCTTCTCTTATTTCACCAAGTTTCTGAAAAAAGAAACTCATTCGGTTACTTTTATGGTCCGTTTTCACGCTCAAGCAATTTGAGCAAATGGATTTGTGCAAGCATTTGCGCATACAAATTTACTCGCGCAAATGCATGCAGTTTGCCAAACTTTTAGCTTGTGCAAGCAAAAAAATACGTTTTCATGCAATGACTTCCTTGTGCAAATTTGTGTGCACAAGCATATTTGCGCAAATTGCTTGAGCGTGAAAACAGACCATTAGCTTTTTAAGTTATATCCACGGTTAGGCGGATCGGATTCCGCTCGCGCTGGCAAGAGCGTCACATCTAAGTCACGCGAATAGCAAATAATCGCATGCATAATTTGAAGTATCAAAGAACGTTTAATGTTTAATTTGATTGATTTTTAATTCGAAAATACGAAATTTTGTTTAAATTTAACAATTTCTTACGCGATGAAATTAAAATTTCGTCCGACGCTTATGGAAAAATGAGCCAGCGCAATGATCGTACATAAACATGCACAATATGGCTGATGTCACACAGCGGTTTCGTCCGTACGAAAAAATTCCGTACGGAAAATAATCGTACGGACATGTCTTTCACACGCACCGATTTCCCCATACCGGATGCCGTCATATGTGAAAGCTCCTATAACACTGTACTATCGGCGTAACTAATAATGTCATAGGGAAAATAGCTTATAAGGAACAGCCTATCTTCTTTAAAGTTTACGCAACAAGATCGGACCGCAATAAATGTAACACCTGCAGCACTTACGCTATTTTTAGACAAATACATTTGGCGTTTTATGTTTTTATATTCAGATATACTGAGCGTTCCATTTAAAAATGTTGAGAAAAATTATCTTTTGCAAAACTTTACACCCTGTACACATAATAACTGATAAACCGAAGCTGTTCTGATATTTCTGTAGATAAGATGTTGCATTAACTACCCACGTTAACTATTTACAAAAATTCATGACGAAATTTTAATGAATAACCAAGATATAAGCGCTCATAATACAGCAATTGTTTACACTTAAACATCAATTTCTTACAAACTCTTAAGTATAACTTATTTTTGGTTATTGTCTATTCCTTATGCGTACTTTCGAAATATGTAAAAATATACTGGGTGTTCCATTTAAAAAAATATAACTTCGGTATGGCTCTCTGATACTGAATGCTCTATATAGCCAAAAATAATTTTATTAACTAGAGCTGACCGAGTTACATCTTACTACGTTTGAATTTTTGAATCTTATATACTGTAGACGGTAGAGAAGACCGCGGCTCTCGGTGGACATCCTGTATAAATGGTTTCTAAAAACACTAATCTTTTAAACCTCATTTACTCGAAAAAGGGTTCGGTTTATCTTGTACCAAATAATGGGCCTGTTTCAGTCTCAAATGAGGGTTTTGGGACACCCGGTATACTTGCAGATAAACCAACTTGTTCTGCTATATTACGTATTGATGTTCCGGATGCTGCTAGACCACAAAATATGCCTTTTTAGCAACAGACGCATCTCTTTGACCTAATACTCTTCCCATTTCGTTTCCAATATCAAACAACTGTTTTTTATTACTAACAATTTACTAAAGTGAGTGATGACATAAGTGATCCCAGCTTAATAACAACAACATAAAATTTAAGTGCTGCAGGTGTTAAGGTCCGTTTTCACGCTCATGCAATTTGCGCAAATGTGCTTGTGCACACCAATTTGCACAAGGAAGTCGTTGCATGTAAACGTATTTTTTTTTTGTTTGCACAAGCTAGAAAGTTTGGTAAACTGCATGTATTTGCACATGCACTTGCGCAAGCAAATTTGTATGCGCAAATTGCTTGAGCGTGAAAACGGACCATTACATTTATTGCGGTCGAATCTTGTTGCGTAAACTTTAAAGAAGATAGGCTGTTCCTTATAACCTTATAAGCTATTGTCCCTATGACATTACTAGTTACGCCGATAGTACGTTCTACTACTTTATCCGGCAGGCACCGTACGAATTCCGTACGGGCGAAACTGCTATGTGTGAAATTAGCCTATAAGCGGCAACCCAGGCGGATTGTTGCAAGCGGAATCTCACCCTGCTAACGCTGATTATATCACATTTAAATCCGAAATGCCACCACTGATTATTCATGTTTCTTATTTTTAGACATCGACGGCATAAAGTTATTTGCATTTCATGGCAAAATCAATGAAGAAATGAACGGTCGCGAAGCCGGCTATTTTTCTAGGGATATCACTTCAGCCAAAAACGGACGTTGGACTTTTATCGATAAAACCACTAAGCTTAAACCAGGAGACATAATATATTATTGGACGTATGCGGAGTATTTCGACGGCGAAAGAAAACTGGGATATCCTAAAGATGATCAGCAATATGTTGTAAATGAAGCAGGTAAATAATAATTTTTGAGAAAAAAGTTTATAGTAGAAAAATCAGAAAAGATTTTGAGCAAGTTGCTTGATGATATTTATTGGCTGAAAATTATGACGTATGTAGATACAATAAAATAACAAGGAAATAACTGAAAAGAAGAAACTGCTCCGTTTTTAACTCCTAAAATCTCAAGTTTCCTAGATTCTTTAATAATTTATTAGGAACACTTAGAAAGATTAGAGGTGGATCAATTTCGATGTCTCTTATGGGCATCTCCGTAATTATCAGAGATAGAAAAAAAACTAGTGGCAAGTCTCGATCTCTTTTTTAGAGATAAAGTCAATAGACTAAACAAAAATTCGCTACCTCCTTTTGTTTTCAAGTTATAGGCAATAATTGACATTTTCGACTTTTCGTCATTCGCGCATATCGTTTATTTTTACAGATATTAAAAAACTGTTTTGACATTATTGGGACACTTTTTTGAATACAATTCAGTGGTGTAGTTGGTTTTTTGATATTTAATAAAATTTTCGAGTTATAACATTAAGTTATATTTTTTTAAATGGAAATCATAGTAGGCAATGCCAGCATTAAATAGAGATTTTTCTTCTGTTTTCAAAAATATATACTTTGTTGGGTTTATTTGTTACAATTAATAGAATAAAACGCCTATTTTATTATTCTTGGGTGCATTCTATTCTTAGTAGGCTGGTTTCAACAAAGACCGACAATTTTTTTGTTTGTTTTTTATTAAATATCAACTCTTGTTCAAATATTTTGACAGTTGCAGTCGCATAAAGAGATAGAAAGATAGAACGAGCATCCTCTAAGAGTCACAGAGATTACAACAATACCGATACCATGTAGTTTGGGTCAGATTCGAAATTATGTAACTTCATTTAATATTTAAGTTTAAAACGCATTTTTTTCGATCAAATATGCATTTCATACAAGTTTCATACAGTTTCATGCATATTTGATCGAAAAAAATGCGTTTTAAACTTAAATATTAAATGAAGTTACATAATTTCGAATTTGACTCAAACTACATAGTATCAGTATTGTATAAATTAAAAATATCTTAAAAATAAGAAATTATTGCAGAAAAAGTTGCTACGCGTCCCTGAAGGGTTTGCGAAACAACCACCTGTGCGTGGAGGGTAACACCCTAAGGGGGAATCCGGCCGAGCCGGTCGGACCTACCTGTGTGGCTCTCTTTTGGAAGGATTCGCTGCCGTCTCAGTAGCTCAGCGAAGACGGCCGTGCGGTACGATAAATAAAACGCACAAGTGTCAGCCCGTACGAAGGGGGAACGATCCCGAAGTTACCAACTATTAGGGCGCCACCTAGCCGAAATGCAGCGATTCCCAAGGTCATGAACAGACGCCAGGAGAAGGTCCAAAATAAAGCACTGAGTAGAACTCCGACGCCGAATGGCTCGCCAGAAGGGCAGAGTAAGGCGGAAACAACCCCCAAACTCCACCAACGTGAAAGAAAAACCCAGCGAAAAAAGTTAACAAACGTATAATTATAAAAATTAAAATATATTAATTAGTTAAAATTATAGAAGGTCGTAAAACCTAAAAGCCGATAATGTACAGGCAAATATGTACAATACAATTAAATAAACAGGCGTTGAACAAACCGCACGCGTACGGGCCCATCCGCGACGTTTACAAGTCACCCAGTGAGTTAAACTGCAATTAAATAATTTTTAAAATTTGACAACAAAAAAAAAATCTAAGAATAATATTGACACAAAGAAATGAGAGGACACGCCTCTCGAAGAGTAGCAAAAATTTGGTTTTGAATAGAATCCAATTAATTAATTAAATCAAACGTGAGTCCAGTCGCGAACGGAAGAAAAATTATAACAGGCGGCTGCGATGCATAAGCGCACTCCAGGTCGCGGAACTCGACAAATTTTACGTCGTTCCCAGACGTAGACGGCGACGGGACAAAGAGCCAAAAGAATATTTGAAAATAACGATACCAACAATTCCTCCTTTTTTTTTCCTTTGGTCCGGCGGTCGACAAACCAAGAACGGTGTCACCAGGGGGGTGGTCAAGTGTGACTATTCAATCCCAGAAGTCGGTTCGGTTCTAGCAGAGGACTCGCAACAAAAAAGGGGGGGGGGCGGTAGCACGCAGCCGTTCAGGAGCCCAAGGTGGTACGCGTGGCCATGTTAAAATTTCTTGTCAACCACGTGTTTGAGAAATGGTGGCCTCGTACCACTTGCTATTTAAAGGAAAGAAAAACATCGTAATAGTAAACGCTAACACAAAATACCAAATCACAAAAGAAAATAGACAACAACTTACCTCGTATTGAAAATACGAGCCGCGAAAATGAAGAGGGAAAAGCCTGTCTTCGGTGTGCCGAAAATTCGGTGTTCGAGGAAATCAAATCCGCATAAGCGAGGGGCTCAGAATTGACGACAGCCCAGTCTACATCCGTGGACAAAATCCTCTAACGAGACTCCAAGCGAAAAATATTCACATCACACGAAAGGAGTCGTCCAACAGAAGTGAACACGCGAAGCACAATGAAATGGTCAACCTCAAAAATGTCTTCTCTAGCCGACGACCGGAAATGTGACGTCAGATCGAATGTTCTAGAAAGAATCAAGCAGCCAACCGAAAACCACGTAACATCACTGAACTCATTACTAGGAGGAAAATTAATTTTTAACAAGGAAACTCCGAACTTCGTGCGAGAAAAAGAATACAACACGCCAAACATGCACGTAGGAAAGAAAACCGAACGGAAAACGCCTAAGGTCGACACAGTTGGCAACCCTACCTAACCTCGCGTTGTCAAAAACCAGGTAGTAAACAAACACCCGCTGAATACGAACGGGGCCCCCTAATGGTCGCAAAGAAGCGAACGCAGCGACGGGCGAAGTCCGCACAGCGATGCGTCGAGTGCACATAAGTCGGCTTTCACACCAAAGTAGCATGCTGCGTGCTACTTGCATCTTTTGAGAAGTAGCGTGCTGCGTAGCGCATCTTGGAATTTTGCTTTCACATCAAGGTAGCATAGCAAGACTGTGCGATTCAGTGTCTTGCGAGTTATTATAATCAAGATGTCATCCGAAAATGAAGCTATGGCGTTAATAGCAGCGGTGGTTATTAGGACTAGAAAAAGAAAGAGAAGGTGTGATTGTTAATAATATATATTATTTGTAGCACGTGTATGAAATGATGAAAAAGCATCAAGAACCACAACATCGTGGTTCCTGATAGTTTGGTGTCAGCATGTTGTCAATAACCCTCGTTTAGCTTGACAATGTTTTAATTTAAGACGAAACCGCGGTCTCTACTGAAGTAGCGTAGCAAAATATAGAACTTGTCCTATGAGCTAAGCTGCACGTCGCAAGTGGCAGGTCGCATGAATGCTACGCTAAGCCGGTGTGAATATTATCAATTGTTTACATAGGTTCTAAAATTAATGGCATGCAGCGTGCATCTAGGATGCAAGTAGCACGTAGCATGCTACTTTGGTGTGAAAGCCGACTAAGATGACAAAGAAGGTAAGGCGGACAAAATGCCGAAATACGTAGATCGCGAAACAACTACGGAGCTCCCAGCGAAAGAAAGTACGGTAAATAATAAGAAAAAAAAATTACAATATTGAAATGTAAGTAGATAATAAACACAACTTTTGATATATATCACAATAAATAACTTAAATCACAGAAAATAATATCAAAATAAAATCACAATTTAAACACTGCCGCGCTAAAATACGCAGCCAACTCATGTTGTAACCCAACCCAGCTCTATCGGCGCTAGCTTTCTATATCTTATGTTCATTGCAATACCTCTCACTCTTGTGCTACCCAATCATCAAATCTTTGTTAGTATTTAATAAAAACAAAAGAAAATTGTCGGCTTTTGTTGAAACTAGACTACTAAGAAAAGAATGCACCAAAGATAATAAAAAAGGCGTTTTATTCTATTAACTGTAAAAAATAAACCCAACAAAGTATATATTTTTGAAAACAGAAGGAAATTTCTCTTTTTAATGATGACATTGCCTAATATGATTTCCATTTAAGAAAATATAACTTTATGCTGTAACTCGAAAATTTTATTAAATATCAAAAAACCAACTACACCACTGAATTGTATTCCAAAATGTGTCCTAATAATGTTAAAACAGTTTTTTAATATATGCAAAAATAAACGAGATATGACTGATTGACGAAAAGTCGAAAATCTCAATTTTGGCTTATAACTCGAAAACAAAAGAAGATGGCCAATTTTTCTTTATACTATTGACTTTATCTCTAAAAAAAGAGATCGAGACTTGGCCACTAGTTTTTTTCTATCTCTTATAGTTACAGAGATGCCCATAAGAGACATCGAAATTGATCCACCCTGTACATAAGCAACACAAACAAGGAAAGTATCCCAAGTATCCTCTCTCGATATTGATGAAACTTGGTACGTTTGTAGACTGAATGTAAATTCATTTTGAAAGACCACCCCAAAAATTGGCGAGTTTTAAAATATTTGTAAATAACTCCGTAAAAAAATATTCTCGTGTATTAAGATATTCTACATACATGGTTTAATTTTTTGAAGGTGTCCTTTCTGGTTCACACTCAGAGTTTCACATGTCAAACACGATTGAAGAAAGTCCGACAAAGTCTAAGGCACCAGAGACCACAGAAACTTCAACTCTGGGGTGTCTTAATACTAAAGAGTACGGTCTCATTAATAAACTGAGTAATTCGCAACTGCAGCGGTACGTGCTTATGGAGCAGTTGAAATTAATACTATTGCAGAAAGAAGAAATTTTGAGTAGGCATGGTCGCAACTCTGACAATGAATTTATTATAAATTATTTATTACTCAAATTATTGTAATTTTGGGTTGATGCTAATACATTAAAATTTTTAATTTTGTCTTGGTATTTTTCTTGTCATTATGCAATAATTGAAACACCTTTTTCATAAATTGATAGAGATTGATAGACTTTGGAGATACATTGTTCTTATTTATAAAGAATTAATTTAAATACCTACATACCGAGTGAGCATTTTCAATCCGGGACATAGAACATAAGCATGACTACCCTTAATAATGACATTTTTAATGAAATTAACTCTGAAACGCTAACGAATGTGATTGACGGAATTTATAATCGGTTGGGGTACTGTTTGGCGCAAAATGGAGGGTTATTTGAATTTTTACTATAATTTATAAGAGAACGTTCAGTTTGTTTTTAATCTTTAGTTTGTAATAAAATTATAATAGTTAAATTCAACAATTTTTAATATGTTATTACATAACATGCGACATACTAACGAAGGGTATTAATAACAAAATACATTTTTCCGATTAACTACAACCTGTGCTACAACACACTGATTTTTTAAATGTATACAGGGTCTACAGGTATAACGGGAAGTGTCCGAAAGTTGAAAATATTACAGTTAAATAGATCGTTATCGGTAATCTATGTACAGAATTATGTTCTAAAACAGTTCTAATATACATAAGTTCTTCTTATGTATTTCAAATTTGTAACAATACTTATTATTCATCAACATCGATAAGTATAATTTTGTAAATTTTGTTTTTCATAGTACCTCATAAAATATAATTTAAAGGGTTCAATTCTGCTGACCATGTAGGTCAACTCGTTCGCTGGCTGTAGATATACATTTTTGAACTAATTTGCGAGTTGACGAAAGAGTAAAAATTTCAAACATTTTTTGTTTTCTCTAATTCAAAAGCCACATTTTATTACTGCAATTAACAAGAAATTTAACTATGACACATAAAATTGAATTGAGCTGTCAAATTTTTTTTAGAAACAAAAGTGTTTTTCTTGTCTCCAAAGCACTCTTTACATAACAGATGATTTCAAGAATTTGTCCAGAATCTAATTCAAATAAACAAGAGAGATTACATTATTATAATCACAAATAGACGCTTCATTTAACAGTGTAAAAATCCAAGATGGTGTAAGAAGAAAATAAAATAAGAAAATAGAAAGTTGAATGTCGTTTGTTCACAATTTCTGACGGCATACCAAAGACAATGACAAAGTTAAATTCCTCATAAAAATGTGCCTTAACAATGTCTGACCTAATAAAAATCTCTAGCTTCATTGGTTTTTATTAAAAAAAATAAAACGAAAATCGTGATTTTTATTTTTTTCGATTATCTTGAAAACCGTAAAAAGATAGGTGAAATTTGTTTGAAGATTATTGATTAGTATAAAAATATGCAACTTTGTTCTAATTTAACCAACTTCGTATCTCTTAAGATAACCGAGATCCCCATAGTTAGGCTCGAAAAACGGTGACTCTGTATAAAGTCCGATAACAAAAGGCAATAAAGAGTAACACTACAGTAGCAGTGGACAGATCTGCAAGTAACGAAGCAACAAGTAATAACGCGTGATCAATATCTTTTCTAATCAACGGAACTTATGGAAAAAAATTATGTCTTTGTTTGGTTCATTATTTCAAATGCTATTTGAATTATTTTTATTGCATTCTTATCGTTTTGTATAGGAATGTAACATAAATATGTAATTCAAGTAGCATTTGAAATAATGAACTAATCAAAGACACATGATTTTATTTCCATAGGTCACTTGATTAGAAAAGATTGATCACCTGTTATTTGATAAGTGTAATCGCAACATCAACCATTCACTACGTAAGTTCACTTTAATTATAAATTCTTTAGCTCTACCATTTGATTTTGTCTGCGCCAATCTTTTGCAGAAAATACCCTAATAGTTGGTGGAGGCGCGTAAAGTCCAAAAGTTAGTTATTATTTTTGTGAATGTTTTCTTTTTACAGTTTTATTTCTTTATTGATTTTTAAAATTAAGATATTCATGGTCGATGGACGTGATAAAGACTTGGCTTTACTCTTACAAAAAATGTTTGACATATGTAATTGATGTAAAGCCGCATCCGGACGACAAGGCCAACGTTAACCAGTGTTGGCTATTGGGTGGTTTGCCATGCCGTGTGGACGAAATACACATAGCCAATGAATGCCAACCAATCGCCAATGTTGGAATGCATTCGCTATGAGGGCGGTTTTTTCGACACACATCAAAGAGTTTAACCAGAGTTTTAACGTTGGCCTTCACATGCCATCACGTTTGTTTTTACGTCCAGACGATTTGAACAGTTTGCACACGATATTTTTAGGATATTTTTTATTTTTACGTATTGTGCGCGTTGAGTTGTACTAACTTGGTGGCAAAGTGAATCTTCAGCTTTCGGTTTACTGTTTTTTTCTTAAATTTGACCAGAAAAATGTCGTCATCAGAGACCGAATGGAATAACCAGTTAATTTTGGAATTCCTCAGTCTTTATGAAAAATTGAAAAAAGTTATTTGGGATCCGAAAGAACTACATAAGCACTTGCAATAACTGTATCATATTCTTCGTTCTCCATATCTTTTTAATTTAACAAATGTTGGTAGCTATTCGCTCATTGGCCGAACTTTTTTATCTTTGAAGTTGACAAGCAAATCCAATCATGTGGACAGGCAATGTGTAAATGGTAAACTTGCCCAACGTTGGTTAAGAATTTTGTTGCCAATGCATTCACCAACGTTGGCCACGTCGTCTGGATGCGGCTTAACACTAATCAACTACCTATGATTATACTTCTTGCCGCCCATCAAGTTCATCTTCTTTCTTTTCTCATTGAAATTTCATATTCGATCAATATAGATCTCAGGAACCAGGTTACAGTAGAAGATGTACCGTGTGATTAAGCACTCAACGTCGCTCGGTAGAAAATGGTAACCGAATGAAGATTAACACAGTTCCAACGTGGAAGCCATGAAGTATTAATAGATAACGGTCTCAGAAGCTTTGACTGAGATTGTCATTATTCTATAAAAATTTCTATCTTAAATAAATTGCATTATCTAATTAAATTATATACAGTCTTTTTCTTTTGCTTTTCCCCTTTTGTCAATTATGTTTCCGAATTTGTCAAATGACATTCCAATCCACAGGCCTACTATACTTTGAACAGATTGGAAAGTCATTTGACAAATTAGGAAACACATTTAACAAAAGAGGAAAAGCAATAGAAAAAGACTGTAAAATAATAAAAATAAATATTTTTAGATATACCTAAAAATAATGGTCAAGGACAAGATCAAAAACCGCGACCAACTACGTACCCAACCCCAACGAAAACACCAAACACTGACAACTCTCATTGCGGACCTTCTCCAACTAAAATCAACGGAGTATCAGCTTGCTCCGGGACGAAAATATTTTCAGAAAACTTCGATCATCTTGATTCCAGCACATGGCAAACGGAAACACAGTTTGCAGGCGAACCAGTACATGTGAAAGTTATTTCTTTTTAGATTTTTTAATTCGCGATTATTTTAGGATTTCGAATTCGTTATGTATTTGAGTGACAGGGAAAATTTATTTTTGCGTGAAGGTCAACTGCACATCAAACCTACCGTAGCTGAAGAAAAATATGGTAAAAAATTCGTGGAGTTACCACAAGGTTTGGATCTAGGAGTAAAGTAAGTATTATTATCTCGATCAATGTTTTATGTTTGTTCTGAAGTGAAATGTAAATTGAGTATTTAACTAAAAAAAAGTTAAGGCATTTATTAACGAACGATTTATTTATAAAATATATAAAACTGTTGTTAAATGTATAAATAAGCACATTTATTTCATTTTCAATGATTTACAACACATGTATGCATGTATTCAGTTGATGGTTCAGTTTCAAATTGTTCTTGCCATGTCTGATGGAAATACACTAATTCCTTCACTTTTGGCACTGCCTCATTGATTAAAAATCACACTCTTCAATTTTTCGATGACTAAATAACTGATCACTGCACATACTAAATACGCAATAAACAAATACAAGGCTTTGTTCAGCATTGTAAACGAAATTTATTTCTGGTATTAGTTCTAAGTTTCGCTTTATCAAGTGTACAAATAACTAAAGATAGTGTTGCAGTTCAAAACATGTTTACATAAGATGCAATGTCACATCCAATTAGTTGAAAAATTCAACAGTAAATGAAAATACAAATCTAGAATTTAAAGGTCATACTGATATTAACGATTTAAAAAGTAACTTCTTCACATTTTTCAGTATTTTTGAGATAAGTGTTTAAGTGTTAGATAAGAAATTTAAGTCTCATTTATAGCTGCTCTCTTGATTTATTTTTTATTAATTTGATTTGTATTTTAACCGTATCAGTAAAACTGTCCTTTAATGAATATACTAGGTGAGTCAATGTGTGCCCGTTCTTTGATAGCTCGTTTATATAGAGATATATATTTTTTTCTTTTAATTATGGTGACTTATCATCAGTAGTATAAATAATTATTTTAACTGTCTTTTCTTTACATAAATTTAGATTTATGGGAAGAATTTTTCCGTTGAGTTGGAAATTAATCGTGCTAGTTTGCCTTTAGTCCTTAAAAGGTTCTTAGTAATAATCGCGTTAAATTTAACGAGAGATCCGAATGTAGAATATTTAGTGTTAATAATTAGTAATTAAAAAATATTATTAACCTTGGTTTGCTGTATTTTCTGTTACAAACCATTTTTCAATTAATGACAACAATTAATTAGTTTAGGTATATGATTTTTTTAATGTATTTGATTCATTTTTTATTTTAGTTGCACTGGTGCATACGGAACAAGAGATTGTATGCAAAAGCCCCAAGCATATGTAATTTTGCCACCAGTTATATCAGCAAGGATAAATACTAGAAGTTCATTTTCTTTCTTATATGGATTAATTGAAGTTAGAGCAAAATTGCCAAAAGGAGACTGGATTTATCCAGGTATAAAAACTTTGGTAGTTCAAAAAGTAAATATAGTATGATTAAAGGAGTAAAATTAGAGGAAAAAATGCTTAGAGGATATGATTTAAAAGAATTGCCAATAAAATACTTAGCATTTATTTTATTAATTGCCGTAGGGCAACCACCACAGATAATAATAATAATAATAATAAATGTCTTTATTCCCACAAAAGTATAATAATTAAATAAATTAAATATTAAAGATAAAAAAAATATATATCAGTTTTTATTTTAGCTTTTAATAATTGTAGTTTCATCAATTTGCGTTGTATTTTTAAACGGATTGAAAATTATAATGTAGGAATTGTAGTGGGGATGAAGTCATAAAGAGTTTCCCTATAATTAAGACTTCTCACTGTGGCCGCGGAATTTGAAATAGTTATTTATGTATCAAGGACATATAATTAGGAGATTATAGCCCGAGAGTACGTTTATGCTCGAGGACTATTATATACAATTATGCATGTGGTACATACAACGTTTCATTTTATTTTGGCCAAAATTTATGGATTCAATATTTTGTATCGTATGGGAGTGATGCGCACATCGCTCCCA
Source organism: Dorcus parallelipipedus (assembly GCA_958336345.1). Lineage (NCBI taxonomy): Eukaryota > Metazoa > Arthropoda > Insecta > Coleoptera > Lucanidae > Dorcus > Dorcus parallelipipedus. The sequence continues at coordinate 30,925,574 of OY284475.1, forward strand.
TACAGTAATTATGTAAATTGTATGCGTTATCATTAATATACAGTGCTCGCCAAAAAGTCAGCATCAAATGGGAAAAATTTTTATTTCTGATTTTTCAAAAAAACTTTTTACGGCAATAATTTGTCTTTGTTTGAAAACCTATGTATCCCCTATTAGATATACCGAGTAATATTTACTTAGTTAGAAAATAGCATTTTTCGAAATTGCCAAAATCCTAAAAGTGTTATTTCTTGAAAATTAATCAAGATTCCAACGAGATCTTTTTAATGTGTATTAGTTTTAGCTTACTGAACAATTTCAAGGCCAGAAAATAACGTTTTCTTCTTTAACATCGGCAAAAATTGAATTTTTCAATTTTTGAACTTTTCGCCAAATTTCACATATCAAAACTTAAATTTAAATTTCAAATAATTTTGGATGAAAACTTCAAAGATTTGTAATTGGAAAAAAATAGAGAAAAGTATTTATTGCTTTAGATATTTTATTATTTACCGAAAAGTAATATTTGTACATAATCGTAACGTTTTTGATGCAATATGCTTTCGAGGAGAAATATTTTTTAATGATAATTAACAAGTGTTGGAATGTCTTCTAAAAACTCTAATCTACTCCTGTTAATAAACTCCTGTCACAAAAACCCCCCAAATGTTCTTTTACAACGACCTAAATGAGTAATTTATGTAATATGTAGTTTATGAGACGGCTATGGATTGTTTAGTGTCAGTTATGGAAAATTTGAGATTCCAAAATTTTGACAGGTATTATGAATCTAATGAAGTCACGATTTTTATTTTTACAGCCTTTTCAAGTTGATTTTAAATTGTGCAATTTTTGTACAAAATTTGACTCAATTTTTTGAAAACAATTTAAATTGCGGAGTATCACGCAGTAAATTGTACAAAAATTAGTTTTGAAGCAAATCTTGTACAAGAAATAGAGTAGTCCAAAATGGCCTTAAAATGAATTTTCATGCACTTTCTAATGCACTATACCACGTTTTCTTCGGTCTTCTTCGTTTTGTCTAAGGGGGCTGAAGCTCCCCCCAGAGCCAGCCCTTTCGAAAGAATTTTTTATTGGATTACATGCAAGTACAAGAAATGTGCAAAAAATGGAGCACATTAACTTAATTTTGTTTTGTTAAGTTGGTTCGGTATAAATTCATGATATGTGTGTTTATTATCCAATATATCCTTGCATGTTCTTACAATTATTATTTTTAAGCCCCCTCCAAGACAAATTTCTGGGTGCGCCACTGTTTGTTTTTTATCGACACATTATCTATTTGATTGACAGTTGACTATTAATTCGATTTCTGTTCGATGTTTTATATACCTATATTCTTTTTGAAAATATTTTTTTATGACTGCATTATCCTGTACATCTTGGCTTATCCAGTTCTTAGTTTACGTCACCCAGTATTATTTTTAAATTTCTAGTCTCTTATCTTTTCCTTCGAAGTATATTCGTATTTATAGTACTTGTAATGTACTTTATTTATTGTATTGAATTTTATACCTTCTATTTTGTGTCCCATTTTGGTTTTACTGTTGGGCACTAGTATAAATAAATAAATAAATAAAAATAAATATTTGTTTAGTTTCGATATTTCTCTCTTAACCTTTAAAAGCACATGCATGTATTGGTCTAAAAAAAAATTCAGTTTTTCTAGTTGGCCCAAAAACAAAAATCTTAATCAAGAAATTAAGTTGAAATTAATTTGTTGATTATTATTTATCACTTTAAATTTATGTATGTATTCATTATCTTTTCTTAATTTAAAATATTCATATATACTATTTACTAATTAAATAGGCTTTTAAATTAAATGCACAGAAATACGAGTATGATTGAAATACAATAATTATGGCTGAAATACAATAATTAAGAAGTGTTTTATTTTTAGAATTATATTTGTTACCAAAAAAATACGAGTACGGTCCTAGTTACGATTCAGGAGAAATTATCATTGCGTTTTTACCGGGCAACAGCAAACTAGACAAAGAACTTCAGGGAGGTTGTTTAATCGGATCTTCTCCGAATGCAAGACAATACGGCATAAGAAAAATACAGAAGGACATAAGTTGGAGTGATGATTTTCATTTATTCTCAGTTCGATGGAAACCAGGTAACAAAATGTAAGTATAGATAAAACAAATCAATCATCAGAAACTTTCAGATGTTATTTCCCTGTTGGTTGATAACGTCGTGTACGGAAATATTTTCCCTCCTCCGGGCGGTTTCGCCTCCGGATTGTCGGAAGAAAATCTCAATGCTGCTGTCATTCAAAAATGGAAGCAGGGAGAGCTTCTTGCTCCCTTCGATAAAGAAGTATGAAGTGTTTGTCTTGAGTTATTAAATTGGTATGAGTTTGTTTTCAGAGATATATCACTGTCGGCGTAGGGGTTGGAGGACATTGTTTTCCTGACCAAATTGACGTAACGAAACCTTATACGAATAACGATCCAAAATCTCAGAAACGATTTTACAATGCTAAAAATAGCTGGAGGCCGACATGGGGACAAAATAGTGAATTAATCGTAGATTACATTAATGTGTATGCACTTTAATTTGAACATCTTCAAAATATGACAAATAAAGTACAATCTTCTTTATAGAGTCTAACAGAATTACTTTTAAAGTAGTCTACAGTTCTTGCTAAATATAACTTTTGATAAAGCTTGAAATTCACTTCGCTTAACTACTGCAGATTGCAGTGAATTATTCATTTCAAGAAAATTTACAAGATTGAAAAGCGTCCTTCTTACTTGACACCTTGGATATTTTCCTCGTCTTTAGAGCCATAAACTGTACTTTTCCCTTGAATATTTCTTTCCACACAGATTTTCCTGGAGAGTGAGTTATAATCACAGAGCGCCCAGTTTTAGGTTTTTGATACCAAGTAGGCAGTTTGCCTGGAATAAGTCATTTACACGATTCTGAATGAGTAAGGCCCCTGTGACACTATGACATTTCTTGTGCAAAATTTGTTACGAAGTGAGCGAGAAGTGCCAATTCAACCAATCAGAATTCACTGTGGTAGCTCATCTCGCTCACTTTGTAACAAAAATGTTATCAAATCTTGCATGATGTCACACGGGCCTAAGTATAAAATAAATATACAATATTTCGTAAAAATAATTTTGATTCAGTGGTTATGGTTTGGATGACCTTTGGTAAAACCTAAGGTCAACCGCTCTCTAGTTATGGCTGACTCTGAGTGTATCGGTATTCATCTCTGGTATAAGTTAGACTTTCAAGTTTAAAGATTATTTCACATTCTTCATTCATTCTGAGTATTAGTGTCTACAAAAAGAAACTAATACTTCTGAGGTTGATGGCTTTAAACTGTCAGCCAGTTATTCCGGAACCACGAATACTAGAGAAGGCGTCGTCATATAAGTACATCCAGGAAAATATTGTTGCGACTTTACTTAGCCGTATCTCCAACTTATCAGTAGAAATGCATTTTGAATGTTGTGCGGTCTGGTGTGATTTAAATAACATTAGTAATGCTAACAGTTTACAGACTGGTGACTTTAATTTATTTATAAATAACCTCTCCTTAGCCATTGAAAAAGCTACTGCTTTTATCCCTAATAGTATACAGGGCCCAGCAGTCAAACCTAATGCTTTTAATTTGAGTATCACCCAAGGTAGGAGCGAAAAATTGGGAAAAAAGGATATAATTCCATTCCACAAATGTGGAAATTTTGTATTCATGGAGCAATGGTGCCACAAGCATCGCGCTTTAGTCACAGAGACGTATTTCAAAAACGGCGATTCCATTAAGAATACGCAATGAAAGTTCCGCCAGCATTTCAATGTTCATCCCCGCGGAAAAATTTCCACATGGAATTGTCGGTGCAAAACTCTTGCACTACGTCTTCAGCTATGCCAAGGAGGGGGCGTGGATCTGTTCGAATAACGCTCCTGTCAGAGCCCCGGAAAACATTGAAGTCGTGCGTAATGCGATGGAACAAAGTCCCCGTCGATCTGATATAACTTTTCACACGTGATGGTTTTTTAACAATTCTTTTTTATATTAAAAATTTTCGGACATCTCCTGTTTTCTCTAAAAAAATATATTTTCTTTGTCGAAAATTGTCTGTTATCTCCTTTCAAAAAAACGTCAGGTTTGACTGCCGGACCCTGTATTATGAGGTGATTTCTATATTAACTCACTAACTGAGTCTTTAAATAAACAAATATTATTTAATCTGTTTAAATCTTTCAAACTGATACATAAAATTACGGAACCTACAAGAGTCTTCACCAATAAATATAAAGTTACATCAGCAACTGGAATCGATTATATGTATAATATCCAATCTTCCAAACGCTTTTTTTCACATGTGAAGTAATCTATTCTAATCTAGCTGATCATCTAGCTCAAACACTGACACTAACTTTACCTGCAAAGGATCTCCAAGTGAAGCCCTTATTGCCTAAGCAAGAGACTGTAGGTACTTAGAAGGATCATCAATAATAATGCTATCTCTCAAATCAAATCTAGTGTTAATGAGTCCTTCAGTGAATTCATAATCACTGTGTTGATGTGTGTGCCCTTTGACTCGTTTGCATAAAAGGGTTGATAATCAATTAAGGTGGATGACGGACGAGCTGCATAAATTTTATAACGATTTAGGAAACTTGTTTTGGCTTTACTATGAAAAGTCTTTAAACCGTTGTTTGACGCCAAAAAGAAGGAATATAAACAAGTAATAAAACGTACCAATCAACCATATTCATATTCAACCAACAATCAATATTAAATTTCGTAATTGGAAGAACAAAATTAAAGAAATTGTGAGTAACAAGACAGGTGCGGCTAGGAAAGTATGCTTGTATTCCAAGGCATAACTCATGAAAATCAAACAATAATAGTAAATGTTGAGGAGCGTGAAGTAAGGAATACTCTTGTAAAGATCAAAAACAAGAAATCATGTGGACCTGAAGATTTGTCTGTTCAGTTATTAAAGCACCTCTGTGATGAAATTATTGTGCCTTTAACTTTTCAATTCAATGAATCCGTGTGGAAGGGTCAATCTCCTGATTGTCTGAAAGTTGCCTCTGAGCTGCCAGTGTATAAAAGTGATGATGCTTAAGACATTAATAACTATCGCCTTGTTTCTTTGCGAAGCGTAGTTCAAAGTTATTCGAAAAACGTATTTGTAACACAGTGCAACAAAATGAGGCTTCAAAATTCTGAATTAGGGTTTCTCAATGGAAATGGTAAATTTGAGACGAAACAAAAATACATCTAACAGAATTTTTCGATGTTAAGTTATTATTTAAGGATTTTATCGAGGTCTGAAGTTGGGCATTTTTGAAGGGAAAATTTCCATCAGAAAAGTCGTCTGAAGTGGTCTATGTATGGGTGTTTCTTGGTATAAAAATACGAGAAATTCATTTTTTTATTGCATGTACAACAAAACACACGGAACACATTATTGAGAAAAAAAATTTAAATAAATTTAATTGGTAGATTTATTTGAAAAACGGTAAGGAAGGTAAATTGATTTATGAAAAGAATATATATATACAGGGTGTCCGTTTTTCGAGACTAACCATTGGGATCTCGGTTATCTTAAGAGATACGAAGTTGGTTAAATTAGAACAAAGTTGCGTATTCTTATCCCAATCAATAATCTTCAAACAAATTTCACTTATTTTTTTACGGTTTTCAAGATATTCCAAAAAAAGTAAAAATAACAATTTTGGTTTTTATTTTTTTCTATAAAAACCAATGAAGCTAGGCATTTTTAGATCAGACATTGTTAAGGCACATTTTTATAAGGAATTCAAATATGCCCTTGTCTTTGTCATGCCGTCAAAAATTGTGAACAAATGACATTCAACTTTTTTTTCTTATGAACACCATTTTGGATTTTTACACTGTTAAATAAAGCGATTTTTTCTCATTACAATGATGTACCACACTTGATTATTTGAATTAGATTCTGGACAAAATTTCGCAATCATCTGTTATGCAAAGAGTGCTTTGGAAACAAGAAACAACACTTTTGTTTCTAAAGAAAATTTGACAGTTCAATTCAATTTTAGGTGTGATATTTACGTTTATTGTTAATTGCAGTAATAAAATGTCGCTTTTGAATTAGAAAAAACGAGAAATGCTTGAAATTTTTTACGCTTTTCAACAACTCGCAAATTAGTTCAAAAATATATCTGCAGCCTAAAGACATCTACCGCACGAGTACGTTGAACTAAATGGTTACCAGAATTGAACATTACAAATTATATTTTGTGGAGAACTATGAAAAACAAAATTTACAAAATTGTACCTGTTGATTTGATGAATCGCTTAGAAGTATTGTTACAAATTTGAAATATATAAGAAGGTATATTAGAAGGGCAACTTTAATTCAAGAAGACGTGTGGTATTGTTCCTAGAGCTAAAGGGTATACAATTTGAGCATCAGTTGTAATCGTTTGTTTTATTTTTATTACATTAAATTTTGTATTGTTATAAACTATGTTCAATAATAAAGTGTAAACATACAGAACTGTCAAAATTTTTTTAGAAATAAAAAATTTGCTTTTGTTTCCAAAGCACTCTTTGCAGAACAGATGGTTTCGAAATTTGACCTGAATCTAAGTCAAACTATCAAGTGTAATCAACGTAATCAGTGTAATCATTGTAATCAGAGAAAAATGCTTATTTAGAAATAAAGAAAATAAAAAGTTGAATGTCGTTTGTTCGTAATTTTTGATGACATGACAAAGGTAATGGCATATTTAAATTCCTCACAGAAATGTGCCTTAACAATGTCTGACTTAAAAATGCCTAGCTTCATTGATTTTTATAGAAAAAAATAACGAAAATTGTGATTTTTCCCTTTTCCCTGATATCTTGAAAACCGTAAAAGGTAGGTGAAATTTGTTCGAAGATTATTGACTAGGATAACAATACGCAACTTTGTTCTAACCAACTTCGTATCTCTTAAGATAACCGAGATGCCCATGGTTAGGCTCGAAAAACGGACACCCTGTATATGAAACACATCATTTTTGCCAAAAAAATTCAAATCAGATTTCTAGATATTATAATTGTGGGGGTTGGACTGATGCCCATGGTTCAATTTAGAGGTCTTTATCACTTGTCAAAATTTCCATGCTGTCATTTATTTCATTGAACAGCTTGATCATCCATGGTGTTTTCTCGTTCTAGGTATTGAATCAGTATAGTAAAAGGTTTTACCTAGTAGCTAGCAGTCCTGACAGTCCGATACCGTGGTAAAAAGTTAGCACCGTATTAGCTGACATTGGGCAGCAAAAATTTACGACAAAGACGACGATGAAGAATTCCTAGAACTCGAAAACACCGTAATTTCAGTGCAATGATGACAGCATGGAGAGTCATATAGACTAACGGGTCTTTCATTAAGAGCGATAGGATTTTTATTTTAAATAAAACAACAACGGTTTGACATATCAATTTAGTTTTAGCTTTATTTTGAAGCTTGAACAGTGCAGTTATGTTCGAAACAAGATATCGTTCAAATGTCCACCACGGCTTTGTTTACACTGACGCACCCGATCGCTCCAATTTTTGATCACCTTTTCCAACATTTGCGGCTGTATATCGGCGATAGCTTGACGAATGTTGGCTTCCAAATGATCCAAAGTCTGTGGATTGTCGGCATAGACTTGTGCTTTGACGTAGCCCCAAAGAAAATAATCTAGGGGCATCAAATCACATAACCGCGGCGGCCAATTCACAGAACCTCGTCGTGAAATGATCCAATCACCAAACTTATCCTTCAGCAAATCGAGCGTAGCATTAGCTAGTATCGCCGTCTTGTTGGAACCACATCTCTTCAATATCGACATTCTCAAGTTCTGGCCACAGAAATTCGAGTAACATGGCTCTATAGCGGTCGCCATTGACAGTTACAGTTCTTCCCACAACTAACCTCGAACTTTGCTAATATTTTTAGTAATCTCTAAACGGTCGGGAAGCGTCAAACGCTGCATGATGAAATTGCAAACTATACTGAATATTTTGACACTCGGAAGTAATACAAAATATATCAGGGAACTGAGTGATTTCTATTGAAAAATCTATCATCCCTATTGAAAGACGCTTTATAAACCATTTAGAACATTTCAGGCGACTTTTCTGTTGAAAATTTTCCCTTCAACAAATGCCCTATTTTTTAATCTTCAGATCTCGATAAAATCCTTAAATTTTCGCACCGTGTAATACATTTACAAAACTCTCGTGACATTTACTCTGACATATTGAAAATTTTGAGTGTACTAATGGTACTAATTATAATTAGTAGCGTTAATTCAATCAGGTAAAATAGTAGATAATTATGTACTAATAGCCGTCCTCCATTTACATTCACTTCACCCAAAATCAAATCAATTTGATTTTGAACTGAACTGATTTTAAAGTGAACAGAGAGACTCTTAAAGGAATGATGTTTTGGAACTAAAATTATCATAATCTCAAAATGCGTATGAAATCACATGAAACTGATAACTGATTATGAACTGATTTAGAAAACCAGCTTGATCGGTACGGGGTGCGGGAGGGGAAACTCAATCACTTCCTTATCACTGATCGCCAAATGAGTAAATGCAAATGGAATGCAATCAGTGATTTTTAAGTGAATTTGAATCGATTCGCGTTCAACAAATAAGTTGTAAATGGAGGACGGCTATTATCTACTATTTTACTAATCAGGTAAAATAGTTATTATTAATTATCTACTATTTTACCTGATTTTACACCTGACGTTTTCCGAGCAATTTGACGTAGTGCCTTTAACGCCGTGCGGGCGGCGCGGCATTCCCTCGTATTTAACGGTCATTAGCGTCAAACATTTTAAATAAGGTTATGATAAATATATCCTTTAATGAATTCAAGCGTCAAAGTGACAAATTAACAAAAGCTTTAAATTCGACTTTCAAAGGTAACCAATATTAAATGCAAAAGTTACTGACAGGGTGATAGGATTTTTTATATTAACCAACTGAACATCACTTTGATATATCGGGAGTTTCGTGAACGGATAAGTATGTACAACCGTTTACTGCAATTTATTGACAAATATCATTTATTAAGTGATCAACACAGATTTCGGAACTCTAGATATACTGAAACTGCAACTTTTGCGTTTTCGGAATTGGTGAGCAGTGAATTGGATAAAAGCAATTGTCTGGCTGGACTAATGTTTGATTTATCACGCGTTTTCGACCTGTGTGTATCGAATTTGTAGATGACAAATTATATCGATTAGGAATTAGGGACAATATCCTAAAGTGAATAATATCTTTTCTAAGCGATAGGCGTTTTTTTTACATCCGATATGAATACTTTTGACATGGGAGTACCTCAAGTCTCGGTTTTGGGCCCTTTTATAATTTTACTTTATATAAATGACTTTCGCAAGTATTATCGCGGCCTTATAATTTCGCATGATTTAATTTTCCGCTGTAAATATGGCTTTCTTTGACGGCTTGTCAAAAATAATCATTTTAAACGTCAGGTTTCAAATAATGCTAAAGTTGTAGCATCACAATGCCAAATCACGTGCTTTCTGAAGGAGAGAAGGGTTTTGCAATGGCAAAATTAGAAGATGGTTGGTCGCTACTTTTATTCTGTTATTTCAGTTCTAATATTTTATTATCTTGCTGTTCTTAAAATATAACCAAACAATCTGACTTTTGGTAAAATATCTTTAGTGTCAAAATTGAAGAAAGAACCTGTTCTACAAAACTATAATTTAGAGAAATTTTGGTTACTTGATTAAAAATCGTGCGAAATTTTAAGGCCCCGATAGTACATTACTGCTAACTTAATTTTGTCCTTTGTGGATGATACATCGATTGTACTTAATTTCATCACCAGACAGTGAGTCTTTTATGACATCAGTGAATGAAGACATCTGCCAATTTAAGGATTGGTGCCATTCAAACAGACTCATATTGAACGATGCCAAAACCAATTGTATAAATAAAAACTGCTTCCCCTTGAACGGCGAGGAGATTGGAAGTAACAAAGCCATGGAACACTTTACACATACTCAATTATACTCCCGCTCCTAAATATTCCAACACACACCAAAAATATTCCAAAAAAAATGGTGAATGTCACCCGTATCCCACACGGAACGTCGCTCAAATAATAGCTATGATCCATCGAACCGCTTTATACCTACATTCTCCTCAGTATTGTTGTTATAAAGTATGGTAGCAATCTACCAGTTGAACTAGGTTTGCTGGTGGCTATAATGTTTTTAAGTGTAGATTAAAAAGTTACCTGGTTGAGAAATCTTATTATAAGTGAATTTTGTTAGTTTTGAATTTGTATGACTTATCCATTCATACATGTTATATTGATGCTAGTGGATCAATACATAATCAATGAAATCTACAAGATTTCATCAGAAAAATAAGGTATCGCTTCATCAACACCATCTACGAAATTTTCATATCAAAATATAAAGCAGACTGGACACAAATTTTCTCGATTTTGGAATTTTGATGAACTAGTGATCAGTGTGGAATACTTTTTGTACCACATTTCATTTACACCCTGTATATTATTTACTTGAGTTTTCCAAGATCCTCGAGGATTTAAAAGAATCTTATTGCTAAGTTTGTTATCATTCAAAATATGCATTCAAAAATTAGTACTATAAATTAAAAACAGATAATATGTTTTGAACGATGTACGTAAATTAAAAGTTTCTTTTGGAATTATTTTTTAGGATGGCAGAAATTTGTTTAGATTCTTTCGTGCCATTTTAGATTTTCAAGAAACTCAGGTCACCTTCGTTAACGTGTAGGCACTATAAGGTGCTCATTTGGATTTTTCGTGATTTATTCAATGTTAATGCATAATGAATATAATTTCTTATCGTCAAGGCGTAAACAACTAAATCTCAGCGCCTAACCTTGGCCGCAAGAACAACAAATTACCCAAGAAAGAGAGCGTCCTGGTAGATGAATAGCACCTTGGAAATTTGCTATTTTTTATATGTTGCAAACCGCTAAATGAAACTGGTTTTTTTGTTGGTTTAGTTGTCCAGTATTCAGTCGTTCATTACCTACGGTGAATACAAGTGTCTGCAATTGTTGTTTAATAATGTGGCGTGCGGTTTTGTTTACATCCTTGGTGTGCGGGATTTACGCCCAATTTGAAGTGCCCGATGCCAAAATTGAAATTTTACAGCCCAAGGGATTTACTGTGTCAATTCCAGGTAAAATGACTAAATTTCCTCTTTCAAAAAATTTATAGGATGACGTTCAACATTTCAATATTTATTATCTTTATTTGGTACATTATTATTTTTACTAAAAATGAAGGAAGCCTTGAAGTTAATTGTATCACAACTGAATCTAATAAAGCATATTATTTGTCAACTTCTTAATAAATTATGCAAGAACGCTATGAGGTCAAGTTGGATGTCAAGGTGTTAAAATTAGGCATGAATCTATTATACTAAGGGCCGGTCTTTTAACTTCCTTGTAAACTCCCTTTTTACTAAAATGAACATTAAACTAACAAGCGTTCAATAAAAAAAACGGTCAAGTAGGCTGTAATTTTTGTAAAAAGTTTAATAAATTAGTAATAAACATTTATTTTTGCAATGTGTCTTTTGAATTGTGATGTTAGAAGAAGACATTCAAAAATAAACGTTTATTACTAATTTACACAATATTTTACAAAAATTAAAGCGTGTTATAGCCTAATAGACCGTTTTTTTTATTGAACGTTGCTATAGCAACGCGTATTCATGTGATTGAGATAGATGCATTCGTCTAGTTAATCCGAAAGAGATGCATAATGCTTGATAGGCTCCTAAATGATAGATTTTTCAGTTACAAGACAGCTAAATTTACAAGTAACTTAAAAGGAAGTTAAAAGATCGCGCCTAAGAATGGGATGTTTTTGTTATATTTGAATATAACGGAAAAAACTAATTAAATTAGATACTTGTCCGATGAAAAATGAAAAAAAAAAAAACAATTTCTTAATAACTTTTCATCAACATAATCTCATCCTGAAGAAGTTTATCGACCAATAACAAAACGTTGGGAACGATGCGATTCTTAGGCTGTCCGTGAAAATGTTACGAAACTTTTATGGACATTTAAATTTAAAGTTTACATATAATGTGCGCATTCAGTTTAAATTAAATTATACAATTTTACTGAAAACTAAACCATCATGTAATTTATTTATAATTTTTTATTTTGTTGAATTCGGAAATAATCGTTAGAATTACATTTGTGTAATTTAAAAAAATCACACTTTTTCATAATTTTTTGATTTTCTTAATATGTTTTTTTAATATTTTTTAATTTTTAAATCCAATGTATCATCATTTTAAGTATAGTTATGTATACTAAGTCATCAACAGTTCAGAGAGAACGAAAATCAATAAATCTGTGTCAAATTCAAACTTTACCTTTAATGTGCATTAGAACTATTCGGTAATTAAAACTCTGTATACATTTATGTACTTATGTACAGCCTCAATCAAAAGTAATGAAACTTTTAAAACCGAAACGCTGTAGTCAGAGTGCAACGGTACCAGGTTAGTGAGAGCGCAACATGTTATGGGGTTCCCAAGGACTTCGGAAACATTCGTTCGCCATAAGACTTCATCTCACTCAGTATCTTCTCTCTCTGACTACAGCGTTTCGGTTTTGAGGGTTTCATTACTTTTGATTGAGGTTGTACATGCAGTAAATGTTGTCAGTAAATAAGAAGTTTCGAATTTACAAAAACTTTACAATTATTATAGTCTTCAAACAAATATACCTCTACTGCTATTTTTTCATTTTTAAAGCCTGTTTTTCTTCTATTTATCAAAATCTGGAGAAGATTCTTTTTTTTTCTATTTGTCAAAATATGGAGAAGACATATTTCAATGAATTTAATCGTGTTAATATTAACTCAAGGTCGACAAGAGAGGAACACCAAGGAAGTCATTTAATAACCAGGACAAGAAGCTCAAAAACGACGTGAAAAAAGTTTAAAATAACTTCCAGAATACCCTTGTTCTCTTGAATACCTCTTACGAAAACAGTACAAAATCAGTTTTAATAAACATTTGTTTTAATGTTTTAACATGCTGTTTTAATCAACAGTTTGAAACTCACAAAATCGACAGCGAAAAGTTTTTTCCCCTCTGAAACTGTAACGAAATCTGTATAAGGAGGTAGATACTTGTAAGCAGAATATTTTTCTTTAACTTAAAAGTTGTCATTTTAAAGAAAACATGTATATTTAGAACTCACTTCGAATTTATTAAATATTTCGCGAAGGCCATTATGGTATCACAGGTTTCAAGAAAGCAGCAAGGTATTATTATTTATTAAAGGTTGTTTGGAAAAACTCTGCCTCCAGCATTTCAAGAATGGTCTAAAACGGAAAAACCTTAAAAACCTTTCTTCGGAGAATCCTTGTAAAGACGCACTTTAAACTTATTCAACATCTCCAGAATGTGGGTTGCAACATCACAGACCAACAACTAAGTCTTTAAAGATATTTTTTTCATAAAAAAATTGTCCGCCATATTACTTACTTTAGGAACATTTTAAAAAATTGTAAATAAAGTGAGTTTCTCATTTGGCTGCTTCAACGGCATCTAATGGAAAAGTTGAGAGGACATACGTAAGAATATTTAAAAACAATATGAAGAGACATGTCGGAGACAGGAGAATAAAAGAAATATTTTGTAGAAGTTGCTGTATCGAAGTCCTCATCTAGCTTCGTATAAATCGCCTGCAAAACGTCAGTCAAAAACATTATTTTAAAGTAAATAATGAATAAATAAAACACTTGATATTGTTTCACTGATGTATACACCGTGTTCAGAAATTAGGGGATACGGAGGTCATAGCGCTGTTTCTTGCATGATTCTAAGAAGAAAATCTTAATACAAAAACGAATTTTATTTAACTTTTATTTTATTTATTTTATTAGTGTTAATTAGTTGAAGATATTAAACCTACTTAAAATGAGGAAAAACTGCAAGGATAACAAAAACTTCTACATAATTATAATTTGAACAAATTTTGGTCGGTTAAATGCACTTAGAACGCATTTTTCATTCCTCATACCTTCAACTTTGATGACCTCGCATATAAACAGTAGGGCTCGTACAAAGTTTTTGTATTAAGATTTTCTTCTTAGAATCATGCAAGGGAACAGCGCTACGACCACAGAGTCCCCTAATTTCTGAACGCGGTGTATATTAATGACTGTATACGTATTTCGGTATTTTACACCATCATCAGGAGTTTCTCAAACTAAATTAAATTAAACTAAAGTTTAGTTTGAGAAATACGTATACAGTCATTAATAAATATACAGTGATCGCCAGATAAGTCGGGCCATATGGGAAATTTTTTTATTAATGATTTCTCAGAAAAATTTATTCTTTATAAAAGTCCCTGCATTTTCCAAAACTCAAAATACACTTATCAAAATTTTAATACCTGTTGTCATATACCGAGGAGATCAAAATATTTGAAATCGACATAAGAGTAAAGTACCTTTATTTTTCAAAATACGCGGAAATATTATTTGAAAAAGTTATTAAGAATTGTTCTGAGATCTTAAATATGAAATCTCGAAAAAAAAATTTGGACAAAAAAGTTAAAGATTTATGGTATGAATGTTATTGATCATAATTTCTAGTTGGTGGAAGAGCGAAAAAGAAATTCCAGAGTATATTAATATCACACCTGAAGAAACGTCCATCTTTACACTTTCAAAGTTCTATGGTACACACGTTGATACGAGAAAAATTGAAAAATAAGAAAATTTCTTTTTTCACCGTAGGCTGCTATGATTTGAGATCTCATAACATGTCTGAATAACTTTTCCAAATAATATTTTCGCGTATTTTGAAAAATAAAGGTACTTTACTCTTATGTCGATTTCAAATATTTTGATCTCCTCGGTATATGACAAGAGGTATTAAAATTTTGATAAGTGTATATTGAGTTTGGGAAGATGCAGGGACTTTTATAAAGAATACATTTTTCTGAGAAATCAATAATAAACAAATTTCCCATATGACCCGACTTATCTGGCGATCTCTGTATACATTAGTGAAACAATAGCAAATGTTTTATTTATTCATTATTTACTTTGTGACAATGTTTCACCAAGTGCCGACAGTTTCATCCATTAAAAGAGTTAAACATTATTTTGTTTATTGATTGAAGTACAAAAATGTCAATCGATTTCTAACTATCAAAAATTTATTCGCATATCTTTTTACTAATTGACTTACTGACTAGTATGTTCTAGGAAAACATTCTCAATGCCTTGCCTGTTTTAAACCATTTCGTAAATTTAAATTTTAATAAATTATTTTTAGAAAAAAAACTGCTATAAACTCGGGTTACGGCTAATAGAAATATCTATGATCTAGTGTTTTATTGATTTATGTTATATTTTAGATGTTGAGGGCATCAAGTTATTTGCTTTCCATGGCAAAATCAACGAAGAAATGAATGGACGTGAAGCCGGAACATTTTCCAGAGACATCCTTAAGCCGAAAAATGGGCACTGGACTTTCATCGACAAAACCACCAAACTCAAACCCGGAGATACTATTTATTATTGGACTTATGCGGACTACTATGATGGTGAAAGAAAATTAGGGTATCCTAAAGATGATCAACAATTTACTGTGACGGAAGCAGGTACACTACATTTTCTAAATCTTAATAAATATCTTGTGGCGTTGTATCTATCGTGAACAAAAGTCATTAATAGTTTTTGATCTCCTGGAAGATTTGCTAAAATTTTTAAAATAGAACAAGTGATAGATAACTGATTAAAATTAAATTTAAACAGTTAATTAAAATCCTAAATTTTGTTCACAATTTGAGCTGAATGTTAATTTACAAAATTCCGTACTTACCGGAATAATAATGTTGTGTTACGTTGACGAGAAATTTTTGGGCTTTAATTCAATAAAAAGTCAAATGCGTTAATTTTCAGCGATTAATAGTTCCACCTCTAGCGAAGAAATAACAACTAAGGCTCCTGTTAAGTCAACAACCCCCACAGGACTAAAACCATCAAGCGCAGGATGTATTAATACAATAGATTACGACAGAATTAATAAACTAAGCAATTCGCAACTGAAACGGTATGTGCTTATGGAACAGTTGAGTTTGATACTTTTACAGAAAGAAGAAATTTTAAATAAGCTTAACTGCGATTGTAGCAAAACTAATTAATCAATTTTATTTTTAATGAGTTCATTTCTTTTTAATTTAGAATGTGGTTAGTGTAGACAGAATACTTTGTATTTATATTTTTTTAAAGTAATATTTAAGCATTTATTAATAAACGGGTACATGGGTACTGCATCCGATTGACTTTCTTCGTATCTATTTATTAATAGGAAACAGTTTGCCGATACGAGCGGAACACAAAATAAGTTAGATTGAAAGTAATGTCGAACAGTATTGGAATACCTCAGGGTTTAATACTTAGATCGGCTTTGTTTCTTTTGTTTATAAACGAATTTTTTTTCAAATTATGGGGTGACTGTATACCGTAAACGACACATCCGTTCTTGTATCGGAAAATCCTATAGAAAGTAAATCGAATGATAGTCCAATGAATAGTCATTGTTCCAAACTAAATTCTTATCTGAATTCAGCGTACTTTCAAATTGGATCCTTAAAGCAATTTCTTACAACACAACTTCTCATGATTTACTACTATCCCAGATTTTACTCAAGAATAACTTATGGAGTAATATGGGAACTATTTTCTGTGCCAATCATGTGTTTACAACACAAAAAAGCTGTCCTACTTATTACTGATATTTCACATAAATAATCCTGCCGTGATGCTTTGAAGAATCTGAACTTATTAACTCTTGTAAGTGTATATATTTTGGAGGTATGTTCAATAGTAATATCTAATGATCACTTCCATTTAGCCCAACCACCATTGCTGAGAGTTTCGAGACTCTTAAAATATTTCTTATAAATAAAATTTCCCAGTGGCAACGAATAATTTAAATCCAAAAGTTAATAAAAATTTAGAATCTTTTATGTGTAAACATAATGGTACCTACTGTTTTATTGTTTATGTGAATTGTTTATGCATGAAGTATACACATTTATATGTAGATATTACATCTAACATTATTTTCTTGTAAACCAATTGTATTTCTTCACGTCTCATACATTGTAAAATGTCTTTGAGTGCAATAAATACATACTTACATACTATCGTACTACATACGTTATTTATTTCAATTCTCTGTCTTAGTTAGTTGATAAATTATAAAATCGAACCTTTCATAATCATGTGTTTATAGTTATAAATGGGTAAAAAGAAAAACTGAATTTTTGGAACGAAATCATCTTAAAAAATGAAACATCGCCCATGAATATTTTTTTTATTTTTAATTGTTATGTTATTTGTGGAAATTATCATTAAATTATCCGGAACTAGATAGCTCATTCACAATAGTGGTTACTGTGAGATAATACGCAGCTTATGTTGTGTGGGAATTTTTAATCGTAATTTCCCAGGAAATGTTGAGTAATTTTTGCTGCTTGACGCATTTAGATTGGACCGATTTCTCTATATATCCTTGTATACTTTTGCAGAAAATTTGATGTTGTAAATTACACAGTGCTTCTTTTTTTGAGAATAACATAATAATTCTTTAATTCCATGAATTTGTTTTATTTTTGTTTAATTGTTTGAAAACGAAACAGATTACAAGGACGAGGCCAATTCACCCATTCAATTCAAATCCAATTATTTAATCATTGTTTCTAAAAGGGAAGCAAGGAAGGAAGCAACCAACGGAGAAATAATTATATTTTTCAAGATATTCCACGGAAAGATTAATCATTTTATACAGGCTGTCCAGTAAATAAGGGGCCATAAAACAAGGACTATTATTGTTTTCATAAGAGAAGAGCTCTGCGTCATATCAAAAGCGCGTCTGGCGTTGCATCATCAGATATAAAAGGCATAAACTCAATGCTTTTTTCTTATTGACCGTTAAGAAAGAAATAATACTAAAATATTTGTCAATTGTAACTTCTGATGATGCAGAGCTCAAGTTCCGTGAATTTGATAATAATACAATGATAGATATAGAGTCCGCGAATGTAAATGACGATAGTTTGCTCTGGGAATTTTTTTGTCAAAATTTTCGGAGAAATTACGAACGGAATGCGGTCCTGTTTGCTTATAAATTATATGCGTCATTGGCACGCATATGTAGTTTAAAACGATAATGAAACTGACCTGCTCAACGTAATAACACATATTGCTGGGGTCTTTGGATCGTTAATTCATTACTTACCGTGATATTTACAGAAAGTGTTCGAAATGCCCTCCGTTGGCTCCCAAGTACGCATCCAAACGGCAACGAAAATTTGCTTGGCTTTGCTCTGTCTGATGGTAATCCTCTTCTATCAAGTATTGCACACGTTGCACGTGATAGGCTTGTAGCAAATTTTCTATTTCACGTGTACTGCGCCCTGGATTATTATTATTATACATTAGAAACATATTCGCATATTTTAAAGTCGTAAATATGCTGCGATAAGTGCTTCTACATCAACATAATGTCACAAATGAACTGAGTAATCTTTGTAATTCAATGAAAGCTTTCGCCTTGCGGCACAAAAGGTGTCGGGATGCGCAGGTCAGGGAAGCCAGGTTTTCAAGCGTTGCCGTTTTCGTAATTTGGTTATAGGAAAAAAGTTTTTATATATGGTCGCCTATTCGCTGCTGCCGTAGGGTCTGTTATTTATGGGACAGCCTGTATATCGATCAGGGGGATTATTCTGGGCTTAATTTCGAATATGAAAATTTATTTCGTACGAAAATAGCAAAAGTGTATGCAAAACTCAAAGCCAATAAATTAAATAATTCTAAAAATTCTTTCGGTTAAATAAACTTATTACTAAGAAGTTACACATGTAGGATTACATTTTATAGCAGAGTATCTATACAGTGTGTCCCAGATTGAGTAGGCTACCATGGGTAACTTTCTTATTAGTGAAGATAGAGACTTGGTTAAATGGGCAATATTTTGCAGTTTAATGTGCTGGTTAAGATTCCGTTGAGAAAATTTGAAAATTCCGAATAGTTCAGATATTATCGCAGAAAAACTGAAAATCGCTATTTTCTTTAATGTCCAATAACTTCGCAATTATAAAAATATGATAAAATGTTTCATATAAAAGTTACTATGTTTGATAAAATACAGCTGAAAATACAGTCAAAATAAAATTCAAGATGGCGGCTGTCAAGATATTGATAGCAACTTTATTTTAAATGGACGCCATATTGAATTTTTGTACGATTAAATAGCATTTTTTTTTCTCGTTTCAACCGTATATCACAACCCATATCTAAAAAAAAAATTATTTAAAAAATTTAATATTTTTTTTTTAAATCAAGTAAGCGGGTTGCCTTTACTTATTACTAATCAAGTAAAGGCAACCCGCTTATTTGATCAAATAAAAAAAGTTTTAGGCCATAAATTGTTCAACAACATTAGCCTATACAGCGTGTTTCACAAGTGGCGACGAAGAATGAAAGGGGTTGTTGGAAGTGGAATTTTAAACAATCACTTTCACATAAACATAGGTCCGATTATCTCTCCTTTGCTAACTATTAACGCTTGAATTTCTTAGATGGCGATGACTTGATTGCTTTATGTAAATATCTGTTTGATAGTTGTTTATTGTTTAATATTAATTTGCATTAGCCAACAATAAATAAGTTCAATTTTTTTGAATATGCAGGTATTGTTTTGCGATGACAATGCTAAAAAGGCATTCAGAGATTTTCTAAAAGACGACAACCTTCCGATAACGTTTTCAGTAGAACTTTTTAAAGACTGCGAGGAATCGATGGTCTTCCGACCTAAATCCCTTGGATTTCCATTTATGGGAGTTTTTAAAGAAAATTATCTATACTATCGAAATCCATACAGAACTGTTTTTGGCAAGAAGTCATTAAACTTTCACTGAAATCCAAAACGAGAATTTTCAATTTAATTTATTTAATACACTCACGAATTTGTTCGTCGATGTCAAGCTAAGTCTTGTAGGTGGAGGAGGTATTCCGGAACATTTGCTTTAAACAAACCCTGAAGTAACAATCTAGTCATAGCAAAGTTAATAAAATTTAAGTGTAACCACTATCTAATGTAGAGAATGAGTAGAAATCGGACCTGAGTAGAAACCGCACTAAAATTCTTGTCATAATTCGCCTTATGTTGGGAGAATTTGGCTGGGAATTTTTTGTTAAAAAAAAAATTTAAAAGAGCTTATCATTCCAACGTTAACAAACACAACTACAAAAATAAATGAAAAATGGAGAGAAAATTTGAAAAATGTACTTTTTTCGGTGGGACTAAACCCCAAGTGCGGTTATAATTTTGTCCCGCACTGTATAAGAAATTCCACACTCTGTACAACCCCTTTTATTTTTCGACGCGACTTTTACACACCTGTATAACTCATAGTAAATTCCATTTTCCTAAGAATAAAAATAAAAAGCTACAGAGGCACGAATACCAACCTGAATCACAAGAATTCAATATCAAATTTTCTTATTTTTTAATAATAAATTGAAATGATAATTACATACAACTGTGATTAACACTTCAAAAATATTATATATTTTCTTAATACATTACCCAAAAACCAAACAGATCATTTAAGAATAGACGTTTACATTTGCTTTAATCAAACACACTCACTTTACTGCATTCTACGTTATAATAATGTCTTCTTTTACTTTCATAAACAATTAGGCTTTATTACAAACACATCAATTTCACTTTCAAAATGATAGATATATCATTTTTAAACTATTGTGAAAAGAATAAACCGATAAAATAATATATTCTAGTCCAAATAAAATTGATTATTCGAGTGTACTATTTGTGTTCTATCTACTGCTATTACTTCCTTTGGTAGTACTAGGCAATGAAATATACGGTGCGATACAAAATTATTTAGATAAGGGGAGGTTATGAGAAATAAAGAGATTGACCATCAGTCAAAACTGAAACATCAAGATTCATTTGACGACAGTAGAAAAAAAAACTTCTAATTCAATACATAAGGGTTTATTAAAATTCTTCAATATGATAGCGACCAATTTCAAATGCCGCGGAATTGCTTGGTGACAAATGACTACACGAGTCAAAAAGCAAATGTCAGACTAAAAGTTTCGAAAGATTGATTTTATTTTTTATAGCCTCCCCTTATGTAAATCATTTTGGATCGTACAGTACAGTAGCGGACAATACAATCCGGGCACATCATTTTCCACAATGTAAACCTCACTTTAATATTTTTGACGTTTAATGCATATCACTACTAATTCTGACATTTTATTTATTTATTTTGACAAAAATATAACCTCAGTAAAAGCCTGATTTACCAAACTTGTCGAAATATGCACGATTTGTCATATTAATTAATAATAATTCTTGCCCGTTACTGTACCTTACTATTGGGAAGGGATAATTATTGATTACACCCAAATTCGTAAGTTTTATTTAAATTATACACATAAAATATAGAGTTATAGATAGGCAAATTGTTTCGTTTTGGTTTATCCTATTTTTTCTCCAGAAAACTACTAATGACTTTCCACATTTTACTCCATCCATGTTATCTCTACTTCGATTCGATTGTATCTAAAACGGTCACATTTTTAATTCACATCATTATCTTACCTCATATTCTGAATTCGGTTTTGCTTATTTGAAGATCTCATGTTGAAGTTCCTTCTTTACAAATAATTTATTCCTATTTAATATGCACATTTCCTCCGAATTGTTAAATACTGAAAATTGAAAAATGTAATTAAATTTCTATTGTGTTTTTTTATTCGTCTAACGAATAATTGTTTTAATATTGACTGATATGAAGAAAAAATAATAATTGGATCAATTAATTAATCAATCCAGTATAATTTTTTAATCAGTTAATTCTCATTTATTCAAGTTTTCGTTAATAGTTACAACGCGATAAATTATGTCAATATATCATAAACAAATATAAAATTATGCAACAGTCAAAAATAATAATTAGTGGTGTTCAATTGAAAAAGTCAGGTTTTGATTTTTTCATGAAATAAGAAGCGAAAAAGGGATGACTTCCTGAGCTAACTAAATATTAAAAATAGCTAGATCTACTATTATATTTATTTAAGTATGTAGTTTATATTAAGCTAACTTTACTGTTAAGGATTTAGCTTAAATATCAAGTAACAAATTAACATTTGTTAAAAAAATGGATTAATAGTTAAATATGATCTCTTTTTCATTATTAACAAAACATTGTACCAAATTTTTGGTTTACAAAATTATAAATTAGATTTCAGTTTAAATTTGATCAAATTTATACTAAAATATCATAACTTTTCCAGAAAAGAAAAGTTTGTATTTACTTATATTTTTAAATCATTAATTTTAGAGAAGAATATTTCTACTTACCCTCTTAACATTTTTTTAAGAAATCGAAAAGTTCATTTACCACTAAATAAATTACTCACTGAATCAGGACGTTGAGTACGTCTTCTCTCTGAAGAACCGGTTAGTTATGTGAAATTTCCTGGATACAACAAGCAAATACCTTCCTCTTTACTCTTTATGTTATACAAAAAATAAAGGTCACTGGAGTTTACAAGCTTGCATAAGGGGATTTTCCAATTCGATTCATATCACGACCAAAACTGATTGGCTTCGCTTCAAAAAGCAAACCGGATTTGATATCACGCGGTACTGTTTCCTGTATAATACAATACTATTTTTAAAATAAAACATCAACCTCTTTTTTTTAATTTTAAACGTTTGTTTCGAATAGTGTAATGAACAATTTCTGCACTTAGTAATGAATGTGTTGAGCCTAAAACGTTGCTTGCTGATATGATAGACACATAAAATCTAGCTCTATGTAGTTCTGTGGATCACGACTTTTGCATTATTTATTGCTAAACAATAACTAAACTTTAATGCTAATTATTGACGGTGAACTATTGTATGATAATTCGTAATTAAATATTCGTGATGTTACGTAATTACACATGTATTTATGGAGCTTTTGGTTCTGCCACATCCTATCTACAATTTTGTTTAAATCAAATTTCTGCTTGCAATATAATTATATTAGAAATCTCAGAAGAAGGATTTTATAAGACTTGCACCAAGAGAGGCATCCTATCTTTACTGTAGGTACTCCAAAAATCAATTGTATACTTGACCAGAAATTTATCGAACTGTTAGATGTTTATGCGTAATGTAAATGCTGATTTTGCGGAAACATAAATATGATGTGATTTTTTTCATTTCTCGACTAAATTCTTTAAATGTCAAAAAAAAAATAATTGAAATCTGCTGCAATCATTTATTGCCAAGTAAAATTTTACAAAAAAAATCATGAAAACAAGAATATTACATTACTTTATAATATTTAACAAAATTTCTGTTAATAATAACATTTTTAAAGATTTTCGCGTTTATACAATTCAGGATAAATTATTATCACCTTCATCAATAATTATTTTCAGATATTCGCGGGGGTTCTCCACAATCACCGAGTACCACCAATACATCTTGCGAAACGAAATTCAATGGCCAATCAGCGTGTTCTGGAACGAGGATATTTTCCGAAACATTTAATAATCTGGATACGAAAATATGGCAGAATGAAATACAGTTTGCTGGGGAACCTGTAAGTATTAACTTTTCTTCGCTTGTTTTCTTTTTATTATGGTAGCTTCTTAGGACTATGAATTCGTTACTTATCTCGGTGATAAAGAGAATTTATATTTGAGAGATGGTCATTTACACATCAAACCGACCCTGGTTGAGGACAAGTATGGTCAAAAATTCGTCGAGTTACCGCAAGGTTTGGACTTAGGATCTAAGTAAGTTTAATTAAATTATATTCCAGTTTCAGTTTAACCATTTAAAGGATCAAAACTATTTGAATTTTGTCTTTTTTTCTATGATATGCATCATTAGTAAACTCATTGTTTTATAGAAAAAAATAAATGTATAGGGCGATCCAGTAGTTAGCATTAAAAACATGCTATCTCTTAGTGGGAAGAAAATCGATGTCTGAGATTCATAGTTCATTTTTCATATTTAAAAGAAAATTTTCGTAAATAATTTAAAAGTCGAAAATATAAGATTACAGAAACAATATTATAACAGTGACACTAAATTTACTAATGTTTTTATTTTTGATTCTAGATGTACTGGTAAACCTGAAACGAACGAATGTGTCCAAAAACCAACGGCATTCATAATTTTACCTCCAGTTTTATCTGCAAGAATCAACACCAAATATTCTTTCTCTTTTGTGTACGGATTAATCGAAGTGAGAGCAAAGTTACCGAAAGGAGATTGGATATATCCAGGTAGGTAAAAAATTTAAATAATTTTGACACTGTACGTACAAGTTTAAAATTTATCACTCTCACTGTAACGAATTTATAAAAATCTAAGAATTGAAATATACTTTACCTTATACTTATACTATCATTTTTTTCTGTAATTTTTCTAGCGATATAGAGATACGTCTCCCCTTATTGTTGTCATTTATCTGTGATCTACCACGTCAGTCTTACGTATCATTTAAAATTAACTCATTTCATTTATGGGTTTCCTCTGCTCTGTCTTCCATTATTGTGACGTTTGCGGTCCCAGCCCGTCTGATGCGTCAACAACGACGCGCCTTAGACGAGAAGCTTCGATATCACGGGGCGATGATCCGAGACTTTCTGTCGAACGAGCGAGAATGTTCGCGAGAAACAACCCTGGCATATAAAAATGCACGCAGCCAAACGGGGGACAGTTCGACATTAATTAAGCAAGTGGACAGTTCGAAATTGAAGTCGCGTTATAAATATTCGCTCGGCTGTTAACATAAATTACTTATTAGTTTATAAATAAATTATTCTTAAGTTAGTGTTAATTAGTGTTACTTTTAAATAAATTAGATTATTAACTATTTCGTGTTTTCATTAAAATAAAAATAATAGAACCCTTAAAAACGTTACATTGGTGTCAGGTGCGAGGTTCGTGAAAATAAATAAACAATTAAAATTAAATTGAATTTAAACAAATTATTAAACAAAGATCAGTGTCAAAAACAAAAACAATGGCTTCAAAGAAAGTGCTGCTAAAAGACTTAAAAGTGAACGACTTAAAAACCGAATTAGAAGAGCGCGAATTGGAAATTTCCGGAAAGAAATCGATTTTGCAACAAAGACTTCACCAAGCGCTACTAGAAGCAGGAGAGGACCCGGAAAACGTTCTTTTCGAAATCTCGAGCCGACCTGCAGATTTAACTAAAATATTAGACGAGAAATTTCGAGAACAATCTGGAAACTTCAAAGATGAATTGCTGGAACAATCCAGAAGTTTGGACGAGAAATTTCGAGAACAATCTGGAAATTTGGAAGATAAATTAAAGGAGCAATCCAGAAGTTTCAAAGATGAATTGCTCGAACAATCCGGAAATTTGAAAGACGATCTAGATAAACTAATGGAATATTCTAGAAACACGGAAGAAAATGTTAAAATTTTAGAGGAGAAACTTGAAAATAAATTAATACAACAATCGACAAATCTGGAAACTAAATTGCTGGAACAATCTAGAGACTTAGACGAGAAACTTTTAGAACGATCAAAAGGGCTCGAAGATAAACTAGTGGTGAAAATATCAGAAGAGACAAGGAATCTGCAAGAAAATGTAGAAGAAATACTATTCCAGCAGGATAACAAAATTAAGAATCTCGAGCAAATCATGGCAGGGTTACCAGAAAATAATGAGACCCAAACTGTGGTAGGACCAGCGGAAATTTCTAAATTGAAAATAAAACCACCGACGTTCGATGGGAAGTCTTCTTGGCCCAACTACTTCAAACAGTTTGAAGCTGCAGCAAAAGCGAATGGATGGACGGCCAGTGAAAAAGCCACTTCGTTAATTGTGGCCTTGATGGGGGACGCTATCGATGTGCTACAAATGATGCCGCTAGAGGAACAAGAAGACTTCAACAAGCTGGTGAACCGGCTGGAGATGCGTTACGGCCAGGCGCATCTGACCGACGTGTACCATGCGCAGCTGAGAAACCGTTACCAGAAATCCGGAGAGAGTCTTCAGGAATTCGAGGCTGATGTAGCGCGCCTAGCCCGGTTGGCATATCCTGCAGCTCCTGATGATTTCCTGCAATGTTTGACGCTGCAAACCTTCGTGGGTGGAATCCGTGATCCGGACAATCAGCAGGCATTAAGAATGGCCCACCCTAAGACATCCAAGAACGCATTGGCCTACGCCTTGGAATACGAGGCGACGAAGCAAGTTTCAAGAGGACACGTCAAGGTACGAGCTGCCATGGACTCCCAAGAAGAAGAACTCGCCAGCGTCAAGGTGCGATCTGCTGGAGAGGAGCGGCCCAAGGATAATACCACAGAGGAGGATATTCGCCGCATTGTGGAACAAGTCCTGAGGCGGAAGAATCCGCTGGTGTGTTGGAACTGCCAAGAAGAGGGACATGTTCGCAGGCGGTGTCCCAAGGCCAGGCAAGATCCTCCACGAAGGAAGCCACAGGGAAACTAAGCCGGGTCGGTGCAGAGGGGCAAACGTCGACCCGTATTCAAAGGCCCCCAAAGACAAAAGCCACGAAAGTAATAGCCCTGCGGCGATTAACCAGCAGTGTCTTCGTGGATGCCACCATTGATGACATCCCTCACACCATGTTATTGGATACGGGTGCGACGAAGACTATCTTGAGGCCCGACGTTATCAAGTCATCAAGACGCACTGAGCCGACTAAATGGAGACTGAGGACAGCAACCGGAACATCAGCGACTGTCCATGGTGAAGTAGAGGTGACCATTACGATTGGAGCGACTCCCATCAAACACCGTGCGCTGGTAGCAGAAATAGAGGATGAGGTGATTCTGGGCATGGACATCATGTCTGCCCATGGGTTCCAATTGGATCTGAAGCGTGGCGTAATGGCGGTTAACAACGAGGAGTTGGTTCTACATCAACGAGAGGACGTGGCCGCTCGAGTTGTTCTCGCAGAAGATGTCGTATTGCCTAGCAGAACCGAGGTTATAGTCGACGCAAACCTGAACGGCGCTTTCCAAGATGGGCAAGTCATTATGGTCGAACCTAACACTGACGATCAGAAGATTGGAAAAGGAGTTCTCGTTGGAAAAATGTTGTTGACAGCAAAGAAGGAAATACCAGTCCGCCTGATGAATGTGAACTGTTTCCCTGTCAACATCAAGAAAGGTACGATCTTGGGAAGCTGTGCCATGGTGTCCTCCATCTCCCGCCAAATAGAAGCAAACGTACAAGACTCGAAGGTCCCGAAGAAGTTGTTGGAAATGGTCATGTCAATGACCCAGGAATTGACTCCAGAACAAAAGACAAAAGCGAAGAACCTGATATGTCGCTATCAAGATGTGTTCGAGGTAGACAATGGACCTAAGGGAAGAACCGACATCGTCAAACACAAGATAGAGACAGGAGAAGAAAGGCCCATCCGTCAAGCTCCAAGGAGGTTACCATTGGCGAAGCGTGAGGAAGCAGAACGCATTATTCGTGAGATGGAAAAGGACAATGTAATTGAGCCATCGAGCAGCCCATGGGCGTCACCGGTAGTGCTTGTGAAGAAAAAGGATGGATCCACACGGTTCTGCGTAGACTATCGATTGCTCAACAACGTCACCAAAAAGGATAGCTATCCTCTGCCACGGATTGATGACACCCTGGACACCCTGGCCGGTTCAAAGATCTTCTCGACCTTGGATCTAAAGAGTGGTTATTGGCAAGTGGAACTAGCGCCCGAAGATCGAGAAAAAACGGCGTTTTCCCTTGGTATGGGCCTATGGCAATTCACGGTGATGCCGTTCGGGTTATGTAATGCACCAGCGACATTCGAGAGGCTGATGGAGACGGTTCTGAAGGGTCTGTCCTGGACAACGTGCATGGTATACCTGGACGACATAATTGTGGTAGGGAAAACTATCGACGACCACCTGAAGAATCTGGAAGGAGTGTTCCAGCGGCTTCGCGGAGCTGGACTAAAGCTTAGTCTCAAGAAGTGCCACCTTTTCCAGAAGGAAGTGAATTATCTAGGCCATATTGTTAATGGGAATGGAATCGCCGTGGACCCAGTAAAGATTCAGGTCGTGAAGGACTGGCCAACTCCCAAGAATAAACACCAGATAAGGAGTTTCCTAGGCCTATGCACTTACTATCGTCGCTATGTTCCCGGATTTGCGGACATCGCTAAACCGTTGACAAAACTCACTGAAGAAGGTCGTCCGTTTGAATGGGACCAACATTGCCAAATTAGCTTCGAACAACTAAAACAGTACTTGATAAGTGCTTCTATTCTAAGTTACCCTCTCCCAGAAGGCAAGTTCATCGTGGACACTGACGCTAGCAATGTTGGTATCGGTGGCGTACTGTCCCAGATCCAAGAAGGGCAAGAGAAGGTGATTGGCTACTTCAGTAAAGTCCTGTCAAAGCCGGAACGAAATTATTGCGTCACTAGAAGGGAATTGCTAGCCGTGGTAAAGTCCATAGAACATTTCTACAAGTACTTATATGGCAGACACTTTCTCCTGAGGACGGACCATGCCGCTTTAAAATGGCTCCTCCGATTCAAGAATCCTGAAGGACAAGTCGCACGATGGATCGAACGACTTCAGGAATACGATTTTGAAATCCAGCATCGGGCCGGAACTAGCCACAGAAATGCCGATGCTTTGTCGAGAAGACCTTGTGCCGAAGACTGTAAGCACTGTAGTCGGCTGGAGGAGAAAGTGGCCACGACTGCGAGGACGGCCATCGTAGACGACAAATGACAAGGTGAAGAATTGCGACGAGACCAGGAGAACGATCAGGATTTGAAATTGGTGCTGGAATGGAAAAGTAGGGAGGCAAGGCCTACTTGGGAAGAGATAGCACCGTGTGCACCATCCGTGAAATCGTACTGGGCGCAGTGGGACTCCATAGTGCTGGATCATGGTCTTCTGAAACGAACCATCGAGAACCAGGAAGGCACGGAACAGAAGACACAGTTACTGATCCCCAAGAATAGGGTGCCGGAAGTTCTGAGGGAACTTCACGATGGAACTTCGGGAGGGCATCTGGGAATCAAGAAGACTATGGAAAAGGTGCGCGAGCGATTCTATTGGGTGAACTGCAAGGAAGATGTAAAGGACTGGTGTAGGAAGTGCGTAGTCTGCGCAGCTAGTAATGGCCCCCACAGACGAGGCAAGGCTCCTATGAAACAGTATAACGTGGGAAGTCCTTTTGAGAGAGTTGCCATAGATGTAGCCGGCCCATTTCCACAAACGAATAGTGGAAATAAGTACATCGTCGTGGTGATGGACTACTTTAGCAAGTGGGTTGAAGCATACGCCCTACCAAACCAAGAGGCGATAACTATTGCGGAAGTCCTTGTCCGAGAATGGATCAGTCGGTATGGCGCGCCCATGGAGCTGCATTCAGATCAAGGGAGGAACTTTGAATCGGCTTTATTCAAGAACGTGTGTACTCTGCTCGGCGTCCGGAAAACTAGAACCACTGCACTTCACCCGCAGTCGGACGGAATGGTGGAAAGATTCAACAGAACCATCAACCGACATTTGTCCAAAGTCGTCTCCGATCATCAGAGAGACTGGGACACGTACATTCCCCTTTTTCTACTGGCATACCGTTCGTCCGTGCATGAGACAACAGGAGAGACACCAGCGAAAGTGGTATTTGGGCGAGAGCCAAGGCTGCCCTGCGACTTGAAGTTCGGCGTGAAGCCCGGTGAGGTCCCTGCCGACGAGAACTACGTTAGCGGCCTACGCAGGAAAATGGACGACATTCACAATCAAGTGCGTCACAATATACAGACGGCCAGCGACCGAATGAAGGAGCATTATGACATCAATGCTCAGAATGGGGGATACCAACCTGGAGCACTGGTTTGGCTTTACAATCCTCAAAGACGTAGAGGTCTGTCCCCAAAATTGCAGACATCTTGGGAAGGTCCTTATAGAGTGATGAAACGGATTAACGATGTCATCTACCGCATCAGGAAGGTTCCGCATGGCAAACCCAAGGTTATCCACTTCAGCCGAATAGCTCCTTACAACGGAGAAGAAAATGAGGGGACAGTACAACGGACGCAAGGTTCCGAAGTAAACTTCGAAACCTTCATGTTTCATCACGCCACAGGAAGTAAGGCGCGATTCGGAGTGACCACAGAGAGACAGCAAGACCTTTTTCAAGTGTCACCAGAGTACAGTCTGGCCCACTGTGTGGCAGAAGACCTAAGGATGTCCAAGGGGATAGCCCAAGTCTTCCGGAAGAAATTTGGTCAGGTCGAGGAACTCCTAAGACAGCACCCCATGGTGGGCAAGAGCCTGCAGATCATCCACACGGAGGCGGAACGAAGACGACACGTGTACTACTTAGTCACCAAGAAGACATCAAGCGGTAAGCCTGACTATCGCAGTATTTGGAGAGCTTTATGGAGCCTGAAGAGACAGTTGGTGGAAGGCAAGGAGACGAAATTAGCCATTCCCAAGATAGGCTGCGGACTAGATGGGCTGGACTGGAGGGTCGTTCGCAGCATGATAGAAGTCATCTTCAACGGAACGGGAATAGAAGTTCTAGTCTGCAGTCACCACCCACAGGCAGCTGTTGGCAGTAGGAAAACCGTAGACTGCTATTTCTTCCGGACCGGATGTTGTAAAGAGGGACCAGCATGCCGATTTCGACATTTTCCTTCAAGGCTATCACAAGGAACGTTCCGAGACGAAACGTTTTTAAGAAGGGGGCAGTGTGACGTTTGCGGTCCCAGCCCGTCTGATGCGTCAACAACGACGCGCCTTAGACGAGAAGCTTCGATATCACGTCAACGATGATCCGAGACTTTCTGTCGAACGAACGAGAATGTTCGCGAGAAACAACCCCGGCATATAAAAATGCACGCAGCCAAACGGGGGACAGTTCGACATTAATTAAGCAAGTGGACAGTTCGAAATTGAAGTCGCGTTATAAATATTCGCTCGGCTGTTAACATAAATTACTTATTAGTTTATAAATAAATTATTCTTAAGTTAGTGTTAATTAGTGTTACTTTTAAATAAATTAGATTATTAACTATTTCGTGTTTTCATTAAAATAAAAATAATAGAACCCTTAAAAACGTTACAATATGAATATCAACTTTGAGTTGATTTGTGCTATATTTCGTTTTGATGGTCTCTCATTGCACTTTTGTAATTTTATAGTTTTATACCTATTTGCCCTATTATAACTTAAAGTTCATTTTCTATTTATATGCCGATCGTATAGATTTGAGTTAAGAAAATATAGGTACGATGAAATGACATGACAACAAAAGCCGCAAGGTGATTTCACGAAAGTTAGAAGGAGATAAGTGATAACTATATAAAAGTTCTTTGACTAATCGATCGGTATAAAAGTAAAAATTGAATTGTCTACTAATATTGCAAGTAAACTTAAAGCCAACCTTAAACTACCCAAAGCTCTAACCCGAACGGCTGTTTGAAGCACATCAAATTATCACTATTTAAAAGAAGAAATAACCAACAACGTACCATAAATGAAAGCTTGTAACCTATACAGCGTGTAATCGAATAAGTTTCACATATTGTAACCACAACTAATACAACAGAAAAGAAGCGAAGTTATGACATACGTTTCAAAAAAGATTCAATAATAACTCCGGAAAAATATATGTTTAGTTTTTACATAAAACGTTTGAGAACCGCTGGCTTTGATTTAAAGCCCCGGACGGCCCGAACGGCTGAGCGGAATTTACTATTATAATTACGCAATAAATGATAGAGCAGTAAACCCGCAGATGCGATACAATAAACGTTGAGGCAGTCATATATTACTTTCGTACGAAAGAATCCGGAGATTCCCAGCTGTTTTTTAAATTAATATTTAAGTAATAGATATGCAGATTTTTCACAAAAATTATTTTGTGAAAAATCTTGCATAAATATTTTATTTCCTTAATTAAAAATAAAACTGTAATTATGAATCTTATCTAACAATAAGTAAAAAAATAGGGTACAATTAATTTAATAAAGGTAACATTCTAAAAGTATTATTGGAACAAAAAGCGCCGAATTTATTATACTATTATATTATATTAATTTATGATTCTGTATTGCGTTCAGACTAAGCAAAAAAAATTCCAAAAGATAGCAGAGGTACTGTGTCACCTGATTACGATAGTTGCAAGTGTTGTGTTGTAATTTGCCTTTTTAATTATTAGACGTTCTTTATCATTTAATATTCTGAAAGTAAATAGTAATTTATACGTGAATTAAACAATAAACGATCGTACTGTTAAACTCGAGCGATAAAACCGCACCTAATTATTTTATTACAGTAAATGATTTAAGAATATTCTCAAAACTTAGGGAAAGCGTCAAACTAAACATTTGTATTTAGTGCACTCAATGCATTTATTTATTTGACGGAACCGAAAAAGATGTTCGCATCCGCAAAATTCTCCTGTCACCTATTTGTTTCTTATCAATGTACTTATAATCCATTCACAAAACTCCCGGTGACGTATACATTTTCATATTGAAAATTTGGAGGTATTTGATAAGTAGTAATGTATTGAAGAGTCAATATCGACGCTATTATTAAATAGCGTCGATATTGACTCTTCAAATTTTCAGTATGAAAATGTAAACGTCACCGGGAGTTTTGTGAATGGACTATATAACTTACATTCATTATTTTAACATAAGAAATTAACAAATTATATCACATTATGTGTTATTTGTTTATGAAGTGTGAAATATCACGATGTAATTATTGTGGATTATTTAATGAAACAGATGTTCGACGATTCCGTTTCAAATTGTATTGCGGGCGATATTAACCCAGTGACCGTGACATTTGCGGAATTTATCATTTTATAAAAACTGCAGACGCACTGACGAACGAGCAGAGGTTCTCAAACAAAAGGCGATGCGCTCTTGTGGTAGATCAGTTTTTTATTTTCGAGCAAGAACATTGATATTTGCAGAATCAATTCCTTATGTGATGAAGAACTTACAGTATTAATATGTGAAACTTATTCGATTACACGCTGTATTATTTTCAAAATTTTAAAATACTTGAATCTTTTTGATTTTTGTCATTTTTCGAAGGACTGTTTTTCCTAACAGTTAAATCACAAATATTTTCTTAAAAAATTGTGTTTCTTTTTCAATTTTTTTTTTCCGTATTCAGAGTTATATTTGACACCTAAAACAAACGAATACGGCCCGGGTTATAATTCCGGGCAAATCCGGATCGCCTTTGTACCGGGCAACAACCTTTTAAACAAAGAACTTCAGGGAGGCTGCGCAATTGGATCTTCCCCGGAGGCAAGGGAATACGGTATGAGAAGAACGGTGAAGGATGTAAATTTGAGCGATGACTTTCACACTTACTCAGTGAGATGGAAACCAGGTAAGAAAAAAATACTGACTTAAATCATAAACAATATCGCCAAAATTTTTTTAGATGTTATTTCCTTATTGGTGGATAATGTCTGGTACGGAGATGTTACGCCACCCCCGGGTGGTTTTGCCGCTAGTTTACCAGAAGAAAGTCTTAATGCCGATGCAATTAGTAAATGGAGACGAGGTGGATTGCTTGCCCCCTTTGATAAAGAAGTACGTTCATATATTAAAATATTACAGCTGAATTTTACGGACGAAACGTCTTAATTTCAGATGTACATCACTGTCGGTGTTGGGGTTGGAGGTCACAGTTTTCCTGATAATATCAATATACCTAAGCCATACCAGAACAACGATCCTAAATCACAAAAACTATTTTACAAAGATAAAAATAATTGGAAACGCACATGGGATGCTGACAGTGAATTAATTGTAGACTTTATAAATGTGTACGCACTTTAAAACACCGTTTTACAAAATAACAAAATTGCGAGCGTAATCAATTTTTTAATTGTTAGAAAAATACATATCGAATTCATTTTATGAAATTTGCTGTTTTTATGATCAGATTGAGAGAAAAACAGCTAGCGTGACCCACCTAATAAAACTTTTTTTTCTTTCTTTCGGTATTAATATGAACTTTTTGTTAATGTTTAATACATCAAAATATGCGTCCTCTAGGAGGCTTAACTAATTTTATTATAGAAAAAGAATTATACTCCCAGTCGCACTTTGCGGGATTAACAGCAATCTGTAAAAAGAACAAACAAAATGAAGCCTTTATTAATATTAAAAGTATTAAATAAAAAATTAAGGAGAAATCATAAAGGAATATTGATGCAAGCCTACTTGGGGTAAATAGTCTTCAACTTGTGGAATAGTTCGTCACGAAGACTAGAGAGATGACAATGAGATGAACGGGTATGTGAACCGCTTACTGCCGATGGATGATCAGACGGAGTAAAATATCTTGTCCGTACTTTTGGTAGGACCGTCCAGAGACTTCTTTAATGAAATCAGTCATTAGAGTTGCTGATGGAGTTACTCAAATCACGGTTTGGCGTTCTGCAACGATCACCGTTAGCCCATTGTGCTGCGATCAAATTAAGAAAACTGCTACCCAAGAAGAATAGTACCAAAAAATGGCTAGTTTTGATGAGTTAACCCGCACGTTTCATGTTTAAATCCAAGGATTACTACTTCATAATCGACCAAAATGGAATTGGAATTACACATTTCTCGTTCGCCGAAAGAAACGAATGCAAGGCCCATTTCGAAATTCTCTCTTCTTCTTTTTCTCTCCTATCAAATCTTTTTTCTTGCTTTTCAAAGTTTGCTTTCTTCGTCTTCTCCCCAAAGTGTTTCTCTTGTTCATTTTTAGAACATTTTCAGAACTCGTATATTTAATAAACGAAATTAAATAACTCGATTACATTATCAGGTTAAGAAAGGAATGACAAATTTTCAGTGAATAACGGTCTTTAGTTTTTCAAACAAATTAAAAAAGATAATCTCGATAGAATTATGGACCTGAATTTTAAAAGCGTTTTTAAAAAGACTATAAATCATAAATAGAAATTTTTGAAATTACCCTCATTTTTTTTTCAACTGCAGATCTGAATCTAATACTGTTGTCATGAAGGACTACAAAGTACTTATGTATGTAAAGATTTCAGCAGTGCAAGATGATAATAATTATTCAGAAGTGCCAAAATCATCAAAACTTTACCTACACATCATTCAAAGTTTCGATATTGATGGGTTAGGAATAAGGTGAATTGAGCTGAAGATTAAACATACCACATGTCTCAATGTTAAGTTGAAACCGTACGCACATATTTTGACAGCTCTTATCTTAAACCCTTTGATTTTTATATGAACCTTGTATCTAAAAGATGCAGGGAAGTAAACGTTGCATAGTGATCAAGCGAACGTTTCGTTTTTTTATATTTTATAATATAGCTTGTAATATCTCTGCCGTTCTTGAAATTTCAGTGAAACAATCGGTAAAAGCACCGTGTGGAGTGACGTCACAAACAGCACGATATCAAATAAACTCCCAAGCTGTATACAACCAGAATTAAAAAACCAATACAAAAAGGTCAAGCAAAAACAGAAACCTAAAGCAAGAAGAATAAAACGACATCACCAACTCAAGTATATAACCGTTCCGACATAGAATTGAACAAAACTATTAGTATTCTGTAAAAGGAATTGACTTTGTGGTAACACCAAGACAAATAGTAAGAGAAATCATCATATGTGAAATAGAAATTGCTTTATGCAAGCTAGATGGCAACACGACCGAAATCATACGATAGGAAGCAGCCAGCATCTTAAAGAAAAATGACAACATTATACTGCTACCAGCTAATAAGGTGAAGGATAGAGTGGTAGAGAACGACAGAGATTACAAACAAAAAATACAGAATCTATTAAAAGAAGACACTTACAAACCAAGAACAACAGACCCAACTATGTACATACTTGGAGAAAATGACAAGAACAAGAATCAAAACAGCTCTTAAACCTAACAAAGAATCATTCCAAGACAGAAATCATCCAAATGTCCTAAACTGTACGGTTTTCCAAAACTTCATTAAAAAGAAGCACCTCTATAAGAATCAGCCAAATATTTTGCAAAATCCATTCAGCCATACACAGAGAAAATAGAACAAGGAACAGGCAATACAACTGGAAGATATGCTAATCAGTTTTGACGTAGTCTTACTGTTTACAAAAATACCCATTAACGAAGCAATAAAAGTCATAGAGAGGAAATACAAATTAGAAATCTACTTATAGACTTGATCAAATACTGCCTATCGAACACATACTTCATAAATGACAGAGATAAATATACACAAGCGATATATCCACAGTTCTTGCTAACTTTTTTATATGTAAATGAAACCCTAGAAACGTTTCTGGATGTGTTGGTAATGAAGCAGTCACACACTTTATAGGAAACAAACCCATATAAATAAATATCATCCGGCTCAGCTGCAAGGAATATCAAAATATTTACAAAAAAAACACACTAACCAACAATGAATGCTAAATTTGGGCTGCAAGTTGGATGGATTGCAGTAAGGCCCCCGAGCATACTCTGTATAGCTATTTCGGCCCTAATTGGGGTCTCATCAGCAAGAGAATAGCTCGAGAATCGCAATCCTGACGACCAACATGAGCTATGCAAAGATAGCGCGTAATTGCAAACATACCACATAGGTACGACATCGTGCGAGTAGGTTTTAACCTACAACTATGCAGAGAGTAGCAAAATCGCAGCCGTTGCGGCTGCCTCATAAGCTATCATGCAACAGATGGCCAATGCGGACAATATTTGATTAGACAATATTCTTTGCACAGTTATAGGTTAAAACCCAATCGTACGATGTCACGATTATGTGATATGTTTGCAACTGAAGGGTCCTATGCAAAAACCGTCTGTCTTCACTTTTACTAATTTTATAGGAGAACAAAAAAACATTTGCACACAGTTCTTTAAATTTCAAAATTATGACTGAAACTGTATAAGGTAGTGTCAGCCCAACTAGAAAATATAAAAACCTAATTCTTGCACTGGACGATAAAGCATCATGTTAAGGACTTACCTGTATGCATAAATCAATTTTGGCAAAAAATGGAGATGCCGGTTTCTGTATTAGACCCTTCGCTATCTTTGCATATTAGTCAAACAAAAGGTAGATAAATGAAGAATGTGTGCGGCAAAAAGTGAGTTATTATGGAAGGATTAAAAGTAAAGTCAAAGCAAAGACCGCCATTTAATCATAGCTCATATTAACAATATAATGGTTTTGTAGAGTATGATGTGCGTAGTTTGAGCTAAAACACAAAGGAGATTATCACGGGGAGATGAACTTTACTGTGCGTTTTGAAAAGATATGTTACTAAAATTTTTCCAAAAAAATCTGTAAATGTCCTTGTAATTATAGGTTAAAACACTTTATCATAAGAAATAGTCAAAATGTTTACCATATACTGCTTCATGCTAACAGGAAATTATTAACTGGTATTCTGTGAGAAATATAACATTTGACGTTGTAATGATCAATAAAATTATAGTACTTGAAGAAACATAAGTCTACATACCAGAAGTGCGTTATTAATTTTCCCGCAATAATGTCCTTTGATTTTCATATTGCCACAGTGAACTAAATCTCATTTCTACGAAAAAATCAGATTTCTTCATTTAATTATATTTTCTATATTCACATTTCACACAGTTCTTCCATCACAACCCAACATACATAGTGTCAGCATGCCTCTGAATAACCCTGTTGAACACTTATTTAAACTTGTCAAAAGAAACAAGGTTTTTAGCAAATTACTCGTTTCCATGAGACTTAGGATATGAATTAAGGACGGCACATATGTTTTAAATTGGGAACTTGAATGCAGTGGCGGGTCTTCAAGATATGCAGAGGGTGGGCAACATTTAAAAAATTAATGGACCTTTTATAAAGACACTCCTCTGATTGATATTTTTTAAATGTTCTTTGTTAGTAATTATTTTAACAAGTTAATGAACAAGTATTATCGTTATGATATGATATGTCATTATGTCTCCAATTTTCCACACATTAAAAAAGAAAACAAAACTATATCCTAAAAATTACTAAAATAAATTCTGAAATGATAAAACTTAAAACTGTAGCTAAACAGTAACTGAAATAAATTCTCAAAATAATAACTAAATAAAATAACTTAAATAAATTCTCAGAATAATTAAATAAAATGCAAAACAGTAACTGAAATAAATTCTGAAAGTAAGAACTAACATAAATTTTTAATTGATAAATCTGCCATTTTAAAACATTAATATCGAAATCTGTCACCTTAGTTAAATTAAAAATAAAGAGTTGACATTAACGATTTTAACTCGGATGGTGCTCGTGAACAACCGAACATAAACGAATTGTAGGACGGGCTTGCCCTCCCGCGATCTGTCTTTAACTTCAGACCAGCTATTATTCTTTTTGTTTTTAGTTATGCATTACAATGTATAATATAAATCTTTCAGACGAATATTGAATATTATGTAACATTTATTAGGTATTAATCAAACAGAATGGACAGAAGATTCAAAATAAAATACAAAATTTGGCAAATTAAACTCAATATCCCACACTTTAGGCAGCACTGCGATCACGAGTTGTCACGTAGCCGTGGGCCTGCCCATGGGAAAACGTAAGAGAGGGTAACGTAACAACCTACGTGTAGCGTTCCTTTCTGTCTATCACATTAAATGAAAGGACAGCGTATGTGAGCACTTACAGTGACGCAGGGGGCGAGCCCACTCATGAATAGTGGCAAGGAGCTGCACCGCATCTCAGTTTAACGTATTGCCGGGCGTGCGGAATTATACAAAGTTCAAGAATCTAGATCACATGCACATTTTTAATTATGCATTATAATAATGTTCTGGATTTATAAATTTAAAAAACACAAATTGTTGGAGATGTGTGATTCTACTGCAAGTATACGATTCAACATAAAAATCAAATCATCATATGAAAAAACAATCTGATGTATAAAATTGTAAACAAGCACACATTATATTTTCTTGTATCATTACATGATCATTACTCAATAAAGGTTTTCGTGCGTAAATAAGTTTCCATCAAGTTCCATCAGGTTATGGGCCCAGAGGCTTGAAAAGGAATAGAATTTAAGAACGCTGCTCAGAAAACGTAAATTCGC
Source organism: Dorcus parallelipipedus (assembly GCA_958336345.1). Taxonomy (NCBI): domain Eukaryota; kingdom Metazoa; phylum Arthropoda; class Insecta; order Coleoptera; family Lucanidae; genus Dorcus; species Dorcus parallelipipedus. The sequence goes on from OY284475.1 coordinate 30,964,846, forward strand.
CTGTCGACGAAGTAATAATTGAGTAGAAGAAATTGTAGAGAGTGTTACAAGACTTTATAAGAAGTTCCAAGCTGTGCAGAACAAAGAGCTGTATAAAAGTCAGGATAAAGTGTATTTAGTGCTAAAAATTGACATTAGTATTAAAAAGGAAAAACGAACTTTAATTGACTGTATTGTGTCAGCTCGTCATTTTTTCGTTGCATAAGCTAGATTAAAGGAACATGAACAGTGTTGTGAGAATTGAAGCGCTGGGACGTGACAACTACGACACGTGGAAACTGCAAATGCGTGCTCTGTTAATCAAAAATGATGCCTGGGGTTACGTTAGCGGTGAAATAGAAAGATAATGCTGTTGCAATCCGGGATTGGCACGCCAAAGATGAAAAGGCCCTGTCAGATTTGATTTTATCCATAGGTGCAGGTCAGTTAAAATTAGTCAAAAATTGCACCACATCCCGAGAATTATGGTTAAAATTAAATAATATATTTGAGTCAAAGGGACCTGCTCGTAAAGTCACATTGCTAAAAGGGCTTACGCTGCAGAAAATGAATGAAGGGGATGATGTACGTGAACACCTACACAACTTCTTCGATGCAGTGGATAAGTTATCTGATTTGGACGTACATATTAATCCAGATCAACTGGCTATCATGATGTTATATAGCCTATCGTCAAGTTTCGAAAATTTTAGAGTCGCTATTGAGAGTCGTGATGAGCTTCCTACTCCGGAAAATCTACGGATCAAGATAATTGAGGAGCAAGATGCTAGAAAAAACACGACATCCTCAAGTTCGCAGCAGGATGCTATGTTTACCAAGAAATGGAAAAAACAGCAGAATAATTCTTTTAACGGCAAAGAGAAGAAAGAAAAGCAGCCATTCAAATACAGATGCAACAAGTGTCACGAAAAGGGACATAAGGCTTCAGATTGCACATCTCAGAAAGTGGACAAGAGATCTTCTCCTCGAGTATCTCTAATATCAACTAATGACATATGTCAAATTGCTGACAACACGAATATTAATTGGTGCCTTGACAGTGGGAGTACGTCACACCTTTGTCGAGACATAAATTTGTTCACCAAGGTTTGCAATAGTGAACAAGATACCTTAAAGTTAGCAAGCAATGCGTCTACTGTAATAAAAGCAAGGGGAATTGTGGAGATAGAAACTACATTAAATGGCAAGAAGCGCGATGTTATTTTGAATGACACGTTACACGTGCCTGAACTACGAACAAACTTATTGTCAGTATCCAAGATGACAGATAAAGGATATAAAGTTGTGTTCGACGAGCAAAAGGCTTCAGTAATAGATGTAGATGGTCGCGTAATATTGACTGCGAAACGCGACAACAATCTATACTATGTAAAAGGTACTGTATCTGACAGATGTCAAAACGTTGAAACAGATGCTGAAACATCAACTTCATCGGTAAATGCTGCTCACATTTGGCATCGGCGAATGGGTCACCTAAATTTCCATGATCTTGTCCAGGCATCGAAGAAAGGAACTATTCGAGGCATTAACCTGCAAGATGAAATTGGAAATGTGAACTGCGAAATCTGCATTCAGGGGAAGATGACACGTCCTCCATTCCCGAAGATTTCAAATCGAATAACGGAGAAAATGGGACTCATTCACATGGACATATGCGGTCCGATGCGTGTCCAGTCTATCAGTGGAGCAAATTACTTTATTACATTCACGGACGACTATACGAGATGGACGGAAGTGAGATTCCTAAGAAGTAAGGATCAAGCTTTAGAAAAATTTAAAGCGTTTAAGGTATTTGTTGAGAAGCAGCACAATATAAAAATAAAGACCATTCAGTCTGACAATGGCAGAGAGTTCGTAAATAAAGAGTTTGACGAATATTTGAAAATGGAAGGCATCCAACGTCGGCTTGCAACGACTTACAGTCCAGAACAGAACGGAGTGGCAGAGAGGAAAAATCGAACTTTAGTGGAATCAGCACGATGTTTTTTGCTTCAGTCAAATTTACCACCGTCATTTTGGGCAGAAGCAGTCAACACAGCAAGTTACATCAGGAATCGCTGCCCAACTAAAAAGCTTGATGGAAGAACTCCTCACGAGTTATGGCATGGCAAGGTGCCAACCGTAAAATATTTCCGAGATTTTGGATGCAAGGTATTTTGTATTGATAAAACTCCAACAAAAGGAAAATTCGATGCCAGATCAAGAGAAGGAATCTTCGTTGGATATTCTGAAGAGTCAAAAGGTTACAGGGTTTGGCTCCCAAATTCTAAAAAGATTGAAATTACTCGTGATGTTAAATTTCTTGAGGAACCACAGAAAACACTGAAAGCATCGTCTGAAGACTTTTATCCAGAGAAAAATTCTAGAAATCATTGTATCGATGTACAATTATCTTCGAGACACCTTGATGAAAATGAAGAGGATCTGGAGAAGATGATTGAAGAACCAGGAACGGTAGAAAGTCAGGACGAAAAGAATGTGATTCGAAAACGTGGACGTCCTCGGTTAATTAGAAGTGGACGGCGAGGAAGACCCCGAAAAGAATATATCACGAACGTAAACGAGAAAGCAGAGTTAGCATTTATTGCTGAAATTCCTGTGAGAGAAGCAATATCGGGAGTAAATTCTGAAGAATGGAAAGATGCTATGGCGTCGGAAGTACGGTCGTTAATCAAAAACAGTACTTGGAAATTTGTAGAACGACCGAAAGGCAAACGAATCATTGGAAGTCGATTTGTTCTACGCAACAAGTTAAATTCCAATGGAACAATTGAGAAACGAAAAGCACGCGTTGTAGCGCGTGGATTTTCTCAAAGGCCTGGGATTGATTTCCATGAAACATTCGCTCCTGTGGCCAGATTAAGTTCAATACGTTTTGCAATAGCTATGGCAGTTCAACAGAACATGAAAATTGAACAGATTGATATTGCAACAGCATACTTAAATGGTAAAGTCGAAGAAGAAATCTTCATGGAAATTCCAGAACATTTGGAAGACATTTTAAACCACATCGTTCGTACCGGACCTTCTTTTAAAGAGGAAGCGAAGACAATGTTAGAAGATTTGAAGAAATTCGACGCAGTTTGTTTGCTGAACAAGGCCTTGTACGGATTACGTCAGGCAGGCCGTGCTTGGCATTCTCGACTAGACAAGGAGTTACGGAATCTTGGCGCTGTTTCGTCAGATGCTGACCCATGTGTATATTACGTTGGACCGACTGAGAATAGAAGTTTTATCATCATTTATGTTGATGATATATTGCTGATGTCACGTGATGATTCAGAAATTAGAAGACTGAAGAATCATCTGAAAACCAGATTTGAGGTAAAGGATTTGGGTAATATTAAGTATTGCTTAAGCTTAGAATTTACAAGAAGTGAAAATATGATCACTATAAGCCAAAAAGGATACGTAAAAGAGATTCTTGAAAGATTTGGCATGTTCGAGTGCAAACCTGTATCGACACCAATAGAACCGGGTCTGAAATTACAGAAAAAAGAAAACGAAACGGAAGATTACCAAAAGAAAAATCCATACCGTGAGTTAATAGGAGCATTGATGTATTTGTCAGTGGGAACCAGACCTGACATAACATACGCAGTTAGTTACCTGAGTCAATTCAATGACTGCCACGCAGAGGCGCATTGGAAGGCTGCCAAACGCGTGCTACGATATCTCAGAGGAACTAGCGACGTAGGCCTTGTTTATGCTCGTTCTAATATTCCTCCTATGATATATGTGGATGCTGACTGGGGTAGTTGTAACATAGATCGCAGATCGTACACAGGGTATACCTTCATTATGAATGGGGGACCTGTTAGTTGGGAATCCAAAAAACAACGGACAGTGGGTTTGTCATCGACAGAGGCCGAATATATGACCCTTTCAGAGGCAACTAAGGAAGCCTTATACATGAGGAGGATGTTAAGAATTTTCGGAGCAGACTTCAAAGAAATTATATTGAAGAACGATAACTTGGGAGCTCAGAAATTAACGGAAAATCCTGTGTATCACGCTCGTACAAAACATATAGATATCCGACATCACTTTGTGCGCGATGCGGTCAAAAACAAACTGATATCTATAGGATATGTACCTACAAATGAAATGGCCGCAGATGTACTTACTAAAGGTTTGGTGAAAATACGACACGAAACATGTATGAAACTTCTTGGACTTAAGTTCATCGAATAAAATAGTGAATTTTTGATTGTTGCCTCGAGGGGAAGTGTTGGAGATGTGTGATTCTACTGCAAGTATACGATTCAACATAAAAATCAAATCATCATATGAAAAAACAATCTGATGTATAAAATTGTAAACAAGCACACATTATATTTTCTTGTATCATTACATGATCATTACTCAATAAAGGTTTTCGTGCGTAAATAAGTTTCCATCAAGTTCCATCACAAATAGATGAAAAAGAAATTTAAAAAATATTTCAAAATTATTTTAAAAATTAAATTGTATTGATAAATTGTATCACAAAATCTTATAAATGGACACTAATTATACGCACCGTTTATAAGATTTTGTGATACAATTTTCATCGGACAAGAACCTGCTTTAATTATGCATTGATAAACTTTAACAGGGTGGGCAGTGTCCACCCTGCCCGCCCCGACGAGCCGCCACTGCTTGAATGGTTAATCATCTTGAGAAAATCCTATTGCGTTTTACTCCAAATGTTTCCAATAAACTCTATACCTATTACCTATAGATATTTATACTATACGCAGGGTATCACTTAATAATTACAAAAAAAATATTTTAATTTATAATTGTAAGGTTCAAATAATTGTATAAGAAACTTTAACAATTCAAATAAGTGGAAAATTATCATCCCTCGCATCGTTTTCCTTCGCATTGACTGCTGAATAATTTTTGGATTATTTTGGGTCATTTCACTTGCTGCAACTGTAGGGAATTTATCACCCTGTACATACATCGAAAACGAAACATTTTAGGTCCCTTGTTTAAGGAAACTCTTTTACTTAAAATCAGCTTAGGAATCACTGTTTATTATTAGCATTCTGAGGTTTACTCAGAACTAAACCTTCTAATCTTAATTATATTTGTGGTGATATCTCTCCTGATATTAGTAAAACCATAACATCCTGATATGTGCGAAATCAAACCTCAACAAACACAACTTCCTCGGAAGTAAATAAACATAAGAATTTTAATCAGAAAAAGAAGTCATTTTTATGTAATTATAAAATTTTCTACAGTAATGTTACTTATTTCATTTTTCGAAATTATTAGATTTTCTCTTTTTATTCTTTCTGATCGTTTAGATGAAGCGAATTTTTGAAATAGTTCATTCACACTAGAATACATTTTGAAATCTCATTTATGTTTACAGTCCATAAAATGATGATGCGTTTGTGACGCAATAACTTGATAAGATTTTATAAATTGGATTTTATTACGATGCGTTAAGTCATAAATGTAAGTAGTATAAATTTTTCAAGTAAAATTTAAATAAAGCAAAAAATTAAGAACATTACGAAGAACAATCTAATTAAAATTTAGAATCGGTTAGCATTTTACACAATTATAAAACGCCGACAAAGGCAACCAACTGGTTTTAATGAGTATAGATTTCTTGTTAAACGCATTAATAAAAATATAACACGAAGAAATACAAAAACTATAGATCGGAAATGTAAAATCATGATAATAAATCAAAGTGAAGATTACAAAGTAAGGATGGAAATAAAATACTAAGGCCGAAACCTATAATAACAAGGGATATATTTTGAGACAAAAGGATAGAACAAGAACCAAATAAGTATGAATAAAAATGGAGAAAACATAGTACGATGATGAAAGAGGTTGGTCTAGTGACTAATGAAATAAAAAGAATGACATCAGAATCAAAGAAATCAAAGAAAAGATAAAAATTAGAAAAAGTTTGATGAACAAAATAAGGGAAATAGAGAACAGGAAAATGATAAATTAGAGAACACATTATTCAAACAAAATCCGATGCTCTGAAAATTCTTAAAGATTAAAGCACTCGATCTCTATCTGTGAACACAGGTACTGTGACTAGTGATGGGTATAATCGGATTATTTCAATAATCGAATTCTACCGATTCGATTATTCCAATAATCGGATTATAATTCGCTGCGATGACAAGTCAAGCTGCGCAAATTACATGCGCCTCTCTTTTTATCTCGATTCGGAATGATCACTTATTTTACTGCTTACTACTTATTTAATTATTTATTTTCAGCTGTCAAGGAATTTTGTGATTACTTCGTTTAATATTTATTACTTACAGTTTGTTTACACATTCATATACATATTTATTTCATTTAATATAAAATTGTTTTTCAACTCAGTATTTTTTGTATTTTCCCAATGTTCTCTAATTCATTTTAGTTTTGAGTCCTAATCTGCCTTGCGCCGTTTACTTTGTTCTGTTGATATCCTCACTTCCACAAATCTGTACAGAGTTGAGCGCGAATTATATCCTAAAGTTCATTTTTTCTTCATATGCCGATCGTATACATAGATAGTTAAGAAAGTACACGATGAAATGACAAAAGCCGCAACGCCGTTTCATGAAAGTTAGAAGGAAATAGCTATATAAAAGTTTTTTGACTTATCGATGGATCGATCGGAATATAAAGAAAAAATGAACTGTATTAACCATAATCGATATTCTGAATTCTCTACACAACGGAAACTCAAATCTAATTTCAACCCGATTTCTCGAATTACCGATTATTTTTAATTCGAATTACGAGATCTGATAATCGAATCATACAGGTTATTTGAATAATCGGATGACAGGTTATTTTTAATTCGAATTATCCCATCACTAGTACTGTCACCTCATCACATGTTTTTGACACTGACAGTGACTATTTAATCTTGAACAAATTGATTGTCATTGTGACAGCTGTACCGTTCAATTTTCGTTTCTTGGCGTAATAATCAATTTAAAAACAGTCTAGATAATGCCTAAAGTATGTTGTGTTGCCTATTACAAATTAAATGCTACAAATTTAAACTGTTTAAAATTCCTAGAGGTGCATACAGCTTTTCTTTTAAAAATATCATAAGCCCGCAATAGATACATTTGTACATTTCATAATAATATGTGACAAATTTTGTTGCTTATTTTAACTAAATTTGTCAAAATAAATACATTAGAAATTGTTTTTAACTTTGATCCAAAATATGTATGTACAGGTAGGTATACGAATTTTTTTTTGTAAATGAGAACTTTATGCAAGAAAATTTGTACGTAAACCAGTTAATTTGTCGCTAGTAAAGCTAATAAACATTAGTAAAAGCCTAGCACGTTAAATTTAGTTTGGAACTTTGTGGAATATCTCAGGTATGTTCTTTTGGTCAGGGCTTCGAACCGGAGCTGAACCGAAAACCGAAAACCCAAAAAACAGTTATTTTTGTCGGAACGAAAACCGGAGTTGAACCGAAAGAAAATATCGGTTCATTTCGGTTCGATACATGCTCATACACGCACATTGACACATTCTCATTTGCGGAGTCTCATAGTGTAGTCGTACTCGTCTTAACACGAAAAAGAATTTAATGCGATAATACAATATGTATAAATAAAAATATTGTATAAATAATACTCCTAATATATAAATAAAAATATTAAAAAATTAAAAATTAATCATTCGGAACGGAACCGAAAATCGAAAACCGGAACCGAACTGATATATGTTTTTTTATTGAACCGGAACGAAAACCGGAACAAAGAAAATTACGGTTCGAAGCCCTGCTTTTGGTTATTACTTACAGTTTTCTATCTGTTACGTCATATTTTCCTATAAACGCTTAGATTTATTGTAAACTTACACTTTGTGTCAATAAAATGAAAATTTAAAGTAATTTGCGTCTTGATTTACATAAAGTATTCCAGTCATGATTCCAGTTTGTCATTTTTGACAGCTAATTTCTTCAAGGTCAAATAGCCACTGTCAGTGTCAAAAACATATGATGGCGGTACCTGTGTCCCTAGGCAGAGGTCGAGTGCCTTATTAAAGATATAAGTGAAAGAAGAAGAAGAATAACTTACCAAGTGTCGGAAAGGCCGTAAGAAAAACACAAAAAACGGGGTTCAATCAAACTGTATTGGCACTGTACACATAACGGTTAACAAAGAATAATCAAAAAATATCGACTGCTCTCCTGCTTCCTTAGCCGAAGACTCTCGCACCAGCGGCACCACACAGAACGCGCTGTGTTAGCATTATTTATGTTTAGTCTTTTACGTGTAAATATTGCCAGAGATTATTTTCTTACATTCGGCTATCCTGGACTGCAGGATGTCCTCAGCCTGCCGATCTTTCCACACATACTCATTATTATCCTACGAATAATGAACATTTAACTACAAATAATTGACATTCTAGTCCCTGTAAACTAATAAACTAGAAACTAAGGGACTAAAAATCATAAGTACTTCTTATCAAAATAATTTTTTCAACACTGGACGGTTATTCAACTGAATGGTTCTGTACCTCTGAACACCAGTTCTGTTGAAAACAACAATTTCCAACACTGAAACAGTGTTCTCCTGGACGTATGCTCTGCTAGAAATATCTGTTCCTAACACTGAGACTACATCCGGCACACTGAACTATTCTGAATAACTCCATGTCCTGTTGATAACAGTTCCATACAGCTTGAGGTAGTATCTAGAACTCTATTTTTGAACAATTCCCAAAATCAACTTTTCGTTATTTAAAGAAAAATAAAACTTACTTGTTATCAAAACAAACTTAAAACCTACTGGATGATCAACTACACAAGCCTATATCAATTCATGGCACCCTACTTTAGCTTTCACAAATATCTACTAATAGTGCCAATTACGCCTGTGCTGTCACCCAAGGTTTCATTTTCTCAACTGCCACCACTGTTAAAGACTTGCGATGGCCTCCTCGTAAGTCTTCCACCTGGTAGCGAACATTCTGTAAAACCCTCACCACCTTAAATGGCCCCCTGAATTTCGGCAGTAGCTTTTTGCTAGTACCACTATTCGGCACACTAGTAATGAGAATTAAAACTAGATCACCTACCTTGTATTTATTTGCTTCTCGTCTTACCCTGTCATAATAATGTTTCTGCTTAACCTGGTCTTCCGGGATGTGCAGCTGAATCTTCTTCCGAAGATCAGCCAGATCGAGTGGTGAGAAGTCAGTTTGCACCTCAGCAAGCAGGTTGGCCTCTGTTGGTCGTCGAGGTTTGTAGCCAAACAAGGCCTCAGAAGGGGTGGTATTGATGCCTTTGTTAAACATGGTGTTAAGTGAAGATTGCACTTCCTTGACATAATGGTCCCAGTTCACGCTATCATCGTCCGCACTCCGAGTAGCTAACGCATTCACGATAGTCTTGTTATACTGCTCGCACTGACCGTTTGCTCGCGGAGTGGCCACAGCGTTCAAAACATGCTTAATACCATAAGTTTCACAGAATAATCTGAACGACTGAGAAGTGAAAGCACTCCCTCGATCACTGATTATACGAATCGGAGTCCCGAATACACACATTATTCCTTGTAGTGTCTTAGTGACGTGTCGGGTCTGCTGAGTCTTTACCGGTTCCACTATAACAAATTTGCTGAAGGCATCTATAACTACCAAAAGGAATTTATTGCCTCGCGCGCTTGTTTCAAATGGTCCCACGTGATCAATATGGATCGTGTGGAACGGAACTGGAACCTTTTCGATCGGATACAATCGTCCCTGCTTCTTACCCGGGCAGTACTTGTAATAGGAGCAGTTCAAACACGCACTAACATATTTAGTCACGAATTTGCGCATACCAGCGAACCAGTAGTTCTCCCGAATACGCTTTAGTGTATTTTCTACGCTATTATGCCCCGCAGTATCGTGGCATAAGCGACAAATTTGCCAACGAACGTCTTTAGGTACCGCCCAAGCTACTTTTCCATCACTCAATTTTCTGAATACTTTGCCATCTCGCAGCAGATATTCATTGAAGTAAGTCTTAGCCTCTCCGGTTTTATCACCGCTCGCTAGAATACTTCTGATGCGTAACAGTTGATCATCTTGTAACTGGGCTGCGATTATCCAGTCTTCCTCAACTAAATCGACTGCATTCACACATGGTTGTCCGAGGTATCTACTTAGGGTGTCTACATGCGGCATCTTTTTGCCTGATCTGTACTTTATTTCAAAAGTATACTCTTGCACCTCCAACCACCATCTAGCAACCCTCGGTATCAAGTCCTTCTTAGTGAAAGCAGTTCTTAATGCGTTACAATCAGTAACTACCACAAACTTAATGCCCAGAAGGTAGACACGGAAATGCTTCAAAGCCAATACCACTGCCAGTGTTTCCAATTCGTAAGAATGGTAATGGCGTTGATCGGTGGTAGTTTGCTTACTAAAATAAGCTACCACTCCCTGCAATCCCGAACTGTCTCTCTGGAGAAGGGTACCACCAAAACCCAGACTACTCGCATCCGTATGCAGTTCAATGTCATAAGTAGGGTTGAAAATTGCTAGTACAGGCCTAGTCGTTAGAGCTTGTTGAATCGTTTCGAATGCTAGCTGTTGCTCGGGACCCCAGTGCCAATGCACCCCCGATCGCAACAAGCGAGTCATCGGTTCTACTTTCCTTGCATAGTTCTTGATGTGCTTCCGGAAATATCCGGACAGCCCAAGGAACTGTCGTACTTGCTTAACAGAATTTGGAGCTCTCATCTCCCGGACTGCCTGCACCTTTTTATTTCCAGGTCGTACTCCTTCGGCAGAAATTTCTCTACCCAAATAGTCTATACTTTTAGTGAAAAACACACATTTATTCAATTTTAGTGTCAATCCATGTTCTTCCAAAACACCTAGTACCGTCCGCAGCCTACTAAAGCCCTCTGAGACACTAGGACATGGTATAATAATATCGTCAATATATGGAAAGGCTATGGTGTTCTTAAGGTTTCCCAAAACACTGTTCATCAACCTTTGGAAGACAGCAGGAGCATTCGCAAGCCCAAAAGGCATGCGCAGGAATTCATAATGGCCTTCAGGGGTCACGAAAGCTGTTTTAGCCACCGAGTTGGCAGCCATCGGCACCTGATAATACCCGGATGCTAAATCCAATCCTATGAAATATCGATGCCCACCTAGTCGGTCGATCTGATCATCGATTAACGGCAAGGGATATTTATCCTTCACCGTGATAGCATTGAGTCGACGAAAGTCAATACACAGTCTATAGTCTCCCGTTTTCTTTTTTACCAGCAAGACCGGACTAGCATAAGGCGATGTTGAATTTTGAATAATTTTATTGGCTAAGAGGTCATCAATCATGTCACGTACTATTTCTTTTTCTTTCGCTGGCATACGGTAAGGTGAGTATACAACAGGCTCATCGTGGACAACCTTTATTGTCATTTCAGTTGCCGTAGTCTTTCCTATGTCAGCCATTGATACTGAAATACACATCTTAAACTCGTTCAGTAAATCCCGACATTTTTGCTTGACTTTATCGGTTACGTCACCAAATTTTACATCGGATGTATTATCAGCTGCTTGGCAAGAAACATCCCGTAGGCGTAGACAATATGGTGTTAATTTAAGATTTCCTAATTGATGTATCATAACAGTATTTCCTACTTTGACGATCAAAACATCTGGTCTTTTTAGGAAATCGCAGCCAACAATGCAATCATGTGTAAGCATGTCATCTTTCATAACTGTTAAATTAATATTTGTTTCGGCTTGACCTAAACGGACTTGTGTCACCACTTGTCCGATACTGGTTACTATTTCGCCGTTAAAATTCCGTAGATGTCCAACATTTGGAATGTAACTTAACCCTATTCGTCCAACGATAGACTCTTTAATAAGGGTTGTTGTGCTCCCCGTGTCAAGAAGGCAGTTTACCTTCGAGCCGTTAACCTTGGCCACGGCTGTAAATAAATCAGGTCTCAGAATTCCCGAACTTATTTGATTTATTGTTTTACTAGTAGTCGTGCCTCTCTCATTCTTATTTCTTTCCCCACGAAATTTATTTTTCGGACATTCACTACGATAATGTCCCATCTCTTGACAAGTGAAACATTTAATTTTGTCCTTGGCTTTGATCACACCTGTCATCGTGCCACCAGATTCCGCCTGAATTCGCTTTCGGGAATTACTTATGTGAGCTTCTTCTTTTAAGTCATCTATTTTATGCTCAGAAAGACTTTTTATAAATTTGGAAAGGGAGCCTAAAGCACATAAAAATGAATAAAGTTCACTTGTATCATCGCAATGGGCTGTCATAGCTGAACGTCTCACATTTGTATCGGGAATCCCTTCGATTACCGCATCAATTAAATAATTTTCTGGAATCTTAATGTTTAAAGCCTTCAATTTTGTCAATTTGTTAAAACAATATTCTCCAAGATTTTGTCCTGGTATTGCAGAATAATTCGCAGCTTCTTTAAATAGTTTGCCAAAAGGTAATGGCTTTTTAAATTGTTTTATCAAAGACGTTTTAAATTCAGACCACTCGATACGAATAAAACTGTGAGAGTCGTACCATCGTCTTGCCATTCCTTTTAACCTTGCCGCCACGACTCGTACGGTTTCCAATCCTCCCCATTGATACGCACGTGCTATTTCGTCAACGCGAGCAACCCACGATTCCACGGAACAAGCATGATCAGCTGGATCAAATATTGGAATCAGCGCCTCATCCGCTGCCACTGTCGAACGTAAATTCGACGCAGTCCTGGATGCTGATACCGTACTTGAAGTTCGTTCTAACATCTGAATTCGGCGTTTTAGGCTACGCATTTCAGAACCTGAGTCTCGAGCACGCTTATTCCGTTTGTGTTTATGTTGCCGGTGCCGGTCGTGGCTACGACGATGCCGCGACAATGCACGTTCTCTTTCTCTCGCAGGGGAAGCCCGTGTCCGCGACCTAGAGTTCCGAGATAATATCGTACGAGCTGGTGAACCACCGTCCAACGAGGTCCCTTCCCGTCGCGAACGGGACCTCGATGCTGACGAATCACTAGACATTGTAGATAACGGAGTGTATATATTAATACATAAGCAACAAGTTCAAATTCGGCGCAAAACAAACGTAATACTGCGAAAAATATAATAGTTAAAAACTTACATTGCCGTCCAATGCTCACAATGGGTTTTGCATTGCACTAAATGCACTGATCGCACTTCTGATTTTGTCGGAAAGGCCGTAAGAAAAACACAAAAAACGGGGTTCAATCAAACTGTATTGGCACTGTACACATAACGGTTAACAAAGAATAATCAAAAAATATCGACTGCTCTCCTGCTTCCTTAGCCGAAGACTCTCGCACCAGCGGCACCACACAGAACGCGCTGTGTTAGCATTATTTATGTTTAGTCTTTTACGTGTAAATATTGCCAGAGATTATTTTCTTACACAAGAAAACTTCGACAATTTTAAATTCCAGAAAATGAAGTGCAGTCACGAACATTAAATTTTGGCCGTCACCCAATCAAAACGTCCACAAATTAAAACATTTCAGATAATATCCTATTTTTTACCAAGAAATTGTCGAAAAGAAATTAAATTTTTAATCTGATTATTCCCAATAGTCAAAATTAAGACATCAACTTCCTTATTTTTAATGAAATATAAATCAATATATAAATATATAAATCAAAATATAAATATAAATATATGATCCGTATACGAATTTTTGTTATTTTTTATGTACGTTATTATCTTATGACAAAACTTTTCTTGATTAACAATGTGACTAATTTGTATTTCCCGTTGTCGTGAGCAATCAATTTATTGTGTGAAGGCTTGTTTTATTATAAATTCTGCAGATAAGCATGATTATAAAAACACTACTTATTCAACAATGTTAGGAATGAAAGCAAACTTAGAGGTGTCTAATAATAAAATATAATTTCGCGAAAAATTATTAAATAGTAAATGAACAAAAATGGTTACAGATAATTGCAATAGCTCATCTAAATAGTGAAATAGTCGATCAAAAAAATTTAATGAAACTAATTCATTTAAAATTGTTTAAAATCACGAAATAATAGAATAAATATTGAAAAATACAGCTGAATTAAAAAAACGGGAAATGAAATTTTTCCAATTGTAAATTTGGTTGTATTTGTCAATTAAATGTCTACTTGACAACAGGGACTTGACAATACATACCTTTTAAAAAATTCTAACTGACATAGCGTCAAATAATTCTAACCTATTTCTAATAAAGTCATTTTCACACTATGAAAATATTGAAAAAAATGTGCCAATTTTTTTGACATTTCCCGTTTTTATTGATTTCAGCTGTATGTGTAGGTATGTATTAAAAACAAAAACTAATGAAAAGAAAATCATATGAATATTTTATCGAAAACAGAAAATGTTGAAAGAGAAATCGAAAACGTATACGGAGGTAAGTATTTGTCAATAATTCAAAATACATAAAAGAAAAAAAATTAGTCAATGAATAAATACGAAGCAAAAAATAACGTTGATTTGGAAAGTTTATGTTTTATGGTTACAAGTCATGAAATCTTGCGAAAACCAAGGAAAAATTACAAAGTTAAAAACAAACGGTATAAACTCGAAAATATACAGTGAGAATCTTGTAACGCTGCACATAGACGAAAATTACGTGATCAGATAATACATTTCTGAGTCATATAAAATTACACATAAAGGTTTTAACATTACGTTGCTATGGTTACTACTCAATTTTCAATGCTGAATCATTTAAAAGAGACCCTCTCTCAACAAACTCCATTTGAGAATAATGTGTACATTTCGACTTTTTTGGCGGTTGTATACATTATTTTACAATAAATCAAAAGAATAATTTAATTCAATCTGACAATTTAAAATCAGTAGTGTCATTACTAACAACGCACGGTAACCATGGCGAATGAAATAAATTTGGAAATAATGTAATAAAGCTTCCATTGATAATAAATTACTATGTGCAGGCCCGATTTTTTCATCTTCTTTTAACTTTATCTGGTGATTAATTCCCATAGTAACGATTGTGATCACAATTCTTACTATGGGAATAAACCGTCAGATAAAGTTAACTGGAGGTGAAAAAACCCGGCCACAGTCTTATAAAGTTCTCAGTGTATGTATAAATATAATTTTCAGAAACTGACGTCATAGTTTCCATAATAAACAGAGAACTTTTTTAGTCTCGTTCAAACAAGCTTGACGATTTTAGGTGTTTACCTTTTTCAACCCAAAGTACGTGCAATGACCACATATGAACATAAACCTAACCCAACCCAAACTACGTGCAATACCACATATGAACATAAACTAATACTGAGTGTTAGGTGATAGTGTAAGTTTTTTAAACCCTGTACACGGTACATGTCAATAAAAGTCAAGGTCTTCTTCTATTGTATAAAAGCATTCACATAAAAATTCACAGTCGTAATTGACCGCAGCGTCAACCTATTTCAATGCTCTATTTAATATTACTAGTGGCCTCCTTTGTGGGGGCATATTCGCAGTGTACACCGAGCGTGACACAAGCCGGAGGAAAATTGTGCGGGAAATCCAGTTTGCCGCAACAATTATGTTCAGGGCAATTGATTTTTGAGGACAACTTCGATTTCCTTGATTTCGAAAAATGGGATCACGAAAGAACTTTAGCTGGTGGTGGAGTGAGTAAATTACTTTTTGATTTAATACTAATTTATTTGAAAAAAAAAAAATTGAAATATTTAATTAGAAATGGCATGATTAATTAATTTATTAGTAGGTATAATTTAATTTTTATTTCACCATTCAAGCCTCAAACTCTACCGGGTGTTTGTAGAACAGTAGCCAGTCGATAACTCCGTTAATAATAGAGATATTTTAGTAAACTTTTTTTTGTTTTGTTTGACAGAAAGTAGTCAATATGGCAATATGCATTGCTTTTTTCCCAGGTCTACTGTGATTGAGTTATTATACATAACTTTGTTTTTCCAAATGGAACACCCGGTATAGTTTGTGATATTTGGAATCTACTCTAAAAACTCTATCCAATAGCAAAGTATCAAAGACATGGTTTAATTTTTTCAATAATTTTTTAATTGTGTACAAGTTGGCCATGAATTGTTTAAAACTGTCAAAAATGCTCTTACATTGATATAATAAATAAAATTAAGTCCATAAAATGCTTTACTAAGGAATTATTGCATCTTAAAACATAATTAATAAAAAATATATAATTCATAAAAAAACTCTGTTTTTTTAATGGAAACATATGAGTTTCAGTGCATATTTGACAAGTGCATAAAATTAGCTTTCCAACGGTATAAGACACTTGGTTATTTACTGTACCCTAATTATTTAAATATCAATTTAAAAAATACTGAAAAAATTAAACCATGTTTTTGATTTTATCGAAACTTTGGCTATTGGATAGAGTTTTTAGAGTAGATTCCAAATATCACAAAATATACCGGGTGTTCTATTTGGAAAAACAAAGTTATGTATAATGACTCAATCACAATAGGCCTAGGAAAAGAGCAATGCATATTGCCATATATGCTACCTTCTATCAAACAAAACAAAAAAAAGTTTACTAAAATATCTCTATTATTAATGGAGTTATCGACTGGCTACCGTTCTACAAACACCTTGTATATGAGCTTGTTGGAAAGGGTTAGTCTGGTTATTCATTATTCATTATAGAAAATAATGACAATAATAAACGATTTGCATTTCAATTAAGCTTTAAAAAAATCACAATCAATTTTGTTGGGAGAAAACTAATTTTATAGCTTTTTTTCCTAATTTGACAGGAATATAAATGCGTATGTACACATTGTATTAGTACATATCTCTATGACTTATAATTTATATTAATAATGTTAATTAGTAATTACTAAATTGTTAGTGTGTAAGTATCGTATACATATACATATAGGGTATTTACGGTCTTCTTTGTATCCTTTTAGGGGGCGATAAATCTTGAAACATCTTAGTAAAAGTCGTTTCATAAGCGAGATAACAATTCATTTATTTTTACATTAAACGATAAAAGTAATCGCGACATCCAGCGATCGCTTTTTCACCTAACATTGCATTAGGATTGACAAATTAAAGCCAGTTTGCTATATAACAAGCCAACCCGTACAAGGCGGCCATGCCTGCTGTCAAATCATAATGAAAGTTTTAAAAATTTTATTCCAAATGTTAGGTCAAAAAGCGATCGCAGGATATCGCGATTAAAACATTTAATTACTATTACATCGCTATAGCGAATAACCTCGGACAGGTCGTTTGGTTTGCAGTGGAATTCTCGAGTAACGCCTCTGCTGACGAGAACCCAAATAGGGCCGAAATGGCTGTACAGAGGATGCTCGAGGAATCCACTGCAATCAAAACCAACTTGCAACAAAATTGATAAAAGTAATCTTGTACGGTTGCAAAAACTATTGTTAAATTTTATTACGTTTGTTATCTGACAGGTAAAGTTGTTATCAGTAATTCGGTTTTACTATCACTTTTGTATATAATAACATGGTGATAACTTCGAACAATTTTTGTAGTGGACAATGCTGATTAAGTAGTAGATTACTAGAGTTTAAAACAAATTAACCGTTTAATGTAAAAAATAAAAAAAAATTATCTCGTTTATGAGACGATTTTTACTAAGGCGTTTTAAGTATCGACTACTTCTGAGGTATACTATCGTTCCCAAAAGGATACAGAGAAACAAAAAAGTACAATAACCGCCTGAACAAGTGCCTTCATAATTTTTAATATACCTATATATTAGTTCTATCCCCATTTAAATCATTTTTAATTTTAATTTTTAACACTTTCTGTATTATAACCCGGACACTTACTGTAACTTAAAAATGTAGTAAAATTCTCAACTAAGCCCCTGATGATGGTTACTTCTGCAACCGAAACATGTTGGATTGACAATAAAATATCATGAACCAAATTTTCGTTCATTCTTGAATGACCTTGACATATCTTTAAAATCTTTCATTATTATTCTGGTCATTACAATCAAATGGAGCAACTCACCGATAAAAATCTATAAAATTTATCTCGTTCTATCATTCTAACTATTGGTTCTATCAATGAAGTACTACACTTGTTGGTAAATCTAAGATTCATGCGTATCTCCTCTTTCTTCCAGGACATTGAATAAGTATCCGGGATAATGAATCTATTATTTTAAATATCATACTTACGTATTGTATTGTAAAGCAAATCTTCCATCAAACATAAGAAGATTTAAGCTATAGTTGACTGGAGTCACAAGATCTCTGCGACTTATAAGTATAAAAATTATAACATTATTCTTTTTTTATGTTGTTTTGCAATTCTATAATTATCTAGATTTCAGTTTATCAGTGTTAATTTCAAATTCCTCAAATTTGACAATTATTCTTTAATAGCTGTTACATTTGAACTTTATTTACCTACACTTCGTTTAGCTTTTGTTAATTGAATTTGATTTTAGATCCCCCAGTTGTACAGTTCCAACTTATTTTTAAGCCAAAACTTAAGCCCTTAACAACTATTGTTAAAACAACCTTTGTTTCGGATTTAAGCTTCAGCTTATTGTAAAACTGGGCAGTACAATAAACTTAAAACTTATCAGTACAATTAATACAGTTATACATATTATGTTATTATTAAATCTCATACTTTATTTTGATGAAGAATCAATATAATTAATATAATAAGTATATTGCAGTGATATTTACCTATGTCCAGAAATGTATTCATCGTATGCTGTTTTCCAACAAACTTCGCATCTTATAAAACTTTCCAAAATGCAACATTCTTCATGCAACATATTCCAAAAATACGAAGTTCCACAAAAAGCAAGATTTTTATAACAACATTCCCAAAAATACAACGTTTCACAAGATGAAACATTCTTCAGATGTACAGCGTCATACGAAAGGCGTTCTGCAAGATGCAATATTCGTCCAGGCACGGTGTTCTTCGGGATGAAACATCTTCAGGATGCAGCGTTCTATAAATTAAAATTTTGGTATAATTCAGATATTTAGGTTATTATGTTATTGAGAATGTTAGTTAATTTAAGATATTATTGAAATGTTAATAGTATACTTACTTAGTTTAACATTATGATATGAGTGTGAAGCCTTATAGCAATGGCGATCAAGTGTCAAGTCTGTGTGAAAAATATAAGCAGATACGACGATTACAATATAACGTGTAAGAGCAACTGCGGTGGTGAATATCATATATCTTGTATTGGACTAGATGTAGAGTTTTTAACAACGCTAAAGGAAAGCGGTGGAATAAAACAGTGGACGTGCAATCGATGTGACATCACCTTAACCTCAAAAAGCAAGATGCAAGACATAGCAAATTCAAACGAGGAAACTGAAACGAAAGTAAGTTGCTGCAATTCGGAGAGCCTGTTACAAAAAGTACAGGAGATTGTAAATTATGCAACTAATAAAGTTATCGAAACACTAAAAGTGGAAGTTGAAAATTTAAAATTTGAAAACAGGACACTGTCTAAACAAATTACTGAACTGAAAACTGCAATTGATAATAATCATTTGGTACACTCGATAGGAAGTGTCATGGATGAAACCATAGAGGGCAACGCTAGTAACAATAATTCTACAAATAAGCCATCTGTGGGACATGAACATACACGTGAAAACCAAGGTACTCAGAATACAAAGCAAAAACACACTCAAAACAAGCCTGCGACTATAAATAACCGCAAGTATGCTGAGGTTCTAAAAAGTACCGCTAAAATAGAAGAGGGTCGTGCAGAAATAAACACGTTTGCAGATAAACATGAGGAGAAAATTAACACTGACAAAGAAAATGCTAATGACTTGGATAAAGAAACATACGCTCCAGTATTGAGAAAACGGAAGCCCACTAAAAATTATTTCGACCTGATACAAGGCTCTGCTACCAACACGGAGTTAAAGGGAGCCGCGAGATTTGCTCATCTGCATGTTTACCGCCTACACAGGGACACTACAGAGGAAGACCTAAAAAACTATATGCTAGGCAGAAATATTAAAGATATACAATGCGAAAAGATGCGTTCGCGGCATCCTAGAGAATATGCCTCATTTAAGCTCTCAGTGCCGATGCACTATCTCGATCAAGTAAAACATACTAATATGTGGCCGACTGGTACCTGCGTTAATCGTTTTTTATCGAGAATCCGGCCGAAAACAGTAACTACTTAGATAATTTAAGCGGCGACATTGCAGAAAGCAGTAACAATAACAAAAAAAGTATAGATGAACACAGGACAACTTTAATTCAACAAGAACAACGTCAAAAAGTAACTACTTTACACCTAAATTTACAGGGAATATTCAGTAAGCTAGATGCTATTCAGGTTCTGCTAAGGGACTTGTGTATTGATATTTTTTGTGCTACGGAACACTGGTTGAGTAAGCAAAATATCAGCGCTGTACAACTAGATGGATATAGCATTGGATCATACTACTGCCGTACCACAAAAGAGAGAGGGGGCTCCATCATATACGTAAAAAAACAATCTAGTATATAAACAATGGCAACACATCAAAAAGAAGTGCATTGAGACTGATTATGAAGCAATGAAGTGTAATAATAGATTGTGGTGGTAATAAAATAGGTATATTAAATATTTACAGGCCACCTTCCGGTGATCTTGATAGATTTCTCTCATGCCTCGAAGAATCGCTCACTGAAATTTCCAGATTAAGTGATAGAATAATAGTTACTGGTGATTTAAATATTGATTACCTTTCTGACAATAAATCAAAAAATGTTTTGTTTGATATTTTTGAGTCTTTTAATATCGGAAGGTGTTTATTTAATCAACCTAGTCGTATAGCTACAAATATCAACAATAAAACATCGATTAGCGGTATTGATTATATGATGTACAGTGAAAATTATATTTCTCAGTTTCAAATGATAAATCCTTGCCTATCGGATCACTTTGGTCAAATGCTTACATGTCAAATAAATGACAGAACTGACTATGAACAGAACTTCAACAGAATAAACAGGACAGATTATAAACTAATGAGGGAGCATCTGCAAAACTTGCAATGGAACTTCATACGTGATCACAAGGACTTCAATGAAAAATTCACTACTTTCCATTCATTATTTATTGAGTGTTATAACAAATCAACATATTGTAAATCAGTCCCTCCTAAGTAGAAGACTACCTAGTTTACTAAAGATATAAACATGGCTAAGAGTGAACTTAAATCTTGGTTTTGGATCAGCAAATCTTTTCCCGAGTTAGGAGGAGTGTATAAAAATAAAAGAAAACAATATCAGCAGCTGATAAAGAACATAAAAAGACAAAGGAATGATAATATAATCATACGAGCTGACAATAAATGTAAGGAAATTTGGAGTGATTAACATGGAAATAGGCAAAAGCAATAAAAAATGAATAACATCACAATAGTGAGTAATAACAATAAGTATGTTAGAACAGATGCTGCCAATATGTTTGGTGAGTACTTCATAGAGGAGGCTGCTGCATTACTAAGAAATCATTTTAGTGGCGAAAATTCGCTAGATCAAACTCTAGCAAATAATACATGCAATAGCTTCTTCTGGACCTCGGTTTCAGAAGATGATGTAGAAAAAGTGATACGTGGTATGAAAAACAAGAACAGCGCGGGCATGGATAATATATCAGTGGCTGTGCTAAAGAACACATATCAATCCATATTGCCGCAATTAACTGAACTCATTAATCAATCTTTCAATGAGGGTGTATTTTCAGACATTCTTAAATACTCCAAAATTGTGCCAGTTCCGAAAAATAACAAGGATACCACGGACATAACTAATTACAGACCAATAAGTCTGCTTAGTGCTTTTTCGAAAGTTCTTGAAAAAATAATGTGTGATAAACTGAACGCATTTTTAGCGAAATTCAATATTGTTAGTGATTGCCAGCACGGTTTCAGGAGCGGGCGGTCGACGGAAACTGCTTCTGTCTCTTTGCTGAATTATATTTACACCAAAGTTGATCAGAAAGAAAATGTCTTGGGGATGTTTTTTGATATGTCCAAGGCATTTGACAGTTTAGATCTCCAGCTGATAATAGCTAAATTAAATAGTATAGGTATAAGAGGAGTACCTCTAAATTGGATTGATTCCTTTCTTAACGACAGAAGAACTTTGGTTTCGGTCGATGGTTCACTTTCCGGAGAATTTAGCGTTTCCTTTGGAGTGCCGCAGGGTTCTGTACTGGAACCGCTGATCTTCAGTCTGTTTATGAACGACTTACCTATACATAATAAGAATGGCATCATTGTAAATTATGCAGATGACATCTCCATAGTGGTATCAGCGCAGGACACTGCGGAGCTGCAGCGTGTAGCACGGGACACTGTAAAGGCACTTTCTGATTGGTGTCATCAAAATCAATTACCGTTAAACAAGGATAAAACAATATGTGTACTTTAAGCCCGACACCATGTGTGTACTTTCTGAGTTCGCTTTAGTTAATAATGTTAAGTTTCTATGCTTTCATATAGATAACAATTTGAACTGGCTGATGCATGTGAATGAAATCTGTAAAAAACTGTCCCACTCATGCTTTGCTCTAAGGAGATTAAAAAGCACTGTAAGTAGGAGTGTACTCTTGCAAGCTTACTACGCCATGCTCTATTCACATATAAGATATGGTATTATACATTGGGGAGATTCATCTGAGATAAGTAGGGTGTTTAAACTGCAAAAACATGCAATTTAGAATTATTTTTGACCTAAATAGGCGACAACCATGCAAAGTTGTGTTCATTGAAAACAAAATTTTGACTGTTGTTTACATTCTTAACTGCTATACTTATATATATCAAAACATCAATAAATTTCAATTAAACTCTCACTATCACGATTATCATACAAGGCATCAAAAGCAGATAATGACCATTGCTCACAGAACTTCAAAATTTGAAAAAGCGCCTCTGTATGCAGGTATGAAAATCTATAATAGGCTACCCGATGCACTAAAGAATGTTAGTAATATAAATAGTTTTAAACAAAAACTAAAATCCTTTCTCTGGGACAAAGCGTTCTACACTATCAAAGAATGTATCATATGTAATTAGCATGTAGTTGGCTACCTAAGTTCTCTTTGTTGACGTATCTAATATCTGTAATGCAGATCTAATAGATTAATAAATATATTATTATTATTATTATTACTATTATTAGATTTAAATATTGAAATACACTTCGCCGCAAAATTAGAGGATAATTAGTAAAATACTAAAAATGTTTGGTCAACATGGCATTATAGCTTTTAAAATCTTAAAATAAGTTATTTCAGACTTTGTAATGCAAACAAAACAAAATTGAATTCAATAACTTTTATACCAACTCTAACATTTCATCATAAACAAGAAATAGTAAAAACGAAAAATTAAACTTAAAATCAAAACAACGATTAATAGCGGGTGTGTCCACCCCTTGCTGCTATGCAAGCTGCAATTCTTCTGGGCATGCTCTCTATTAAGGCGGCAATCTTCTCTTGGCCGATTACTGCCAAAACCTCTTGCAAATTATTGGAGAGCGCATCTAATGTTTGCGGAGGATTTTCAAGACCCCTAATCTTTCTCCCGATATGGTCCCAAAGATGCTCTATGGGATTAAGATCAGGGCTACGTGGTGGCCATTCAAGAACATTGATATTGGCGGCAACGCGTTCCTGCCGTACAACATTGGCAATGTGCGGCCGAGCGTTGTCTTGCATAAAAATAAATTCTGGTCCATGTAGAGCACCAAACGGTTCTACAACAGGGATTATGATTTCATCCCTGTATCGTACACCAGTCAGTGAACCATTTATTCTTAAAAGATTGGTGCGATCAGCAAGGCTTATTCCATCCCACACCATAACGGATCCACCACCATATGGCTCGACTTCTCGTATGGCACACTGCGTAAATCGTTCACCTGGGGCTCTCCAGACCTTAGCACGTCGATCATTTGTCGAAAGGCAGAATCTGGATTCATCGGTGAACAAAACGTGCCTCCAGTCTTCAATCTGCCAGCATGCCTACGAGCAAATACTAAGCGGTTTCTCCTGTGGGCTGCTGTTAAAATTGGTCCAGTAGCTGGTCGGTACGGCTTCAATGCAGCATCTTTAAGCCTCCTTCGAATGGTATCCGTACTGACTGCTGTACCAGTGGCAAGCAGGAGGTCGTTTTTTAGCGCTCTAGCAGTAGAAAACCGTCGCCTTTTTGCACTTATTCTGACTACGCGATCTTCTGCAATTGTGGTTTTCTTTTTTCTGCCTTGGCCTCGTCGCCTTT
Organism: Dorcus parallelipipedus; assembly: GCA_958336345.1. NCBI lineage: Eukaryota > Metazoa > Arthropoda > Insecta > Coleoptera > Lucanidae > Dorcus > Dorcus parallelipipedus. The sequence continues at coordinate 30,989,143 of OY284475.1, forward strand.
GATAGCTACCAGTTTCGCGGTACCTATGCAAAGCTCTGCTGACCACAGATTGACCCACCCCTAATCGTCGGCCAACTTCTTGCTGAGTGTAGCCTTCTTTCATCAGGGTCACCAATTTGACGACCTCAGTTTCAGATAAGTGGCGTTTTTGTCTATTTCTGTTCATGACAACGTGATGACAACCACATCTAATGACTTTTTCAAGCTTTTTGACGTTTTTTGTGTAAAAAACAATTTTTGTATTTAGGACTTTTTGATTAAATTTTTTATTCTTTAAATACTTTTGCGTTGGAATATCGAGAATATATGTAAAATCATATTTTAATTGTAATATAAGTTGATTTATTTTGAAATATTCAATTTATTTACTACAACATTAAATATCCTCTAATTTTGCGGTGAAGTTTATTTAAGTTATCTGTCAGATTGACGTTTTGTGTGACAGAAATGTTAAATTGATTGAAGTATTTATAAATAAACTGGAGGGGTTGATCACCAAAGAGAATAAACAAACCGAGGTGTAATGGGGAGGAAATGTACACAAAACGTGAAACTTTCAATAGCAACCAGAATATAAACATAAAAAAAATTGCTCTTATAATTTAATTGAAAATATAACTTTAAAAATTTCAATATATTTCATTCATTAATAACTTATTATCAGAAATTTATCCAAGGATGTCTCACAGCGTAACGCTGAAGTAAGTTTTATTTGATTTAAGGAAATTCTTTTGGTTTTAAAAAACACATTACATGTAACACATACTGTTATTCATCAATCATTTGAACTATCAACACACATATACAAAGAATTTTCATTAGTATAGAAGAGTTATTGTTTGTTTCGCAATAGGCCGTAACAGGTAGTAACACTTGGCAAATACGACTCTATCTATAATAATAATAATATTCTAATTCAACATCACACTACATCTAAACGTTTCGAAATTCTAAAGTATCATAGAAATTTTATCGTTTGTTTCGCGATTGGGCGTAACAGGTAGCAACACTTGGCAAATACGAAATTACCTATGTTTCTTTAAAATTTTAGACATACATTACAAAATTAAATAATTAAATTACTCACCAATTTATCTTCAAAAGAATTTTCTTCAAAATTATAATAAATAACTGGACTGCAATTGACACTGAGAGTTCCCACCCTGTACTGTCACTTTGACATTATAAAATAGAATCCATACCAGACTACTAGACTACGTAATTGTGTAGTGGAAGTGGTGTAAAGATCAGAATAAAAGGGAAATAGACAATTTCAGTACTTACCACATTTGATAAGTAAAAACAACACTACAATATGTATAGTCCGAGGACTCAGAGCTATTCGGGGCGAAGGATCTTCTTCCCTACGCCACAGCAATAAATTTAGAACTTGAACTCACGTCGGAAAAGGGTTGGCGATTAATTTAAACAAAAACTTAGAGGATCAATAACAATAGTAGTTTATGTATCAAGTACGCAAAATAAGGTTTTAGTGGACGAATCCTTAATGAGATGAGTCCCCTAAAACCATTTTGTATATTCTGATGAGTGCTTTAAAGCAGTCAATCGAAAATGCTATAATACTCGTTTAACACATTCTGAATATTTATTGGGGCATAATTTTTAGAATTGGGAATTTCAATGGTACGATAATAATAGAAAAAACAGCTTCATCAAAAATGGTATATTATACATAAAACCGTCCCTTACTAGTGACGAAGTTGGAAATTTATATGGAGATACCGTAAATCTTCAAGGCGGTTCCCCAGCTGATACGTGAGTAGGAGTCATTTCTTTAGACGATAAAAGTCGATCAAGATATTCATATCCGAAAAAATAATAGAAGTAATGATTTTCTAACACTTAATTATAAATTTATAGATGTACCGATCCATCCGATTATGGTTGCACCAGAACAGGCACGGCCACCCACGTTATAAACCCTGCAAAGAGTGCAAGTATACGAAGCGTTTATTCATGTTACTTTAAGTATGGCAAACTTGTAGTCAGGGCGAAAATGCCAGCCGGCGACTGGCTTTGGCCAGGTAAAATTTTCTTTAAGTTGTAATTTGCATATAAATTTAAAGTTTTTTTTTCTAGCTGTATGGTTGTTACCTCGTCACAATGCCTACAGTAGATGGCCACGTTCTGGTGAAATCGATCTAGTAGAATCTCGCGGTAATAAAAATCTGGTACAAAATGGGAAAAACATAGGTACAAAATTAGTGGGATCTACTATGCATTGGGGACCTGATTACAACAATAACGGATATCCGAAGACCCATTGGGAAAAAACGGATGCGGACGGGTTCGACGTCAAATTTCATGATTACGAAATGATTTGGGCTCCTGATGGCATCACTTTCAAAATCGACAACGTTACTCTTGGATCAGTTTCTCCACCTAGTGGTGGCTTTTGGCAATACGGAGAGTTCAACTCATCTCTGTTCAATCCTTGGCAGGGTCAAGATAAGATGGCACCTTTTAATCAACCGTTTTACATTCTTATTAATAATGCCGTTGGTGGTACAAATTTCTTCCCTGATAATGCACAAAATCCCACAGCCAAACCATGGAGCAACAATTCACCTAGGGTAATATCTTTTTATCACAGCTTACGAGCAATTATGACTATTTATATTAAAATAACTTTTATTTTTAGGCTGCCAGTGATTTCTGGGAAGGTAGAAACAACTGGTTATCCACCTGGAATCTTGGTGGTAGCGATAATGCCGCCCTTCAAATTGACTATGTCAGAATTTATGCGTTGTAGAGAAAAACTGTAAATTGTAGTTAAGTGTGAACACTATAAAGTAATGTCTCTTCTTCAATAATATTTATGAAACTCCAATAAAATTTAAAATTGCAATTGCAACTAGAGCTGGCAACGGTTAACCGATTTTGAATATTTTGGATATTCGCGGTGTACAGCATGTCACTCATGCAAATAGAGTTGCATAACTTAAGTGTGAATCTAAATGAAAACATTTTTTTCATGCAACTCTATTTGCATGAGTGACATGCTGTACACCGCGAATATCCAAAATATCCAAAATCGGTTAACCGTTGCCAGCACTAATTGCAACACCTTTGTTACCGTTTTTCATTCAAAATTCTTGTCCAATTTTTTTTACCATATTGTCATGTTCACAAACCGGATTATCAAAATGAGGGAAGAAAAATTCTGACGTTTCAAAAATAGTGGTTTATGTTTAAATACATACAAATATTGGAAACAATAAATAATTAAAGTTGAAATAAAATCTGTTATTAACGAGTTTTTTTCGGTTTAAGCGTTTTCCTCACGGATTATCACATTTAGTTTAGGAACTTGAAATGATAAAACTAACTTACAAGACAGCCAAATACCAATAATCGCTTAAGTATTTTTCTAGAAGAAGTGGGAAAAAACTGTTGCAAGTGGTTTCGATGTTAGATTCACAATTACGAAATAATTTGAACTTCTCCAAAATTAACAACGTTACTCTTGGATCAGTTTCTTCACCTAGTGGTGAATATGGCAAATGGAGCGTTTAGCCCAGAGTTCAGTCCAACTTTGGGAATATGGAGGTTTAGTTCAATCCTTGGCATAGTCGAGATAAGATACCACTTTTTAATCATGTGTTTTATGACAGCTGTAGTTCTTGCCAAATGAAATTGTAATTAAATTGATTTGTTTAATTGGCAGTATTAATTGTGTTTTATATTCTTATTAATAATACTCTGATAATGCACAAAATCCTGCAGCGAAACTATTGAGCAATAATTCGCTCAAATGTCCTTTGTGCATATCTGGATTGAATTTTAGGTAATCAGGAATCTCTCAGTCCCTTTTTATATGAAGTGGAATTTTAGCTTTTACCGTACCGTTAGTATAATTTCGGGATTGAAGAAATTTCCACCTATAAGAAATAAGAGCCCACTTAAGGAAAAACCAATTTATTTTGAAAAATATAAAGTGTATTATCTCAACAATTTTATGCTATTTCGTATAAGGGAAAATCTTTAAAATAACTATAACTATATCATTCCTGTCATTAACTGAAATTATAATATATTCATTTAAAATAAAAAAAGGAATTGGTTTTTATTGCCCACATGTTGGGGTAATGAGAGCCATGAAAGAAGGCAAACCGACTGCTGCCTAAATAATCTTGTTTTAACAAATAACAATTAATAAAATAAATGTAAAAGTGTTTCTTTCATAACACAACATAAAATGCAATACTGAGGAAAGTACGAAAATAATAATAAAAGTAATTTAACATACTTGTTGAAGTATTAGGTGTAAAAATCACATATCCAACTAGTTTACAGTGTTGTTCTTTACGAGTCCTCGGCATCCTCAACAACAAAACATACTTTTATAATATCAGGGATAATAAGAAGCTCCTGTGGATACTAATAACTTGGTTTTCATTTCCCAGATAGTATTAAAATTTTAGGTATGAAAATTAGGAAAAAAGCATGGATGAAGGAAACCAAAACCAAATATTAGAAACATAAAATAAATTAACAAACAAAAATTACGAAAAATAAGTCTTAATTTGAAACAAGTGCTCACTGTAAGAGCCCTTTTAGTTTTAGCCCTTTTAGTTTAGGGAATGATGCTACGAGTTTCCTTACTTGAAATTTTTTTATGCAAAGAATACTGTATCTTTGCAATTTGGCCGCCAATTTTAGGAACACCTATATCCATTACATTTTAGATGGTAATACCGCTACTTTTACGGTTAAAATTTCAACGAGTAGTATTGACTAGAGTTGGGCATGTATGTAAATAAATTAAAGAGCTAAACGCAAATTTAACCATTTAATAAATGATTTTCTATGAACTGTAAATGTTTGTTTTAAATAATTTAGTTTTATTCTATTTTTATGTTGTTTTTTTATTCTCTTTATCTGGCTTTTCTTGCGTCATTGCCTTATCAGAATTAACTAAAATTCCACATTAGATCACATTATTCAAAATTTTATTATTGTCGTTTAAAATTAGCCACCATAATTTTAGGAGTTTACTTTTTGATTATAATTTTTCAGTTGTAAATGTATCAGATCAAATCAGACCATATACTCGTACGTATTTTTGTGATATTTTTACACAACAAATAAAACATAATTTTACTATTTAATTAAATGATTATACTTTTTCTACTATTATTGACAATAATTGTCGTCATCTTATACGGATCAATGCAAAGTATCGGATTTTCATTTTCTGAGAGGATTTATTTATATTAATCTTTATATACGGTGGTGATAAAGTCCCGCACCAATTTCATAATTTGTTTATTTAACGTTTTCTTGCAAAGTCCTGAAACAGGTAAATTTTTAATTTTAAAAAGAGATTATATTGTTTTGAAAACGAGTCTAACCTATTTACATACTCTATTATACTGATAATAATTTGATTTTTCGGAACTTGTTAATTTGTAATTCTGTAGCAAAGACGTTAAAGGCAACCTCTCCCATAGTTTGACATCATCATTAGGTGTAATTCCTCTCAGCGACCCATATGGCCACTTATATCAGTTCACATAGGCAATGAAAAAATCAATAAGTTAGAAATTGATATTTTATTTCGTTTTAATTAAAATTTTCCTTATAATTTTTTTGCTTGTTTACTTTATGTGAAAGAAAATCTCACGACGGAAAGTCAATAGAATCTTAACTGTTTTTGCTATTTCACAATATAATAATTATTCTGAAACAAAATTTAAATCTGCAAGAATCATAAAATACCTCTTGTGTTTACAATACCTTTTAAAAATTAACCGTAAAGGCCGTTTTAGACTACCCTATTTCTTGTACAAGATTTGATTCAATTTTTATAATAAATATTTGGAACAAGAAATTTTAGGGATGTAAATATGGTTTGAAGATAGAACACGTTCTACATTTTCGGATAGTTTTTGATTCAATTGAATTTTTGAGACAATTTGCTGTATAATTTAAATAAATCTTCTACAAGAAATAAGATACTGAAAAACAGATTTAAGACTTCATAGCATACAAACCAGAGCATTAAAGGAAACAATGATTAAAATTTAAAATCCTGAAAATCGGTCCAACTTTTTTTACTTCGTAAACACATTAATTTAATCGGAACATATAAACAAATTCTAGTTATGCGAATGCGTAGCTATCCAGATCTTGGGTGACAGGAGATAAGTTCCATAAATTTCACACGTTTCTTATTATGCCCATAAAAGTCAAGGTTTTCTTCACCTTATAAAAGACTACGAAAGCTCACAACTGTAACTGTCTGAATAAATGCGCACGTTATGATGTACAGTTTAGTACTATTAACAGCCCTCTTTATGAGGGCGTACTCGCAATGTAGTACACCAAGTGTAACAACAGCTGATGGCACTGTCTGTGGAAAAGTTCCTGCACCATATTGTCCCGGACAATTGATTTTCGAGGACAATTTTAATGATTTTAACTTCAAGAATTGGAACCACGAAAGAACGTTTGCTGGAGGTGGAGTAAGTTTTCTTTTATATAAAACTTGTTCTATGTTTCGGAATATATTAATTATATTACTAAGACGCTCAAAGTCCTTTTTTTAAATTGCAATTCAAATAAGAAAAAGAAGGTTGTACAATAGCAATATTTTCAGAATGGAGAATTTCAATGGTACGATAATAACAGAAGAAACACTTTTACAAGAGACGGGTTACTATTTGTAAAACCATCACTTAGTACTGATGACGTTGGAAATTTATATGGAGATACTGTAAATCTTCATGGTGGTTCTCCAGCTGATAAGTGAGTAAATACCGACCTAGACAGATTAACGCTTCTGATAATGTTCTTATTTCATTATATTTTACTAAAGAAATCTTAAATTTATTTCAATTCAGATGCACAAATCCATCAAATAACGGTTGTGTTCGAACAGGCACGGGCAATAGTGTCATAAATCCTGTAAAGAGTGCGAGATTACGAACTATTTGCTCGTGTTACTTCAAATACGGTCGACTTGTGGTAAGAGCGAAAATGCCATCTGGAGACTGGCTTTGGCCAGGTAAGAAAAAGGTTTTTATCTTTCATCACATTATCCGTAAATAAAAGGAAAATTCGTCCTTCCTAACAACGGGCAGTACCGGACTGCGGCAATGGCTAATCTCTTTATTAGGGTTCAAAATGCTGACCATTTTCGGAGTAGCCGGATTGCGGCCCTGGTCATCCTGCTGCCTTAACGGATACCAATAGATCAAATTATTTCTATTTTTATTTCCTGTCACCAGACATGTAAATAAAATACGTACTTTGTTATGTAATAAAACAAATTGTATTAAAGCACATTTTCTTAATGAAAATTATTTTGTAATTCAAAAGAAAGGATTGAACCAACCAAAGTTTTCAAATTTATCTTCTAGAATTTTTTTGGTTACAGACAAATAAAATCAGAACAATTACCAAATTGCTAGATAGCAGCAGCACAAGAATAATTTTGATAGTTATTCTAAGAACTGATGTCCGCAATCCGGCTGCCCTCTTATCAGGTAGAATTTCTGACCCGCCGCAATACGGTTATACTTAAAAGGGATTAATATGACCGATGCCGCAATTCGGCTACACCGCTAACAACACTGTTTTTATTTTGTTTAGCTATTTGGCTACTACCTCGCTACAACGCCTACAGTGGATGGCCACGTTCCGGTGAAATTGATCTCGTAGAATCCCGTGGTAATAAAGAATTAATACAAAATGGACGTAACATAGGCACAAAACTGATGAGCTCCACTTTGCATTGGGGGGCAGCCTGGAATCAAAACAGATACGAGATGACGCATTGGGAAAAGACGGATTCGGCAGGTTTCGATACGAAATTTATTGAATATGAAGTGACTTGGAGTCCTAATGGCTTCGTTTTCAAAGTGGATGGAACCACCATTGGAAATTTTGCAGCGCCAAGTGCGGGCTTTTGGCAATGGGGAGGTTTTGGTTCGTCTCTTTTCAATCCCTGGCAGGGTCAAGATAAGATGGCTCCATTTAATCAACAGTTTTACATCCTTATCAACAATGCTGTAGGAGGGACAGCTTTCTTTCCTGATAATGCGCAAAACCCCAAACCAAAACCTTGGAAAAATAATGCAGCATATGTAAATATTTTTATTAAATTTATCTTGCCTTAAATAATAACCCTGCACATTACACTAAATGACACTACAAAAACTTTGCCATAAATGTGCATTAAAATCAGTTTCAGAAAATTCAACTTTAATACTCATTAAAAGTTTTATTTTTAAATTTTGTTGTATTCGTCTTCTCTACAAGTAGAAAAGGCACAAACTTACATATACTAAGTTACATTTATATTAATACTTTCTGTTTTCAGCCTGCCACTGATTTCTGGAAAGGTAAAGATGATTGGTTACCCACTTGGAATCTTACTGGCGATAACTCCGCTCTTCAAATCGATTATATCAGAATTTATGCTTTGTAAATAATACCCAGTAACATCTACTGCCTAAAGTTTTTAGCCCGTCATGGACATTGTTGAGCATCAAGCGCATAATTATCTTTTCACTTACCCACTGTGTCTAACATCTTTGCTTAATTTAACAAAAAAATTCAAACTCATTCTCATCGATATTGTCCATTAGCAGTTTAATTTGTGCTCTTTAAATTGTAAAGGAAATGTTAGGAAAATGAAAATATAGTTTTGCATTCCAAATGTCTCTTCTTTTAAAACACAAGGCAACTTTCTAAAGGCTGTTTTACATTATAACATTTTTTGGTACAAAGTGAGAGAGATAAGCTGCCATAGTGAATTCTGATTGGTTGAATTGGCACTTCTCACTCACTTTGTATCAAATTTTAGCATAGTGTAAAACGGCCATAAGAAATATGTATGTATGTACACAGATTCAATATATCGCGTTGGTCTGGCTAGGACTATCTATGGGTTTTGTGAGTAAATGAAGGACAGAATAGTAGAAACCGCATGAGAAAACGAAATAGCTACATCAATCGACGTTGCCGATTGATAACACGGGCCACGCTCCAGCCGCCGCATTCCTACCTTCGCACGCAACATTGTAATACCTCTATTTCACTTCGACACAAGTTTCAATGAGCCTCTCCTTCATTTACTCACGAAAAACGCATAGATAGTCCTGGCCAGACCAACTGTGTATACGAAATAATATAAGAAGGGCTAACTAGCTGGTCTAACAAAGCAACTAAACGAAAACTTATGATGTTGTGAGTTTTTCTTCCTACAAGTCCACATTTCTAGTCGTTCAATTGTTTGGACTATGTGTTGAAAAGGCTAGGCCGCGCCTATCCTTGGATGCCTCCCTGGGCAAAAAATACAATTTCGCCCGTCCTTATCTCAAAAATGTATAATAGATTTTATACGTTTATAAATTTATAAATTCGTTTTCTCCAAAAAATTACGTATGTCAATATAAGGCGAAACATCGAAATCCAGGAGTTACACAAGGTGTTCAGAGCATAGGTATTACAAACTTGTTTTACCAGGCAAGATATTACATTCAATTACATAAATACAAGAACAGTTGCACTAATCCGTAGAAAAGTCATAAATCTATTGCTTACATATATCAAAGGAATCAAGAATTCAGTTAAAATGTAAAACAATTTCATTACTTCTTTTGTTGTGTGTACTAAATGTAAATACATAACAGTTTAATAATGAGCGAGACAAAGAAGACAACTTTTCATTAAGCGCAAAGACAAAGACGTTTATTCCAATATATTTTTTCCTTTTATTATTTATTGCAAAAGTGGCTATGTCACACAAATCTCTTTACACATTGTATGCTGACGAACTGGAAACAAGTTTAATTTATTACATTATAACATTTTGCATTTTCATGAATTTTAATGTTTGTTTTGGGAATATTTTTATATCATTCTATTTTTATGATGTTTTGCTCTTCTGTACTTCAGATTTTGTTTGTTTTTTGTTACGTCATTACTTTATCAGTATTTTAATTTGAGCTAAAATTCCTCATAGTATCACAAATTTGATTATCATTGTTTAAAACTAACTTATATTTTTGGGGCAGTTTACTTTTCAGTTTGATGTATTTATTTTTTACTTGATATTTCAGAATCTAAGCAGCCGACCATCATTAAATAAAATTGGAAATACTTCTATTCCGAGATTTCCTATACATTTTACTTTAATATACAGGTTGAATTTTAAAACTAGGTGGATATAAGTAAATTCGGACGAAGTCGTGTAGGAGTAGAGGGAGGTCTAGCGCAGGGTTCCCAACCTTTTTTTTAATCGCGACCCTTTTAGATTTTTTAAAAATGTTCGCGGTCCAGCTTCTCTTTTGCGATATTTGATAGTATGCATAGTATGATAGAATGCATACGCCGGCCATTAAATTTTTGCTTTTAAAACCGATGGCGACCCACTAGAAAACCCAAGGCGACCTCCTTTTGGGTCGCGACCCACCGGTTGAGAACCACGCTAGAATCTAGCGTGTATCAACTCACGCCTTCAGTTCGAAGCATGCAGTTTTTAAAGCTGTTTTTTAGCTACATTATTATATTACAAACAATAATAATTGCGTTATGCAAATGTATTGCGGCAATTAAAACAAAATTTTCCATGATTATTGAAATCCTAGTTAAAATAAAATTATTAAATACGCGCTCATCGTTTCGCTTCCAAATGCGAGACAAGGACGGCCGTTTCGAATACATCCGAGGCACGCGTCGCCAACCTACTTGCTTCATTCAAGCTGTATAATTAGGATTTGGAAGTCGTGTTTTTATTGTAGATACATGTAACAAAATATACACAAAAACAATACTTCTTGTTAAGTGTTACATTTTTTTAGGTAATTTCTTGTAAATGAAGTCAAATTTTTTTGAATTAATGAAGAACAAGAAATAAACAATTTATTTATTACACTAATTATACTTATTTCTTATTAAAAATTAGGTATTCTAAAAATGTTTAAAAAAGTTAAATATGTATATTTTCTTTTGAGTTTTTAGTTATTTGGATGTTACCTCAGTACAATGTCTATAGCAGCTGGTCACTTTCTGGCGAAATCGGTCTTACAGAATCCTGTGGTAACAAAAATTTCATATAACGTGGGCACAAAATGAATAGGATCAACTTTATAATGAGGGCCAAGTTGAAATAACAAGAAATACGAAATGACGCATTGCGAAAAGACGGATTCGACATGAGATTTATTGAATGCGCAATGACTTGAAGTCTACTAAAACTTCATTTTCAAGGCACCACCGTTGCAAATTTTTCAGCGCTGAGACAATTTGGGCAATTTGGTTCTTTTCATTTCAGTCTCTGGCTGAGTCAAGATAAGTGCTCCATTTAGTCAACCGTTTTATGTTCTCATTAACAATAACGTTGGTGGTCCAATTATTTTCCCAATTCAATCACCATCACCAAAAGTAATTTTATTTAACCCTTTCCACAAATATTATAATGGTTAAGCGATGATCGGTCTACAAAAGTTACAATTACAAAAACTTCATACATTCATTTATAACTCTCCTAGGTCCAAGATCCCAAGAAGAATCTTTATTTTTATTTCTCTATTCTCTTAAATTCTCTACAATAATTTTTTTAGATTATTCCCTTAGATCTTCACAGGACATTAATACTGTTTTGTAAGAGTTCGTGAGACGAATTTACGTGATTCCTTGATTACCATAAATTCAAAAGATTGCACGCGCGGATTACTGATTGATTCGTGTTCTCGATAATACTTGCTATCTAAAATTACATCACTAAAAACGCAATCACATTGCACATAAAACTGAGTTTGCAAACTTTATCAGTAGATGTGTGCGAAAGTTTATCGCTCTTTTTATATAAACTTACAATTCTAACTAACAATAAATAGCTAACTTATTTCTCGGCAAATTTTTATCACCTGATCAATAAATGTTAATTTATGGTTCAAAGGTTTCATTTCTTTAAATGATTCACTAGGACCTAAAATGACAGAAACGTGAAATAAATATGTTTAATTTACAGTTTTACAAACTAAATGGTCTAAATACTTCGAAATTATAAAACACACGAATAAGTCTTCAAGGGGGGAAAATGATGAATAAAATTTAAAATAGCAATAAATTGATTAAAATTTCTTAGTTCTTACGATTTTTAATTTAATTACCAACAATACATATACCTGCAATAAAACGAATGCTGAATTATACCTTTGATTGTCGATATAAATAATTTAAAATGACAGCAGATAAATTTCATAAATCTTCAGTATTTTACATATCTTATTCTTGCTGTTATCAACCCTTTTTATAAGGGCACTTTCGAAATGTCTGCGGGAATGTTCCTGCACCATTTTGTCCCAGACAACTAATTTTCGAAGATAACTTTAATGATTTTAATAAGACTTGGCACCACAAAAGAACATTTTCTGGAGGTGCTGAAAGTCTGGGCGTAATTCCTGTCAACGACTGCTATGACCACAACATATCGGTGGACGTTCATTAGGAAACGAGAAAATCAATAGGTGATCGAGAGATTGATATATTTATTTCGTTTTAATAAAAATTTTCTTTATGGTTTTTTGTTTTGCTTGTTTACTATATAAGAGACGGAAAAGCAATAAAACTTTAATTGTTTCTGCTATTTGACAATTAAAGCTGCAAGAATGATACCTCTTTATGTTTAAATACACCTTTTATAAATTAACCGTAAGACTTCTTAAACCGGAGTCTTAAAGAAAACAGTGATAAAAGTTTAAACCCCCGAAATAGCATCACCTTTTTTTTAGTTCTTAAACGCTTTAATTTAATCGAAACATACTAATTTTGCGAATGCAAATGCGGAGTTATCCAGATCTTAGGTGACAGGAGATAAGTTTCATAAATTTTAAACGTTTCTCATTATGCCCATAAAAGTCAAGGTTCTCTTTACCTTATAAAATAATGCGGAAGCTCACAACCGTAACTGTCTGAATAAATCCGCAAGTTATGGTGTATACTTTAATATTATTAACAGCCCTCTTTATGAGGGCATACTCGCAATGTACTACACCAAGTGTGACGACAGCTGATGGCACTGTCTGTGGAAAAGTTCCTGCACCATATTGTCCCGGACAATTGATTTTCGAGGATAATTTTAACGATTTTAACTTCAAGAATTGGGACCACGAAATAACGTTTGCTGGAGGTGGAGTAAGTTTTCTTTTATATAAAACTTGATCTAGTATATTACAGAATATATTAAATATTTTACTGAGATGTTCAAAGTCGTTTTTTTAATTGCAAATAAAAAAAGAAGATTTTATAATAACAAAATTTCAGAATGGATAATTTCAATGGTACGATAATAACAGAAGAAACTGTTTCACAAGAGACGGGTTGCTATTCATAAAACCATCACTTAGTACTGACGATGTTGGGAATTTATTCGAAGGCACTGTAGATCTTGGTGATAAGTGAGTAAACATTATTTCAATAGTGGGCCAGTTATATTAATGCTTTTGATAATTTTTATATTTCACCAAACTTTACCGAAATTAACTTAAACTAAAGCCTGTTTTACAGGGTAACATTTCCTGTAACAAATTATCATTTATTTTTATACTAAATATTGTAACAGATTTGGTATCAAATTTGTTATAAGAAATGTGACCATCTAAAACGGGCTTAACTTTCAGGTGCACAAATCCATCAAATAACGGCTGTGTTCGAACAGGCACGGCCAATAGTGTCATAAATTCCGTAAAAAGTGCAAGAATAAGAACTGTTCATTCGTGTTTCTTCAAATATGGTCGACTTGTGGTAAGAGCGAAAATGCCATCTGGAGACTGGCTTTGGCCAGGTAAACAAAAAAATACTACTTTTTATCAAACTTTCTATAAATAAAAGAAAACTGGTCCTTGTAAACACTATTTCTGTTTTATTTTGTTCAGCTATTTGGCTACTTCCTCGCTACAACGTCTACGGTGGGAGGCCACGTTCCGGTGAAATTTATCTCGTAGAATCCCGTGGTAATAAAGAACTAATACAAAATGGACGTAACATAGGCACAAAACTGATGAGCTCCACTTTGTATTGGGGGCCAGCTTGGAATCAAAACAGATGCGAGATGACGCATTGGGAAAAGACGGATTCGGCAGGTTTCGATACGAGATTTATTGAATACGAAATGACTTGGAGTCCTAACGGCTTCCTTTTTAAAGTGGATGGCACCACTATTGCAAATTTTGCAGCGCCAAGTGGCAATGTGGTGGCTTTGGTTCATCTTATTTCAATCCTTGGCAGGGTCAAGATAAAATGGCTCCATTTAATCAACAGTTTTACATCCTTATCAACAATGCTGTAGGAGGGACAGCTTTCTTTCCTGATAATGCGCAAAACCCCAAACCAATATCTTGGAAGAATAATTCGCCATACGTAAATATTTTTTTAAAATTTATTTTCCATAAGTAATAAACCTACACATTGTCTTGTAGTAAATGAGTCTAAAGATTTATTAATCTTTTCCACAAACATACATAAGAATCAGCTTTAATACTCATATTTTATTCATACTCATATATATATATATATATATATATATATATATATATATATATATATAAAAGAAGTAAATAACGGCTTAGCTGGCAAGGAAAAGTAACTGTCGACGTACGTTTCGGTCTTATTAGACCTCATCTAATAAGACCGAAACGTAATAGCGTTTTCGATTCATCTGCACCGGTTGCACTCAGTGTATTTGCATCTTCTTTTAACCTCATGTAATAAAACGAGATGAAGATATTGTGAGTGCGCATTAGTGCAGTCTTTTCGATTCATCTGCACCGGTTGCACTCAGTGTATTTGCATCTTCTTTTAACCTCATGTAATAAAACGAGACGAAGATATTCTGAGTGCGCATTAGTGCAGTCAATCGAAAACGCTATAATGCTGGTTTCCACGATGTTGGTAGGCGTTGAGTGTTGTCTCTTGTGTTTAGATTCTTCGGATGCTTTTCTATTTCTATGGCTTCTCGTATGATCCTTTTTGAAGTGTGTTGTATGCTGGCTATTGTTTTTTATTGTCAAAATCTATTTTGTGTGATGTGGCCGTTACATATTGTGCAAGCGAAGAAGTTTTTTCGTTCTTCTCGATGGCATTGCGGTCTTCTTCTCTTTTCACACTGACTCTTCTGTTCGTCTGTCCCAAGGAGACTCTTTCGCAGTCCTGGCAAGGGATTTTATATACTCCGTGGCTTTCCAAGTCTATTTTTGTTTTTGGAGTTGGAAGGATGTTGCTGACTTTCTTATCCGTGTTGAACGTTGTTTCGATCTTATGCCTTCTCAGGACAGACAAAATAAGCAGAGTCCTCAGGACAGACAAAATAACCAGAGTCTTCGGAAGGCATAAGATCGAAATAACGTTCAACACGTATAAGAAAATCAGCACAACATGTAACGGCCACATCACACAAAATAGATTTTGACAATACAAAAACAATAGCCAGCATACAACATACTTCAAAAAGGATCATACGAGAAGCCATAGAAATAGAAAAGCATCCCAAGAATCTAAACACAAGAGACGACCAACATCGCGGAAACCAGCATTACAGACAAAGCCGAGACCATCGGTGGGAGGAGCCAGCCTACCGGCGCGAACAACAACAAGAAGCCAGGCTAGAAACCAACCGAGCGCAACGACGCGTGAGCGCAACTCGGTACATAAACCCTCCTCGGCATCACAAGGAGTTAGTTCTAGTCGCATAACAACGAGAAGCAGAGTAAAGAAAGCAGCCGAGAAGACCTGAAGATGGCAGATATGATTCTGCCGAAACGTCGTCAAGACAACAACGGTTCTTTTGAGAACCCTACGCGGAGGAATACACGGAAGAACACCACAGCATATAACACCCGCGGAAACCTACGTCGTAATATACATATATATATATACACAGGGTGATTCAAATTCGAGGGTCAGCATGGAGATCTCGCTTATTATAAGAGATAGAGAATCGGTTAAATGGAGGCAAAGTTGCCAAATTTCATGCTGATTAATAATCTTTTAAGAAATTTGAAATATCTCGGAACGGTTTCTTCACAATCGGAGAAAAACGAAAAATTGCGATTTTCGAAAATCGAATATAACTTCTTTATTTATGATTTTCTCCAAAATCTGTGAAAACATTCCTGAAGCAACTTTTTACGCTTGATTGAATGGCGAACGTACTTTATTTCTAGAGCGATTCGTTTTTGTTTTTCCAGAGCCAACTGCATTTTTTCTTATGGGTGCGATTTTTGTTGTTTAGACAGGTAGATAGCACATTTTTTTCTGAATTCACTGGTATACCACACTTGCTATTTTAATTTAATTTTCATTGAGAAATTTGGAAAAAACTGAAATTAAATTATGTGCACATATTAAGTTACCTTAGTTTCATACATTAAGTTAACTTAGATTCAACTGTATGCTGCGTAGCCAACCTTCGTTTAATTGGTCTGTCATTAAATATAGAATGGCATATCCAAATGAAGAAAAACGTGATATGTTGCGTATGTTTTATTGCAACAACGAAATTCCATTAGAAGTGCTCAGCGGTCAGCGGTATTTAGAAACTTAAACGGCTAAGTATTGCGAAAAATGGAAATGTCTTCGAACAAATGCTGTGATTTTTTTTCTCTATTCTATTTCTGTGCATTCTTTTGGAGTTTCAAATGTATCATTTTGAATGAAATTGTTATCAAACTTGGAAAAATATCTAATATGTATTTAGTTGAATTATCTTCGGATAGACACCTGCGAAGGTAGGTAGGTAGCATATTTTTTTCTGAATTCATTGGTATGCCACACTTGCTATTTTATTTTAATTTTCATTGAGAAATTTTGAAAAAACTGAAATTAAATTATGTGCACACATTAAGTTAGCTTAGTTTCACACATTAAGTTAGCTTAGATTCAACTGTATGCTGCGTAGCTAACCTTCGTTTAATTGGTCTGTCGTTAAATACAGAATGGCGTATCCAAATGAAGAAAAACGTGATATGTTGCTTATATTTTATTGTTACAACGAAATTCCATTACAAGTGCTCAGCGGTATTTAAAAACTTATCCGGAAAGAATCCAACCAAGTATCAAATATTTTCCAAGTTGGATAACAATTTGATTCAAAATGATATAACGGCTAAGTATTGCGCAAAATGGAAATGTCTTCGAACAAATGCTGTGATTCTTTTTCTCTATTCTATTTCTGTGCATTCTTTTGGAGTTTCAAATGTATCATTTTGAATCAAATGTTATCCAACTTGGAAAAATATCTAATATGTACTTGGGTGAATTATTTTCGGAAAGGTTCCTAAATACCACTGAGCACTTAAGCGGAATTTTTGTGGCAAAAAGAATGTGCAACATATCACGCTTTTCTTCATTTGAATATGCGATTCTGTATTTAATGACCAATTAAACAAAGGTATATGTATCCTTGGATACGCAGCATACAACTGAACCTAAGCTAAGTTAATGTGTTAATAAATCTAATTTCAGTTTTTTCAAAATTTCTCAATGAAAATTAAAATATAATAGCAAGTGTGACATACCAATGAATTCAGAAGGAAATGTGCTATCTATCTGTCTAAATGACAAAAATCGTGCCCATAAGAAAAAATGAAGTTGGCTCTGGAAAAACAAAAAACGAATCGCTCTAGAAATAAAGTACGGTCGCCATTCAATCCAGCATAAAAAGTGGATTCAGGAATGTTTTCACAGATTTTGAAAAAAAATTAATAGATTATTAATCAGCATGAAATTTGGTAACTTTGCCTCCATTTAACCGATTCTCTATCTCTTATAATAAGTGAGATCCCCATGTTGGCCCTCGAATTTCAGTCACCCTGTATATACATATATACTCATATATTTAATACTATTTTATTTTAATTTCTTGTTAAAACTTATTGTATTCGCCTTCACTGTAAAAAAAGTCACAAATGTAAATATACCAACTTATATTTATATTAATATATTCTGTTTTCAGCCTGCCACTGATTTCTGGAAAGGTAGAGATGATTGGTTACCCACTTGGAATCTTACTAGCGATAATGCCGCTCTTCAAATCGATTATGTCAGAATTTATGCTGTGTAAACAATATTCACTGATATCTAATCCTTAAACCTTTTAGCTAGTCATGGACACTATCGAATATAATTCGTATCACTATTTTGTTGCTTATCCACGATATCTTTCTTACCTCAAGCTTAAACTCATAACAACGATTATTTCAACAATTGTCGTTAAGACTCAGTTGTACAATTCCAGCCACAGCTTAAACCCTTAACAGCAATTATTGAAATAATCGTTGTTATGGGTTTAAGTCTTAGCTTAAATTTAATTTAAACTGGTATTGTACAAATGGGCCTAAGTGATTAAGCTTTGGCTTAAAGTTAAGCTGGAATTGTACAACTAGGCCTTAATGTAACAAAAAATTCATAGCAAAACCTGTCGACAATGTCCATTAGTAATTTAATTTTATAATCTTAAGGAAATATGATATAGGAATGAAAATAGAACTTTGCATTTCAATTACCTCTTTTTAGAAACAGAAAGCAAATTTCTAAAAAGGGTCTACACAGAGTTAAAATATTCACGAAATAATACATACAACAGATCACAGACTCGGAACCATTGAACCAGTTTGTTCATATTAAATTTAAAAAAAATAATATAGGTCAAACAAATTTAAGTAACTAGTAAGATCTCCAAGATTGTAAGGACAGGATTCATAAATTTAAATTGATTCAAATATTTACGCTTTTATGATAAATTATATTACTTGAACATAAATTAAAAATATTGAATTTCAAAAGCTCTTCGTAGCATTCTATGAATCAAAGATTAAGTATTAAATAGTAATATATATATAATAATAGTAATTCTATAATAATAGAAATATCGGAAACTTTGATTTCTATGTTAAAATTCATTGTGAAATACGACTACTCAGTTACATATAAGTAAAAAAAGTTTAAATTGATTAGTAAATTATATTAACTAAAACAAAGAGTTTTTAAATCTCTTTTGTGCTCACCTAAAAAAATACTTTCGTTGAACAGAACTCTTGTAATTCCACAATTCTGCGAACATCAACTAAAATTTTATCGTCATACTTGCTTGTTCACGTGATATCGATCTTGTCAGTGAAGGAAAATCTTATTGGTACTCGAAAGTAACAATTAATATTATCAGTAAAATTTATTATCTGTGATAAAATTTTACTAATCAAAAATTGACAAACTTACTATGTAAAGCCAGCTGATTTAAAGACAAATTGATGCTAAACATTATGTAATCTAAATGAAAATAAAATATTTATATTTTAAAATATTTAAAATATTTATTTATGAACAATTCTTCTTCCACTGGCTTTTCTAGACTTAAATAAATTTGCTTCTATATACTTTCTATTATTGATTTAAATCGGCACGGTGTTCACTGTTTTTGTAAATCTTTTAGTTTTAGAAACGATAGACCGGTGCATAGTCACTGTTGGTACATATTTATTAGTCATTGACAAAAAAATACATCGATTGTACGATAATACCATTTTGGCACACTTACACTGATTAAGTAAATACACTCAAAAAATATTTTGCATATGACCTCTGCTTGAGCTTCTTTCTTTTTATGCTTTAATACTCAAGTACTTACTTGCTTAGTTTAATTTTATTTAAAAAATGCAAAAGAGGAAAATTTATTACCGTAAAAATATTTTGAAAGTGGATGCTAATTTATTTATTTAAAAAATCAATTTTCAAATGTAGTTATTATTGTAATAAAATTTGCCATCAGAACGAATAAACATGTTTTCACACTTACACGAATTTTGTTCTTGTTATGTATAGTTATGTTGTGTTTCCACTATTGTTTAGTTTAAATAATTTCTTTAAACTTCTACTGAAAAGATATTATTAATTTTAATAAATATACTACCTACATGTAAATTGAATTCAAAATACGAGTCGTCTATATAAGACTTTTGAAAGATGTTTATGGTAAGGTGACACAGTTCGTTTCAAAAAAAAATGCAATTCACAGAGGGTATAATAATTTTTTTTTTTTTTATTGTGATTAAGGCTGGGTTTCTCAGTACTAGTTTAACTTTAAACTCATGTTTATTTCCATGATAGCAATTATAAAAACAATTGTTCCTATGGAAGTAAACAGGACACTAAAGTTAAACTAGGACTGACAAACTCAGCCTTAATCTCAGATTGGGATCAGTATAAATGTCGCCTGATGCATGTCATTGTTCTGTAGTGTCATTTTGATGTATACTTGACGGTTGTACCTAAATGATTTATATTTTGATTTCTATCGTAAACATTAGATGTTGATATCATCATTCCTTCTTGATCTTGTAACATTTTGTAATAATAATTAACTACTAATAATAAACATTTCTTAACAAAGTCATCGCATTTATCTTCTTTTCATTCCCACCTAATAAATGTGTATTGTTTATATTTTATTTTATCAAAATCACGCTTTGATGTAGCTAGTAATCATATTTCTTTACTGAAATATTTACAAAATATAGCGTTGTATTCCATAAGTAGTAGGTATATTTTCAAGATAAATTCATTTTAACTTAACATCTAGAATTTTTTTAAATATTTTCCATGTAATTTGTACTATTATTTTTTTCACCATCCTACTTGCCCCAAGCTTTCAAAGCCTGTCGGGGAGCCGTGTAAGGTAGTTACTAGTATAGCCGTTTGCGGCTGCGACCGTCTTAGAGTTGTTATTTCTTCTTCGGCATTTGCCTTACGAAAAGAGGAAACGCAGAAAATCCAGTTCGAAGGAAAGGTGTGAATCCGAACACAATCCGGCACATAAGTGCTCTCACATAGAACCCATATGCATCAGGAGGGGATTCGAACCCATACCTATAGTTTCCCGGACAAGTATCCAGCCCATTGCCAGCGGACCCAAACCAATCAAAATTTACATTAGGCGAAATATATACAAAAAAATATATGTATATATAAAAAATTTTATTTCGTCTTTCTTGTTAAATTCACCATCTTTCTTAGAAACTTAAAATATAGATATTTTTTTTTAAAGTTACTTACCTTAAACATCAATCAATAATTTCAAATACTATGTGTTTTTTTAAAAATGCCATAAGGGGTGGCTGTGAAAAAGAAAATTTATGTCTTAGCTCCATTCATGTACTTTAAATTGTTAGTTTTGGCATGTGTTAGATGCCAAGCTACGACATGAGTTTTAATTTTCATGGCCAACCTTTACGGCATTAAAAAAAAATACACCGTACAATAAAATAAAATATAAGGAGATTTTATATTTGTCAGAATAAGTCAATGTGTATGTGATCTCGTACATAAATTTTTGATACTGCTCATTGTTTATAAATTGAAACATTATTTTCAAATAAAAAATTAATTACTCTCAAGACACTTAAGTGTTTACCAAATTTCCTATCCGAAGTATATCGATTTGCAAAATTAGATTCGAACAAAGATCCTAATTAAAAGTTTAAGTGATAGGAGATATCGAAACAGCTCCACACTTGCAGAGATAAACTCAAGGACCCGTTGCCTTATAAAAGTACTTCCAAAAACGGCACCGAAATAGACCGGTGTGGGTCTACTGCAAACAATGTATGGTTTGTTACTCTTGGCAGCCCTCTTTTCGAGGGCGCACTCGCAATGTCTTCCCACCGTTACAACTGCCAGCGGAACCTTCTGTGGCAAAGAAACGCTTTGTTCGGGACAGTTGTTTTTCGAAGACAACTTTGATTCTCTAGACTTCAAGAAGTGGGATCATGAAAGAACTTTGGCTGGAGGTGGAGTAAGTATTCGAATTATTCATGCACTAGCATTATTTATTGAACTACCCATCACTTAGAACTGGGAATTCCAATGGTACGATAACAGCAGAAGAAACAGTTTCGCCAGAGGTGGATTATTATACATTAAACCTTCGCTTACTTCTGATGAGCTTGGAGATGGTATTTATTCTAATACTGTTGATCTTCACGGTGGTGCTCCAGCTGATGAGTAAGATTAATTTTTTCTCGAGATTCTTCGAAAGTATAACCAAACATAAATTTTTAGGTGCACAAATCCATCATTCTACGGTTGTATTAGGACAGGTTCATGGGATAGTGTTATAAATCCTGTAAAGAGCGCAAGATTGAGATCCGTTTTCTCATGTGCATTCAAATATGGTCGCCTTGAAGTAAGGGCGAAAATGCCCGCTGGTGATTGGCTTTGGCCAGGTATATAATTGCATTTAATTTTTAATTTTCGTTTTGATTGCTTCAAAAGTTATTTTATTTGGTTTTTTTGACAAAGAAGCGAGCCTTTTTTAAATGTGAACCGACTTTTGAATTACAAGGAAAACTAATTTACTTTTAGCAATTTGGTTACTGCCTCGTCACAACGCATACAGTGGATGGCCACTTTCTGGTGAAATTGATTTGGTAGAAGGCCGCGGTAATAGATTCTTATACCAAGCAGGTCGTAATATTGGCACTCAACTGATGAGTTCCACTTTGCATTGGGGCCCTGATTATTACAATAACAGATATCCCATGACGCATTGGGAAAGATCCGACCCAGTTGGTTTCGATGTGAACTTCCATACTTATGAGATGATGTGGACTCCGGATTACATTAACTTTTACGTAGACGGTCAATTCCTTGGAGGTGTTGCACCACCTGGAGGTGGTTTCTGGGAACTTGGAGGCTTCGACCCCAATCTTTTCAATCCTTGGCAGTATCAAGATAAGATGGCACCATTCAATCAGGAGTTTTACGTTCTCCTAAATAATGCTGTCGGTGGTATTGCTTTCTTCCCTGATGACGCCTCTAATCCTACGCCGAAACCATGGACGAATGATTCGCCCAGGGTAAGTACTCATAAAATTACTACTTATTATTATTGATTACCACGTAACTTTAATAATACACTTCTTTTTTTTTAATTTAGGCTGGTAGTGATTTCTGGGAAGGTAGATTCGACTGGATACCCAACTGGAATCTCGACGGTAGTGATGACGCTGCTCTGCAAGTCGATTACGTTAGAATATATGCTTTGTAAACAACAACTTTAATAAATAATGTTTGAATTTCATTATTTGTTTATCTTTAAAATTAAAAAATTAAAAACGAGAAGATACCTGAGATATATCGACAGTTTGGGCAACATTGATTAAAATGTGTATTCGTTTTGTACTTGTTGTGCGCTGGGTCAAATTTGAATTTGAAAATTTTCTTTACATCTCACTTTCGTTGTACTTACTCTACATCTATACTACTTATACATAATTATATCAAATGAGTGCTGAGGTTTTCCCAGATAAGGAAAAGAGGAAAACTACCAACTTATTGAAGAATTTCTCGATTAACTACAACTAATAAGATTGTAAAATGTCGTTGTTTTGTGCTTACTTATTATTCTTTTCACATTTTTACCAAAAGGCTTATAATATGATGTTAAGTAACACGTAAAAAAACATTTTATCAAGACCTTCCTAATGTTTTATTTGAGTTTCATCTAACTCTCATCTAAAAAGATGGAACTTTAGAACAATAGAAGACTAAAGTCTTTATTTTTACAAATTGTCATGCCGACTTGCTTCCCGATGGTTCGACATGAGCAGTAAATTTATTGGAATTGTACTGAAACATAATGAAAACTGAAATATTTCTTGTGCCATAGAAATTAGAAAGACTACAATATGAATATATGTGCAAAATAACAAGTAGAGGTTATCAATTCTTCATATTATCTTTACCTTGTTGATTTAAGTAGATTTAGGCAAGAGAAATAACATAGAATTCTACTACTTTAACCTACTCGTACATTCCACCAACGTGCTATAAATTTCTTATTCGAGAAATGTCTAATTTACAGGACATTGTCAGTGTGACGTACTGTTTAAATTTTTAATTTTATTTTGTATGATTTGAACGTTTTGTGAATGATCTTCTCTAAAGCAGAATTTGTAACAGCACTCTGCACCTTGCTAGCATTTTCCAGTGCCGTCCAAATATTAATCACTGGAATGCTGTTCTTTAAATTTTCCCATTTCCTCGGATTAGCGCACTGTCACCTATCTACAGCCGCAGGAGTAGTTTCTGGTTTGGTTGCTGTTCCCATGGTCGTCCAGCTTAAAACGTCTCAAATGTAAGTGAATTTGTATGATTTGACAAATATTTTATCGATGACTATTACGAATCAGAGCCCCACACATTGACAGAAAATACGGATACACAATATGGTATCGAAGATTGGCTATAGGAGTGTGTGCCATTCTTCATCTGGCCTCGATCTTGATCGTTCTATACTTTTTTATTAAGCCCATTAGAAGAAACGAAGAGTTCCTCGAGAAAATGGACCATTACGATAAGAAAATTTCCACGAAAGCTCTGATCGATAACGTACAATGGGCACTACAGTGTTGTGGAGCGGATTCCTATGAGGATTGGAAGAAATTTGAACCCCAAAAATTACCTTGGTAAATGCCTTATATCACTTTATCAAAATTAGCCGTGAATCTGTTGATAATTTAATTATAATTTTCTCAACAAATACTATTAGAAAACATTTTTAAAAAATCCTTCATTGAAAATACTCTTGAGTAGAAATTTCCATTATTTACTTTAGATGAAGACGAAATCTTAAATGATAATCTCCATTAGCAGTAGCTCGCTGAAAAAACACTGCTTCATGTGTTCCAAAATAGAATTGGATCTTCTTAAAATCATCGAACTTAAGCTTATCTTAATTTTATGTTTTTGTTTATACTTTGATCACGTGGAGTGAGTGTGAATGATGGTCATTATTATTGTTAAGATAAGCAGATAGAATTCGGAAGTGATCGTATCAATGAAACTTTCAATTGCTAAGTCAACATCTCAAGAATTTAAATTTTCCTCCTAAAGCAATTTTTTTTAAATATCTGACAAATGTGAATTTTAAATGAAAATTCCATTTATCGCTTACTCTAAAAGCTATATTTTTTTAATATCCCTAACTGCCTGCCCTAAGCTTAGCATCTTGTCGAAGAAAAGACTAAAGGGTGCAGCCTACACTGTAGGCAGTTATCATTAGATATTCCCGACTGCCACTGCGACCAACTTACTATTATTTCCATGAATTTCGATTTCTTGACCATTTTAAAGCCCCATTCATTAAAAAGAAATGTCTGAACTGAACCAGTAATATCTAAAATGAAGATGCAGTTTAATAGGTATATTCTTTTAACGCCTGCATTTCACTTCCTCTTTTCTGTACAATAACATTCAAAATTTTGTTTTCTTGTGATTGTTGATTATCTCAACGTGATTATATCACACCACGAGTTGCGTGTTACGAGGATTCATCACTCATGATATTGAAGTCGAATTAATTAAATTAGTTTTATCTTTCCAAAATGATTAATGAAACACTCGATAATGAATGTTACCGTAAAATACTCGTGTCGAAATCACGCCATCACCTTAACGCTCGTTTAATGAATGACAAATTAAGTTTGTCTTCAAAGTTAAGACTATTTTTAAGATGTAAAGTCAATTTTAAAAAATACAGTCAATTTTTTTAAAAACAAAATTTGTTGCTTTTATTTCCATATATGCAGATGATTCCGAAATTTTGTTCAGAATCTAACTCAAACTTTGTAATTAGAAGAGAAAGCTTCATTTAACAGTGTAAAAATCCAAGAGGTGTCATTTGTTCGCAATTTTTGACGGTTGACATATTTGACATGTTTAGATTCCTCATAAGAGTACCTTAACAATGTCCCTAGTTTGATTGGCTTCTATTAAACAACGAAGAACGAAAATCATTATTTTTGCTATTTTTAATTTGGTTACAAATTATTGTTTGAGAGAAAATAAGCAACTTTGTACCAATTTAACCAGCGTATGTCTAAAAGAATAGGCCATCCAAAAACTAAAGAGGAATGACTTATCTATAACTGTCGCCATATTGTTCCCATCGATCTTCCGTAAATCCTGGTGAATAGGTTATCCACAAACCAGGGAGGACTTATTTAAAGATATTTGTAGTGGTTGTCACATTCCAGCAAACTTCGAACGTGTTCTCATCGATCCTCCGTTGACTCGCAACAAAAAGATCCGATTATAAAAGTAAGAGTGAGTGCAAAGTTTGAAATAGTTTATTTAGAAATAGAACTAATGTAGACAAAGAGTTGGTATGTAGAAAAGCAGTGGCGCAGCCAGATATTTCTTCTGGGGGGGTTCTTGGGAATTTCCATCATGGGCGCCCATGTGGCAACTTCCAGCGGGGAGGGGGGGCTGACAGGCCATGTTAAATAACTGGACTGATATAATAATTAAATTCCAATTAAAAAATTAAGTAAGTTTTAGCTAATAATTAAATCAAAAAAATTTAACTCTATTACTTTTATATTCATAAAAAGGCTGCGTTTCTAGCAAAAAAAAAGTTTTTAATTTTTTACTTGAAACTTTGCATGATAGTTGATCTAGTACTTTTCTGTGAAATAAGTCTCTAAAGTCGATTTGAAATATATTATAGATCTCTTTTTAATAAAATAAATGAAAAAATAAAATACACTTTTTTAGGGTGTTGGCCTAACTCAAATAACTATTACAAAGAAATATTCAATCTACGTGACTTTAAAGAGAGCTCGTCAAGTACTTCAACCTCTGTTATAGCGATTCTCTGATGAATATATGGCAAGGCCAATCCATTAAGACGCTCTTCTGAAGTTCTGTTTCGTAAGTATGTCTTCAGCAGCTTTAACGACGAAAAAGATCTTTCAGCTGTGCTGGTAGTGACTGGAATTGTTGCTAAAATAGTGAGAAGGGAATTCACAGTAGGAAGAAGATCAGCATTGCAAAACTGTAACGCTTCAAGAGCATTTTTCGGTTTTTTCTCTTTCAAAATCTCATGCCACATCAGCATCTCACTATTTAGCCCATTACTTTCGAGTTCATAAAACCCTGCTAATCTGGCAACCCCAGAAATGTCTTGATCCACTTTGTCCAGGTTCAGCAAGGGCTTTAATATATCCGTGTGCGTTTCGAATTTGTCCCTTAAAGATTGGATAGTGTTGTCTAGAAAAGGTATGAACAAGGATCTTCTAAAGTATTCTTCTACAGAATCAGCAGGAACATTATTTCTTATAGTCTGCTGCCCTGCCATTCTTGGTTTCGCAACAGGGACCATAAGCTCTTCACACACCTCACGCGCCTTTTTGAATACTGGTGAAAATGATTCACCTGCGTTGCTTCTAGTTTCTTCCAATTTCCTCTTCAGGGTCGTGGCATAGTCCATGGCAGCCGATAGATCTAGGTTTTCTTTTTGAAGGTACATGCTTAATGGCAAGGTCAGTGAAAAAACAAACTCGGTCGTGAAAAGGCTAATCAAAGATTCGCACTTTTCGATTGCACACTGGAGAAGTTGAGCATCAGTGGCAGCTTTCTTGTCCAACCAGCCTTTAATTTCGTCAAGCGCCGACAGTAGAGGATAAAGTAACACAATGAAGCAGTTCACGGAATCGTGGCGCCCTACCCATCGAGTAGGACACATTCTTTTTAGCTTTTCTTTCTTATTCTTTTCACTGTCTTTCATTTTGTCCAACTCTGAGTTCAAAACTGCCTGCCTCTTTGGGGTATTGAAAAAGTTATATGCAGTCTCAATAGTTCCCGTACAATTTCGCACTCCTTGCACAGAGCATCCCTCCGAAATACTGAGATTCAAGCAGTGCGAGCTGCAATGAACATACAAAGCTTTAGGATATTTTTCCTGTATGTGCGCTCGTACTCCATTTAAGTGCCCTTTCATAGACCCAGCACCATCGTATCCCTGGCCAACCATCAGTTGTGGTTGAAGATTTAAATCTTTCATTGCGTTGCATATCGCATCAGCCAAACCTTTTCCTGTCGTATTCGTTACAGGAATGAACTGAAGAAATTCTTCATGGATAGTTCCTGCCTCGACAAATCTGGCGCAGAAAGTCATCTGGGCAATAGTGCTGATATCCGTAGTTTCATCAACTAGTATCGAGAAATACTGAGCATTATTGATTTTTTCAACAAGCTTTTTAAGGATTATCTTGTTGAAACACGAGATTATCTCGTTCTGGATTTGCCAGCTCACATACTTTGCATTCAATCCTCCTGTTTCCAGGTGTTTTTTTAAAACAGTATCGCCGGACTCGACCCTAAATCTTAGTAGAGCCTTAAAGTTCCCTTCTGCCGCCTGAGGGGCTTCGTTCATGACTACAGCTCCGGAATCCCGATGCCCACGGAATGCCAAGCCTCTTCTGGCAAGGAATAGGGCTGTTGATATGATGGGCTTCAAGTGTTCTCTGTTTTTCTTCACTGTAGCTGCATGGCCTACATCTAAAGCCTTATCAATACTAAGCATCTTTTCTGAGGTTGTGGCCATGAACATACCTGCTCTTTGAAGGCAAGCTGCGTGATATTTTGTTTTATCATGCTCTGCAAAAACTTCTTTGGCATGTTTCCAGTTTGTAAATGGATGGAGAACTAGTTTACCAGGTGTAGAACTTTGCTTCCCAACAATAGTGCAAAATAAAAAGCAAACCTTGCAAAATGCGCCATCTTGAGATGGGGAATATAAGAGCCAGTTCCATTCACCAAGCCATTTCGGAACAAACCTCAAATTTCTCGGGCGAGATTGTGGAAACTTAAAGTTGAAGTTCGGTTTCCAAGAATTTAGAAGAAGCTTCTTTCTGGTGTTGTCATCGATCTAAAACAAAACGGAATTTTATCAAAAACAGGAAAGTAAATGTTACCACCTGATATTCTCAATGTACTATAGTATATTGTGAAGAATAAAAAGTAGTAATATGTTACCTCTTTTCCAACGTAGAAGCCTATATCAGAATCAAATGTTGTTGTTAAAGGCCTGGAATCAACTAATGCTGGAGGAGGATCATTCTTCTCAATTCTAGTTTTTTTGCTTATCGATGTGGGCGAACTTAACTCTTTTCGATTTTGACCTAAGAAATAACGTACTTATCCGCAACAGATAATAAAACAAAATCTGAAATAGTATTCTAAATATCTCCCACCCTCAGCGGCGCACTTGCTACGCATATTTCTGTCCGTTTTCTCTATTATTGTATACAGTCGAGCCTCGTTAACACAAACTCGAAGGGGAAGGCAAGTTTGGTTTGTGTTATAAATTCCTGTTATCTGTATAAATTAAAATGATGTTCCAATTCACAGGGAACAAAAAAATCATTCGTGTTAAAAAGAATTCTCGTTCATGTTAACGAGACTCGACTATAGTCTATTCTTTACTAAGCGAAAAGAGTTTGCAGACATAATTTAAAGTTTAAATTTAGATTTAGATACAGATAGTAACTTTCACTGTGTAAAACAACTGCGTTAAAAAAGTCAGAGTGCTGAATAAGTTCTGTACTTGTTATGAATTTGTCTGAGTAAATAATCTTACAAAATTATGACTAAAGGAAGTTTAATAGTTTTGATTTATACCGCAATGACAAATTTCACATTACTTTAAAACTTAGTCATTACTCATTACATTATATTAAAAAATAAAGTGTTTTTTATTTATAATAATTGAAAAACTATGTACTTACACATCCATACCAAAAAAATTCTTTTGAAAGATTTTTGCTGCTAGCGTCGTAGGGTAACAGTGTTAACTAAACTGGGAGTTGTGTGGCAATAAACAATACCCCACGTGATAACCGCCTCCCCCCCCCCCGCTTCTGCAGCTAAAATTGAGCTAAAAAAATTAACTAAGACAAGGAAGGGGGTGAAAAGTGTTGCAAAACTATTTATTGGTACGGAAAGGTCAGGTTGCTGCGATGAGTCTTGACCGCCTCCCACGGAGGCTTTCACTCCCACAGACTGTTTTCCGAATCCGCGGTAAGCCAGTGAAAAAGGTGGTTTCTCGGGGTTGCGACAAAAGAACCCTTTTGACCTTAAAAGTACCATGTTTTCAAAACAGTTAGTTGCGGAAGTTTTCTATTTTTATATGAAGAGTAGGGTAAGTTGACCAGTGAATGAACACAACCCAGTGAATGAATAGTCCGAACAGAGACGTATATTTCTGTGAAAACAACGAAAACTCATTTAAATAATTGGCCTGTTCATTCACTGGGTTTTTGTAAGAAAAGTTATCTTGTTAAGATGATTTTTTCTGGCTCATTACAATTTTTAATGTCAAAACATTCTTATTTTATATTCCTTAACTATTGCAGCAATAATGTGTCGTCTTGCAGCGGCCAGAAAATAAAAAATTGTCTTAATTGTTCATTCATTGTGTTCGCCCTATGTGGAATGTTTTCCACGATATATTATGTAAAAAAATGAAGATGACTAAGCCTCAATTCAATTGCAAAAAAAATTACATAACCCTTCTGGGGGGGGGGGGGGTTAACCCCCAAACCCCCCCCTCGCTGCGCCACTGTAGAAAAGTACTGCAGTTAGTGTGTAGATTTGATATTGTACTCGACGATTGAAAACAGGAAATTATTAACGTATTTATTGGAAAATAATTACTAAAGAAATCAGACAAAGTGAAGTGACAAACTACACAGGATCCTGATGAATATATCGCAGCCTGCGGATCACGTTTAATGTGTATGTACGGCTTTTGTCACACTTTTCGGTACTGTTCGATACTTAAGGATGCCGTTTGGTTTACGGAACGCGCCGGCATCTTTTCAAAGACTCATCGATCGTTTCAGAAGTGGTTTACCGGATGTACTGGTGTTAACATACATAGACGATTTAATTGTTCTATCTTCTACTTTCGAAAATCATCTTAAGGACTTGAATTCGGTATTTTCCCGTTTAAATCAATTTAAACTCCGTGCAAACCGCGTGCGCATTTGCAAGATCAAGTGTTAAATACTTAGGTCACGTGATTACACCGGATGGAATTCAAGTAGATCCTGCCAAAATCGCTGCGATCTCTGAGAGACCTATACCCACGAACGTAAAGGCAGTTCTTTCATTTGTTCAGATGTGCTCCTATTACAGACGTTTTATAGACAATTTCGCCGCTGTTGCTCGACCGTTGACCAATCTGACTAAGAAAAACGCAGAATGGAAATGGAATGAAGGCGAGAACAGCGCGTACAACACATTAAAAGAACGACTAGTCTCTGCAAATGTACTCCAACAGTCTGATGAAACAAAATCATACGCCATCAGAACTGACGCCAGTGGATACGCTATTGGTGCCGTCCTGCTCCAAGGCAATGGACCTGAAGAACATCCCGTTGAGTTTGCAAGTAGATTACTCCTTCCAGCTGAAAGAAACTACACAACTACTGAGAGAGAAGCCCTTGCAATAGTATTTGCTTTGAATACGTTTAGAGGTTACATTGATGGACAGCCCGTAACTGTTACTACAGACCATCAACCACTGAAATGGCTGCTTACTTTAAAATCTCCTGTGGGAAGATTCGCGCGGTGGGCGATGCTCATCCAAAGTTTCAACGTACAAATCGAATACTTACCTGGCAAACGGAACGTGATAGCCGACTGGTTATCTAGACCACCATGTGAAGACGCTCATGAAGCTTGTTCTGTTGAAATAAAGTTACCTGGTCGTTCGCCTGCTGAGATTCGTCCATCACAGTTAGCTGACCCTGAAGTTAAGAAAATTATCGACGCTTTCGAAGACAAACAATCTCACGATTATGAAGATGAACTGACCATGGTTATCTCATGACCAGTGGTATATTGTACAAGTACACAGACGAAGAAGATAACGAAGAAGCTCAACTTGTCGTACCTACTCACGAAAGGGAAGCAATTATGCAAGAATTGCATGACGCTCTCACAGCTGCCCATTATGGTACAGAGAGGACATACTTACGTGTTGCAAGAAAATACTATTTCCCAGGTATGAGAAAATACATCACCGACTATGTCCGCAATTGCTCCGAGTGTCAACGTTATAAAGCTACTAACCAGAAACCTGCTGGACTGGTACAGACACCAGTATATAATCAACGCTTCGAAGTGCTGAGCGTTGATTTTTTCGGTCCCTCACCCGAAACATCCCGAGGTAATAAGTGGGTACTTATTGTAGAAGATACCTCAAGTAAATGGATAGAACTGTTTGATCTAAAAGTTGCAACAGCTGAAGAATGTGCTACGACTTTAGTCAGTGAAGTATTCCGACGTTATGGACTTCCGCGTAAGTTAATTAGTGACAACGGAACTCGGTTTATTAGTTCCATTATGCAGCAAGTTTGTTTTTGCTTTAATATTAATCAGTCACTGATTCCCGTGTATCACCAAGAAGCGAACATGGTTGAACGTAAGAATCGCCATCTCAAGCCGCGATTGGCTATCATGGTTGGCAATAACCATGGCATGTTGGGATACGAAATTGGCAACAGCAAGATTTTCAATGAATTCGTGTAAAAGCGAAACAACTGGTCATAGCGCTGCTTTTCTTACATTTGCACGAGAATTGAGAACACCAGATGACATCCAGCATGACATCCGCGAGGTCATACAATTCGACAATTTTATACCAGAGATAACGCCATGTCTAGAACGTGTAGCTATTACATGGCAAGAAGCCAGAACCAAGCATGAACATGCACAAGATCGCCAGAAGTTGTATGCTGACGCCAAACGACAAGATGCACCGAATTATAGGCCTGGTGATAAGGTTTGGGTTAGTACACGATTACTCAGTAATGCTACTCATAAGCGTATTGCCAAATTTTACCCGAAAAGAGACGGACCCTATGTGATACTGAGAAAAGTGTCACCGACATCATATGAAATAGGCGATGGAACTACGTCCTACGGAATCAGACATACTTCCGATTTAACACCACATCGAGGGAAGAAATCAACTCCTGTTGTTGGTCTCAAGAAAAGAGGTCGGCCACGAAAAGTTTCTGTCCTCGGGTCGGGACGACCTCGACGACAGAGGGGGAGAATGTAACGGAATGTAACGGCCGCCCTAGATTTGGCATGCTGGTCATTCCCCAATGTTGTATATATTAACGTGTTTAATAAGTTGTTATTTTGAAAGATAAAAAATAAAGTTCCACAAACCCTGAGTATTATAAATTCTTTTAAAGTCCAACCCAGCTTTCGGAAAGTTTTATTTTCTTTTTCAAAGTTTCTACAAAACAATTTACATAAGTATTTCTTTTTAAATATTAAAAATTACCATTTCAAACAATCAGAATTGTCTGTACACACACAATAATGATATGGACTGTCTAACTAACTAACCACTTTGATAGAAGTGTTTAATTTTTAAAGACTGTTCATATCATTATTGTGTGTGTACAGACAATATAATTTGTTGAATGATTAGTTATGTGCATTTAGAAAAGTCATACCTCATTTCAACCTTGTAAGTTTTTACATTTCATAAAAGCACAAGTCAATAACAATGTCAGTGTTTCTTTCGCTAATAAAATATACGAGCCCTAACAAGTAAATGTTTGGACAGACAGTTATTTTAAAATATGTATTAATTTTTCTGGTTATAATTATTTAAAAAAATTATTGTATACATTTATTTGAAGACATATACATACTTCCTAATTAACATTTCGTCTATTAATTTTTAAATTGTTTATATTGTGTCAACATAATACAATTAATTTGATTGATTCATAAAATTTGCTGGCAACTAATTGTTCGGACGTCTACTTTTTTACGCTTTAAAAACAAGAACATCTTGAAAACAGAAACCATAAATCGTTATCAATATAAGTTAATTGTTGATTTTGATGCTAAGAACAAAATGTTTAGGAAAAATATGGCCTGTAGAGTACCAAATCAAAAAGAAGTACGTGAAATTATAATTTGACAACATACCGCGGATAAAACCGTAAAAAAATTGCGAATGAATTTGACTTATCGAAATTGATAATTGGCGATATGAGAATATGGAAACACGGCAAACATTAATATTGTCGCGTTAGTAAATAAGGTATTTAAAACTTTAAAGGAATTCGTAAACACTCCGCGTATTGTGTAAACATAGATTCAGCGAATCGCGACAAGGAGTAGGTCATGAACATTAAAACTGTGTGATGCGAAATCCGCACAAATGATGTGTGTCATGTTGTTATTTATGTAACCAACGATGTAAGCATTTTATTTACGAAAGTGTTACCGTTTAATAGGATATGTAGGACATCTTGTAATCTTTACCTAGCTCATCTAAACAATAATTGAGTATAAAAGGCCAGGGGAAAGTTACAAAAACCAGTCGTCCCAGACTCACGACCGTTGCCGTAGCCGTCGTCGCTACGCTGAGGGTCCCCGAACGCCGTCGCTGTCGTCCCGACGCCACCGTTGACAACATCCCGCCGCTAGACACCGCTCGTCGTACCAGCCGGACCGTTTCATCAGCACGACCCATCTCAGTACGGAGGACACCACTGCACCGACGCCGAGCCTGATAAACATCCACCCGCTCGACGCTGCAACCTCGCAACATCCAGGCCGACAACGCAGCTACCCCGACTGGCATACCTTGGTCGAAACCCATACAATATTCTCCCCCTTTACTTTAAAGGTATTCATTTGTAACCCATCTTTTAGCTCTACCAACCCCCGAATCCTGTGCGGCATTACGTACTACATAGAGAAAACCCGAACCTTTCCGTGACATGGTGGAGGCTTGGGCTTTTTCGTGACAATATTCGCAGCAAAAGTCCTGGAAAACCAAACACTGTAACAGAAATACAACGAAGAATTCTCACTAAAATTTGCAAACGGAAAAGACAGGGTACTTTAAAAGAAATTCAGTCCCAATGGAATGAAGAAACTGGTCTAATTGTACCTAGAGAATGTTGCCAACAATGGTTACACAAATTCGGCTACAGTTTTTATAAAGTAAATATCATTTATAGCACTCAAAACTCATTTAAATTTGAGAACCTAAGTTTTATTTTTAAAAAGCCGAAACAAAAACGACTTATTGCTTATCGAAGCACAAAAGCAGGTCTGGACTCGGCAAAATTTAAAGTTACATTGACCGAAGAAATGTGGAGCCAAATAATTTTTAGTGATGAATCAGGGTTTGATGTCTGTATTAGTGATTGTTGGAAAAAAGTAATCAGAATAAAATTCGGGGCTTTCTATAAAAACTGTTTTAACGAACCATAAAATTCCACAAGGGGTTATGATTTGGGGATGCATGTACAGTAAAGGTTCAGGCAAACTAGAGTTTATTGATGGTATCATAAACGCAGAAAAAATTAAGGTATTTTAGAAAGAAACCTTCTGCAGATTGCAAGGTTGCAGTTCGGAATAGAAAATTTCATTTTTAAACAGGATGAATCTTACGTGTTACGCGGCCAAATCTACAAAAAAATTGTTCAGGAACAATAAAATATTAGTAATGAACAATTTAAGTAGCGACATCTTTTGATCGCTTTTTGACCTGACATTGCAGTAGGATTGACAAATTGAAGCCAGTTCGCTACATAATAAGTCATCCCATGCAAGGCGACCATGCTTGCTGTCAAAGCATATGAGAATTAAAAAAAAAATTGTGCAAATCGGTTTTGATTACAGCGGATTCCTCGAGCATGCTCTGTACAGCTGTTTCAGGCCTAGTTAGGCCTTCGCCACTTTTATAGTTTTTCTTTGAAAATCTGCTTTCTATTTTTATTTTTAAAATAAAACTTGTTTTGAATAAATTATTATTAGTTACTGTTAATCAGTCCTATTGTTTGTTATTTTTATATTAAAAGTTTTAAACATTTTCTTATGAGTCCGAACATTTAGTTGTTAGGGCTCGTAGTAAGAAAAATAATTTTAGGAATTTTCAATATACGAGGCTGTTTCAAAAGAAATCCGGATTCGATGTGTAAAGCCTTATTTATTCAATGAATTTACAAACTGATGTATTATTACTCTACGTAATCTCCTTGTCTCTCAATATATCTGTTCCACACCTGTTCCACCTACCAATGCTTCAATTCCATCTGAGAAGAATTCCGTGGTTGTGTGCGAAACCATTCATGTACCGCGGTTTTTATGCTTTCGCCGGCGCGGCGTCTCAAAATTTCTTTATTTAATGCTCCGAAAATATGATAATCACTTGGTGCCTTTCATCAACAGTCACTATCCTGTCCAGAAAAGCTTCCCCATCGTTCTCATACCGCTGCAGTGCTTTGGAACCTGTCTTGCATACATTTTATGAAATTTAAGCTCTTCCACAACAATATTATAAGCGCAACTAATGCTAATATCAATTTCTGTAGCGATTTCTTTAATTGTAATTCGTATGTTTCGACAAATCATATCTTGTACCGCCTGTCCCGGGTGCGGTGCGTCTGCTACGTTACGTTACCACACCCAATTTTAAACTTATTAACCCATTCAAATACGGTTGATCGTGCCATACAACTACGTCCACAGGCAATAACCATTCTTCTATAAATTTCAGATGGATTAACATCCTTAGCAGCTAAAAATCTTCTAACTACACGTATTTCTTCACTGGTGCAATTTCTCTAGGAACGCCATTGCAAAGAACTAAGACCATTTGACCATATGACCGATTTTCATTTGAAACGGCCTCGTAGTTCTAAAATTCGTATTTGCAGATATATTACTGCGTTCAATTAAAGCCTTGCTGAAAGATAACTGCTAGTTCAACAAATTAGATCGAATTGTCATTATGTGATAATTATTTAAATATTAACTTCCTTAATTTAACTTGAAGGCTTCCGCGGCCATGTTTGAATTGGCTTCCGGTTGGAACCGCGTCACGTTGACTTCTTCTATTGGTATTCTACTTCCTCAGGGCTGCTGCTAGTGGTGTTGCTGCTGCTTCTCGTTAGTCGTTGAGACCAGTCTCAGTCGTTAGTCGTTGAGACCAGTTTCAACGATAGCAGCCCTGAGGAAGTTCTTCTGCAATGGAGAACGAAACGTCGGCAGTAGAAGAAGTCAACGTGACGCGGTTCCAGCCGGAAGCCGATTCAAACATATTAACTTCCTTGTGAAAGATGTTATTGGTTCGCCATAGTAGTACTGACATTAACGATGACATCTTTATTGCCAACGTGTAAATATTAGAAGAGGTTAATGGCATAATGTATTTTGGCATTGCTCTCAAGTTTCCAGAAAATATTTTTCTTCAAAACTGGGACCGGTTACAACCAAATTTATTATATTTTTTTATTGTTTTGATCCTAACCACCATCGTGTAAAATCAGGGATGCTCACGAGCGGGGAAGAGTACTCTCACCATGTTAAGCGTAGGGCAAGGAGCCAATTGGAGCCAGTTGGTTTTGTCCAAGCAGCATAAGAAATTGTAGACGGTTTGTTCTGTAATAACACTTTTTTTTAATTTTCAGATTGTTTTTGCGTACACATCATTGTGCATTACCCCGTTTATTTAAATCTCTCGCTCCCATGTCTGTTTAAAAAACTATTTGCTTTTCCATTAATTTTAAATGACTCCATACTTTTTTTTTGTCGTTGTTACCTGTTATAGGCTGACGCCTGTCTGTCTAGAAGAGAAGACACTACGTATTTGGATTCTCCCAAACTATCGAGGGTGGGGATAATGCTTTCGGAGTGCTTGTGAGTATCGCTGGTGTAAAAATAGCTCTGTTCCAACATCACTTTCTGACATTCTCGAAACCGTCATAATCAGTTGCCCACCGAAATAATGATCGATTTTGACAAGGGTAAAACGTGTGTGTGTAAAACACACGTTCATCAAGTGTAAAACAAGTGTAAAACGTTAATGAGTGCAAGCTTTTGACGGTTTCGGAACCGTCAGAAAGTGATGTTGGAACAGACCTAATATTGCACTCGAATACCTGACAGCCTATTATATTGTTTAACAATATAAATAAACAGTAAACTGTTACAATACAAACTCTGGAAGCACATAATTATTGTACAGGGTCCGGCAATAGGTACTGACGGTTTTGTGAGTGCTGTGGTGTGAGTACCAAAATAATCTTGGAGAAAATATAATGCGAAAATCATTTGGTATGTTATGCAGTTTTAGTAGCCATGAATTCGTAGTCCGTGCAGCAACGTATTTTTTGCGTTACGGCGTTCATTCAAACGGGATCCATAATCGACGTTCAACGCCAATTTCAACGAGAACCTAATATTCCTCGACGTGGTAGGATTTCTTCGTGCAACACATCATTTCTGTCTGAAATGTTTAATGCTGTTGCTTGACGAGCTGCTGAACGCGTTGGACTTTTACCGTTTGACGTACCCTTTCAATATTTTCGTGCGTACGCACTGTTCTCTGAGTACCGCCGTAAATGTTGTTCACGTTTCCAGTTTGATTAAATCGTCGATACCATTGCAAAATTGTATTGCGCGAACGAATCCTACCACGCCGAGAAATATTAGATTCTCGTCGAAATTGGCGTTGAACGTCGATCATGGACCCCGTTTGAATGAACACCATAACGCAAAAAATACGTTGCTGCATGGGCCACGAATTCATGGCTACTAAAATTGCATAACACACCGAATGATTTTCGCATTATATTTTTCCCTAAATTATTTTGGTAGGTACTCACACCACAGCGCTCACAAAACCGTTAGTACCTATTCCGGACCCTGTATATTTTATAGAATTTTGTTGCAAGTCGGTTTTGATTGCAGAGGATTCCTCAAGCAGCCTCTGTACAACGCTGTTTCAGGCCTAATTGAGCCTTCGTCAGCAGAAGCGTAGCTCGAGAAATCCACCGCAAACCAAACCAACCTGTCCTATTTATTCGCAAATGCGATGTAATACGAGTACGTAGTAATGAAAAGTTTAGATCACGACATCCTTTGATCACTTTTTGATCTAACATTGCAGTAGGATAGACAAATTGAAACCAGGTTGCTACATAATAAATCATCCCATGCAAGGCGGCCATGCGTGCTTGTCAAGCATAATGAAAGTTTTTAAAGAATTTTGTTGCAAGTCGGTTTTGATTGCAGAGGATTTTATGCTTTGTTACCGTATCATTGGTGTAAATGAAGTGTGGAGCAAAAAGTAGAAGGTGTTAATTTTTGGCTTAAATTTTGTCATGACCTCCATTATTAAACGGGAAACATCGGTTTTCCTTGCTCCTGAACATAAAAATTGGGATATTGAAACATAGAGCCAAATACTTTTCACTGACAAATCCAAATTTTGTGTTAAATATCTAAATGGTTGTCAAAGAATATGACGAAAGTCTGGTGAAAAGTTTACTCAGTGTAATATCGTGTCAAAGAAGAATTTGGATCCAGATGGGGGTTGGGTGGCATTACCATAGAAGCTCATACTGAATTAGTGGTAGTAAATGGAGGGATGGTGGCTGCAGAAAGAGACATTTTAGAAACACATGTGCGTTTTGCTCCATTTCCAAGAAGAATGGAACATGTAAATGAACCCGAGGGAGGAGGCACAATACAATTTATTAGAATTTGCGAAAAATCAAGAAATGAGAAAAAAATCCGTTCTAAATATGGTATATATGTTTTACGTAAAAAGTTAAAATAAACGAATAAATAAGAGTTATTTTAATTGCTACCGACTCATTCATTATTTAGAAACTATTGTTTATTCTTCACAAGTACCCGATGCTATCGATGACATAATTTCTCATTAATTAGAACTGATTAAAAGTTCACGCTTTCATAACATGTATCCACTTTGGAAAAATTGTGTCCCCAACATGACTCTGCAAATTTAGCAAAATTAAGAACCACTACGTAATTAATTCTAATCAAAGTTTTTACTTTTTTTTGCATTCAAATTGACCCAATTACGTTTTCTGATTATTTTAGGGTAATGCCGGCATACTATAAAGAACACGTAGAAGACGTTTCGAAGGTGAATGAAGTTCCATTTTCCTGCTGCGCAAAGCGTGTCCTTGGCACGTGCTACCATAGTAACCTCCACCTATTTGGCACAGCTACAATAAATGTTTCAGGCTGTGCTCCCAAACTAACCCTTAGTGCTCACATAATACTAGGGGTTGAACTCTCTATTTACTGTGTATGTTTCGGAATCGAGGCAAGTTATTACCATCTAAATTCATTCACCATCTATTTAATAGATTTTAGGTTACAATTCTAATGCTGCTTCACAAAACTGGTAACATTGAGGAGAGTGAAATAGACCAAGAATTTTTAATCCACAAATATTTACAGCAGTAAGTTAGAAATAAATTTAGTTTTTTTACTTTTGATGAATTCAAGCAAAGTAAATTCAGTAGTACTTTTTGTTACTAGAGTGCTGTTTTAGTAACTTTATGTGTACTTTTTTTTAGTGTAAAAAAGAAAGCTTCGGGTAGCGTGTCAACTCATACTTCCCAATATTCACACAAAGTAAAAGACAGTGGTCATCAAATGAAACATCATCATTTATACTGGTTGGATAACATACTACACTTTCGATAATATAAGTTGTAGTATTTCTGAATGAAAAAAAAATGTAAAACTGTAAAAAATGTAAAATGTAAAAATTAAATGATGAACGTACAACATACATACTTAAGTGATCATTGGAAATGCAGGGTAAATTACAATTGTAACGACAAGAAAAAAAAACGCATAAGAGGATCGATGTCACAGATTATGGGAAAAATGTTTAAAAAAATTTTGTGAACAGTTTATAATTCATTAAAAATTTCCCCAAAATCAAGCTCTGACACTGCGTACGAAATACGGCGCCACGTTCTGTGAATGCGGCAGTATAATAAGACTACAAAGTTTTTTATTGACTACTCGCTTGCACACAATGCGACCTTATCACACATCTCAATTGGTTTTATTTCGAGATGCGTAAAAATTGAAACAGTTTCAACCGGCCCCAGTTCCGCTCTCGGAACAGTGTCGTTTTGGTGTGATTTTAATCTAGGAACAGTTACAAATAACTGTTATTTTTAAGAACAATTTGTTGCGGTGTTTGTCTTGAAACAGTTACAAATAGAGCTGAGCCGGAACAGTTACTAATTCACCAGTAAGGCCAATATTACACTATAAAAGATCTTTTATAAAAAAAATATGACCGTGTAATAGGCAATCTTTTATAAAATATTTCTATTTATTGGCCTAAAGCCAATATTACATTATAAAAGATGTTTGACAAAGATCTTTTATAAAAGTTATTTTATAAAAATATGATAGTGTAATGGGCAATATCTTATAAACTATTTTATAAAAATAGAAATATTTTATAAAAGATTGCCTATTACACTGTCATATTTTTTTTAAACATCTTTTATAAAATATCTTTGTCAAACATCTTTTTAAAATGTTTACTCATGTGCGTGTTTCGATTGCATATGACATGACATTTTTGAGTAGAAGAGCGTAAAATATGCAGTTATCGCCGCTGCTTATAGCATGGATCGTTTTCGAAAGATTGCTGCATAGATTGTCGATGTGGTGCTGCCGGGTGTCAACATAAACACCAAGGAATTTTGTACAATTTAGTTCTATGTGCCTGTTTGAAGTAAAAATCATTTCAACTGTGAAAGAAAAGCTGAGTCAACTAGCAAGAATAACTTTATTCCCACAACCGGTTTCGCCACAACTGGCATTATCAAGTGGAAGAATCCTAAAAAGTAAAAGGATGTCGCAAAAATCAAAGAAAATGAAAGAACGCTTACAATCAGCAATCCAAGAGGTTGCCCCGGCACAAATATAACATTACATTTCAACTGTTTTATCCTCGTTTAGGAGTAGTCTATTGAAAGTAAACCAGTTTTCCTTTTGTTGTTTTATTTGTTGGTAATCAACATTTGTTTTTTCGCATTTTATAGCTAAGGTGGTATCGTCAGCATACATACCGTCTGTCT
This sequence comes from Dorcus parallelipipedus, assembly GCA_958336345.1. Classification (NCBI taxonomy): domain Eukaryota; kingdom Metazoa; phylum Arthropoda; class Insecta; order Coleoptera; family Lucanidae; genus Dorcus; species Dorcus parallelipipedus. Next base: position 31,030,932 of record OY284475.1, read on the forward strand.
TATGAAAAACGCACGACATTATAACTCTGTTATTAATGATCCGATTTCAATAATTTAAAAAGCACATAAGACTAGTTTAAAAATACTACAAAAGGATAACATTTTAGATTTTTTGTAAATATGACATTTTTATCAGGCGATAGTCAACTTTTTTTTCAAATGGCGGCAGATATTTTTTTTTACTCAGTTTGATAGAGATTTATTTTCTGAATTCAACGATGTATTTCAACTTGATATTTTTTGTAGAATGTTTTTGAGAAATGGAAATTGTTTTCTTAATAAAATTTTCACGTATGTTTTGGATTCCTACCAAATTACACAAAACAGTAACTATCTTTTATGATTTAAGTATTTATCTGTCAACTTGTTATCATTTATTCTTGTTTGTATTATTTGTTACTGTCTTGTTATTATTTTGTTATACTATTATTATTTCATTATGGATAACAATCAATTAACTGATATGGTGCAAGTGTTTTTCGAGTGCCACAAAAATTCTGGTCAAACTGAGCGCCTTTACGCAGCTCGCTCTCCTAATAGAGAAGTTCCTAGCCGTCAGAAATTTAGAAGACTTGAAACAAATTTAAGAAATCACGAAGCTTTTAAGAAACCCAAGAAACAACAACGTCAATTTCGTAAAAATGTAGAGTCTTTCTTAATATTCAAGAGAATCCAAGAACTTCAACTCGGGAAAGTGCACATTTTCGATTATCTGATTTTCCTCTTTGAGACCTTTAATTTGAGTACCCGCACGGTGAGTTTCACTTTTCCGAAAGTTTTCGATGATCCCCCCCCAAATTTGATACTTCGAAATCGACTTTTAAATAATTGAATTCAGAATAAATCTCTATCAAACTGAGTAAAAAAAGATATCTGCCGCCATTTGAAAAAAAAAAAAGTTGACTATCGTCTGACAAAAATGTCATATTTAAAAAAATCTAAACTGCTATCCTTTTGTAGTATTTTTAAACTAGTCTTATGTGCTTTTTGAATTATTGAAATCGAATCATTAATAACGGAGTTATAGTGTCGTGCGTTTTTCATAAGACAGACGGTATAATGTAGAATGACAGGATAGACAGTTGGGAAAATCATTCATAAAAATAATAAACAGCAAGGGTCCTAGGATTGATCCTTGTGGGATGCCTATATCCATGTTTACCATTCCAGATTTCCTATTCTTGTGTTCTACGTATTGTCTTCGGTTAGTAATATAGGAAGCTATTAAGTTGTAGGTAATGCCTCGGAAACCATAAGTGTTCCAATTTTTGTTATTACAAAATAATAAACACTTATTATTCTAATGCATGGGGTATACTGTCAAAAGCTTTACTTAAATCGTAGAATATTGCTTTCGTTGTTGTGTTATCTTTCATATTTTCCATAGTGAAGTTCGCAAGAGACCTTATAGCGTCACATAATTTTTTTCGGAAACCAAATTGTCTACTTGTAAAATAATTATCTTTTTCAAAAATCCTATTATTTGTTTTGCGACGAGTTTTTCAAATATTTTGGAGAATACAGGAAAGATAGCTATGGGTCTATAATTATTGCCACTGGTAAAATCGCCTTTCTTCAAAATTGGTACTATTTTGGAAATTTTGAGGCATTCTGGATATGTACCGGTGCAGAGCATTGAATTTATTATTTGCATCGGAGGTTCAGCAATCATGTTTGATATTTCTTTAATTAATTTGGTATAGATCTTATAGCAATCAGGTGTACTTTTTGATTTGATATTTTTTATCAGGTCCTTGATTTCCTCCTCTGAAGTTAGTCGGAAGTACATTTATTATTCACGTGGACATTCTTCAGGTAATCACAGGATTATTGTAATACATCAGGCATTTTCGAAGTAATTTTCTTTACTGCATTCTTAAAATAAGTATTTAACTTCTCACAGGAAGGAATGTTTTCCGGAACAGGATTAGGCCCTTGAACTTCGTTTTTAATTATTTGCCAAATAGTTTTAATTTGGTTGTTTGAGTTATTTATGGTGTCTATGTTTTGATTTTGCTTATCTGTAGTGGCTGCATCATTATAGAGTTTTTAAAAATTTTGGAAAATTGGCTTTATTTCCTCATCTCCCGTAGTTTTGTAGGCATTGTACATAAGATCTAGTATTTCTTTTTTTTGCGCGCAGGTTTGGCGACAAAATTTTGCATTTAATGTGGTTAAAATGTTGACGTACTGGAAAGCATATATTAAAATAATGGAGAAAAGTTTTCATAAAAATATCAATTTTGGTATTCGTGATTTCTGTTGCTAGCATGTTTATCCATAATTCCAGGGTCATTGTACTTTTAAATTTTTCGATGTTGGCAATTGAGAAAGATCTGTTAAAATTTGGAACTTGTTTGGTGGGGCATGTATTGATTTGGATTATTTGTGCATCATGATCTGAAATGCTGGGGTGATGTACGTATGCTTCTTTCACAACAAAATTACAGAAAATATTATCTAAGTAAGTGGCTGTATGATTTGAGATTGTGGTAGGCTCATAAATTGTTTGGTGTAGACCGTAGGAGGCAAGTAGATAAACAAGTTCTCGCTGACAAGTTGAGTTTATTAAAAAATTCACATTAAAATCACCAGATACAGCAATTTTTATAGGTCTAGAACTCTAGAGCCTTCAATTTCTAAGAGACACTACAGTTGTAATTTCGGCTTTTGGTGGACAGTAGACACAAATTATTGTTAATTCTTGGTCGCATAGGTATATTCCTACAAATCTATAGTTCTTTCATTACTTTTGTTCTTTACCCAATTTAATGGTTGAGTTTTCATATTTTTCCTCGTAAATATACAGTGCGAGTCTCTAACTTGGAATAAATTCAGTAAAGCAAAGACAGTTTTTTTTCGGAAATATGCTCGGACACGTCGATTAGTATTTTAAATTGCGCTCTTTTTCATCTAAGAACATTTTATACAGCGTGTCCCAAATATGAGATATGACGTCATCGACTATTTTTTTAAATGGCAATCCTATTTTTCTATGACTATTCTTAAAGTGTATAATCAAGTTACACATGCGTACCAAATTTCAAATTTTTATTCCTTGTCATTTGAAAGATATTTAACAAACATCAACTAATTTTTTGTCAAACTGGGTTGACGTCTTATCACAATGTTATAGAAACACTTAAGTTATTAAGAACAAGTAAAAAAAAGCAGCATTGCATTCGACTCGTATTGAATGAGGAGATTATTAGTTTGTTGTTTTGTGATAAACACCGTTTGTTGAAAAATCGGCCAAAATGTCTTACTTAACTGAAACCTACAAGATTGAAATTTTAATGATGATTGGCTACGGAGATAGAACAAGAACACAAAATGAAGTTATTCACTTATTCAGAGAGAACTATCCTGATTTACCACCCATATCGCAAAGTACCGTAACCAAGATTGAAAAACAGTTTCGGGAAAACGGGCATTTAAGAAAAACCAATAATCATCGTCAGAGTGCGCTCAATGAGGAGGTCAAACTTAATGTACTTCTCTCTGTTCAAGAAAATTGTCATGTCCCCACTAGGCAGATAGCTAGGGAAGTCGAAATTAGCCAGTCGTCAGGCAAGAATTTTTAAAGCGCAAAAATTGCATCTTTATAAAATGGCAATCCTCCGGGAACTCACCGAAGATGATCCGGATAGAAGACTCCAGTTTTGCGAACAAATGATGGATCCACTAAACAGAAATTTTCTAAACATAGAAAACGTCCTGTTTTCTGATGAATCAACGTTTATGTTAAATGGTCAGGTAAATCGTCAAAATTGTCGTTATTGGGCACACCCACACTGGATGAGGGAAGGCCACACTCAACATCCAGAAAAAGTCAATGTTTGGGCAGGGATTGTTGGTGATCGAGTAATAGGACTAATTTTCTTCCAAGAAAATCTCAGTGGAGCGAGATATTTAGAATTCTTACAGGAAGAACTGGTTCCGAATTTGGCTACTCTGTTTCCTGATCCGGTTGAAGCTGATGTCCCAAATAGAAACATCTGGTTTCAACAAGACGGTGCTCCTCCTCATTTTGCATCTGTCCGTGAGTATCCGGATGATGTATTTCCAGACAGATGGATTGGTAGAAGAGGACTCTTTGAATGGCCACCCAGGTCTCCGGATTTAACACCGCTGGACTATTTCTTATGGGGGTACTTGAAAAGCAAAGTTTTTAAGACCAAACCAGAAAATATTGAGGTGTTGAAAGAACGAATAAGACAGGAGTGTAGGCTAATTTCCGACGAAGTAATTAGAAATGTTCAAAACGAGTTTAAGTTCCGTTTAGGGTATTGTCAGTTAGTACATGGACAACATTTTGAGCATTTAGTGAAGTGAATTTATGACTACTGAGTTTCAGATTTCTTCATTTTTTGAATTAGTTAATGTTTGTTAAATATCTTTCAAATGACGAGGAATAAAAATTTGAAATTTGGTACGCATGTGTAACTTGATTATATACTTTAAGAATAGTCATACAAAAATAGGATTGCCATTTAAAAAAATAGTCGATGACGTCATATCTCAAATTTGCTGTATAAAATGTTCTTAGATGAAAAAGAGCGCAATTTAAAATACTAATCGACGTGTCCGAGCATATTTCCGAATAAAAACCTGTCTTTGCTTTACCGAATTTATTCCAAGATAAAGACTCGCACTGTATACACGTGCTGAATGCTTTTTTGCCTGCAGTAACAAGTAATATTTGTATAATTTTCAATATTATAAAATATACACTGAGAACCTTATAAGACTGCACATAGTAATTATCAATGGAAGCTTTATTACATTATTTCCAAATTTATTTCATTCGCCATGGTTACCGTGCATTGTTAGTAATGACATTACTGATTTTGAATTGTCAGATTGAATTAAATTGTTCTTTTGATTTATTGTAAAATAATGTATTCAACCTCCGAAAAAGTATAAATGTACACATTATTCTCAAATGGAGCTTTGTTGAGAGAGGTCTCTGCATTATTTGCCGCCAAATTTCCGGATAAACAAATTTCCAGCTAAATACATGCAATGAAATAAACCTTCCTTAATAACATATGTCCAAATAAATTTCTGATAAAGGTAGGCCATGAAAGATAAATTATTACATTATTTACAATAAAATATTGTCCAGTTCTTGAGTAGTTAAGTAAAATTGAAGTTTAATTGGCCATATCTTACAGCTTGATATGTCACTAACTTCAAAAACTGCTTGGTGTTGTAGATTTTTACACTCCATAACCTACCTTTATCAGAAATTTATTTGGACATATGGTACTTTCTATGTGCAGTTTTTAAATGATTCAGCATTGAAAATTGAGTAGTAACCATAGCAACGTAATGTTAAAACCCCTATGTGCAATTTTATAAAACTCAGAAATGTATTTATCTGCTCAAATAATTTTCGTCTATGTGCAGCGTTACAAGATTCTCACTATATAAGTCTCAGTAATCATCCAGTGCTCATTTAGAGAAGAAATATCTATATTCAGTTCAATTCTACCGATGCAGTTTTATTTGTCAGGCACTGTATGTTTAGATGCATAAGGGCTACGTTATTGATTTTGTTTTGTTAAGTATATTTGACACGGTATTCAAGTTTTTTTGTGAATCAGTTTTTAGACTTTAATTGCTATTCACTAATGTCGTACTGGACTTTAGATTTTTCTTTCTGTAATTTTCTAAGCAGAATTGAGCAGTTATGATCAAATGGGGAGTTATAGTACATACAAATTGAAGATTTTGAGTATGGCCAATAATGGCTTCATGAAAAGCAACAAAGAGCATGCGACTTGCAATATGATAAAAAGAAAAAGGTCTGCCACTGGCATTCTTAACGTGAGTAGTGGCACAATTTAGTGGGAATTACGTGTTACAGTAAACAAGATGTACGAATAGCAATCAGTGAAATATAAAATTTATAAAAAAAATTATAAATTTATTGTTTATACAGAATTTCCCGTTGTAATATCATTTTAGAACTTGAATTTTTTCAGCAGTATTAAGCAGACATTGTACAGGGTGTTTTTTTACTATATGCAAATAAAAAAACCTCGATAAAAGTACATGAAATGCTACCTTCTGCGCGTATTTTCGGGTAGCTCCTGTACCATAGCCAAAAAATTTGGGAGGTACCACTTGTTTGGAACTGCTGAAATGTGCGAAAAAGAAAAGTTATATTTAGCAAGGTCAATGACGCCTTCCTCTGTTTTTTTCGTAACTGCACAACGCCAATATTAAATACTGACCTACCTTAAACGCGTCACTCAAAGAGACCGCCGCCACATGGGCAAAAAATTGCCGCGATCAGACATTAAAAGAAATAAGAAACTGACGACCTTCATAAAATACATGCGAGAATACTTTAAAATATCAATCAATTATTAAATTTTGGAATTTGCAATGCATAATTAAATTAATATCATACTGGTAGTGCTGGTAGTTAACAGCTATTTTATTCTCCCTAGTTTGATTACGTAATGCGGCCGATTTTAAACAGTAGATGAGAAATACTACATTATTTTAAAGTTCCTTTAGTTTATTGATCTTAACCCAGTTTAATAGGAAATGTAAAGGCAATTTATTACTTGTGAGGGTGAAATATGCCAAAAATAAAACGATGGATGACGATGTTGTCATTATTTAACTCATCCGCATTTTTCGTCCAATAATTATAATTGTCGGTTTATAATTTGAAAATACTTAAAATTATAATTATTTGGACTGAAGTTACATTTATTTATTTTAATAAATCCAGGCGCTTTGTGAACGCGTTCAAAATGTTTTGATTGACCGGATTTTTTTTAATACATGAAGATGTATGCGAACTTACGTAAAACGAAAGTTCTCAGTTCTCTTCAGTTCTCAGTTCTTCCGCATTCAGAAATTCGCCAAATGAATCTGAGACTTCCGGCAGGTTTTTTTTACCTGTTAGCAAATGCCATTACGATCTGTTAATACGCGTCATACGAATTAAATATATGTTCGTTTACGACATCGTTCGTGCACAAGGTCAATGTTAAACACTGACCGACTGACCTTATCTTCGCCTCGTCATTTCAAACAGACGAATGAAAATCTGCCAATGCATTTTTCTCGAAAACTATTAACTTTTTGTTAAGGACATATGAGTTCAATCGTTGCCATTTATGGTGATATATTACAGGTTTAAATATTTGTATACAGTATAAGAACACCCTGTATTGTCTGGATTAAAAAAAAATACAGCGAATAATAGTCATCTGTGGCGTAGATGCAACTGCATCAATACAACTAATAGGTAATTTGTGCTTACTCACCTACATCAAAGCAAATACACTTTCGAGACTATACTCGTCTCTTTTAATCAATCTTCCAGAGTAGGAGAAAATTCAAAGTAGCGTATCAACCCATACTTACCATTCACTAAACGCTAAAGTTGTAAGTATCATGAATGTTAAATATCTTGTCGAACAAAACATCCCTTCAATAAATCAATATAAAAATATATTTATCGCAATTAAATACACGGAATTTGAAAAATAGTCTTACAAAATTAAATTTGTACAAGAACAAATATAATTAACTATTGGCATTTGTCGACGTTGTAATTATATCTTACAGTCTATCCTTATCTATACAAGTAAATGGCATTGTTTCAATATACAACATACATGTAACGTAGGCACACGTCAAACAAGGGCGTGTTTTGGCAAGAATTATATATTGACACTTTGTTTTAATTCTAAATACTGGAAAGGTACGTGTATGGTACAATGTTTGTGCTCGACGATTAAATGGCCGCGTCGGTGCGAAGCACCCACGACCAAAACCGTTTCGCCTTTCAACAGAACAGTGCTTTCCCCGCTACCATCTTCGGGGTAAGTCATTTTCATTACTCTGGTTTGAGGGTAACCCAGTTTGGTGTTTCCAGCAACCGTGTAAGAGCGACTGGGGGGCACCGGTGGCGGTCTTTCGAGATCTAACCCGAATAAGTTGCACGTTTGTTGAATGATTTTGCTATCACATTTTTCATTAGGATCAGGAGGGGGTGTCCCGGCGATTGGTTGTGGTCGTGGACGCGCCGTGACGCCCCCTGCAACAACACGATTGATGGTGGCTTGCGCTGCGGCCATCTGCAGTTCTTTTTCTCGCTTATTATTAGACCACCTGTATCTACTCCGCCAACCTCTCCAGGTGGCTTGGATTAAAGTAGCCGATTTCTGCCTTTTGTTATTGCGCAACTTTTCTAATTGTTGTCGAAGACCTTCGCTGAGGAAAATATGGCGTTTACCCAAGGCCCAACTCGTCGAAACGACCGCATTTTGTTCCTTAGCTATAAATTCCACTATAAACTGTAATATCACATGACAATCGTCCATGACTTTTTCTTCGGTTCTGTGTAGGCGGGCGAAAGGTGCTAACAATCGATACCTCGCATTGAACGCCTTGAAGCGCATCCTATGAGGATATCCACCAGCCATCAAGTTTACCGTCTCCAATATCTGCAGAGAACGTACCTGACGAACGACCGCACTTCGATCGAATCTATTAGGAGTCTCTTGCGAATTGCTGCGAATGCATCGCACGAAATGAGGCCGCGCGTGAACAAGGGTTCTCAGCAAATTATCAAGTCGTGTGTGAAAATCTTGCGTCAGAGTTGAAACCGGCTCGTCACCGTTCAGTAAATCCGCATGAGATGTGGGCGATATTCTGAAACTAACACCTCGAGGCACGTTTTCTACGGAATAGAGCGCCTTCAACTCACTCCCAAAGAGGTGCGTCGCGAAACCAAAATTACAGTTGTGCTTGTAAAAGACCGCCACCAAATCATCGGGCACCACGTCTTTGTTGGTATCCAAAAAATCGGTAGCATCGTAAACCACTCGCCCTGCGAAATGTTGAATGCCAAATAGTCGAGGCTCTAAAGGTTTAGGGTCGAACAAACGCGAGTTGTGTTTATGTTGTACTTTAATTTTAGCTACGTACGATTCTGCTGTACCACGAATAGAACATTCAACATCCAACATGCTTAAGAGCCCCGTGCGCAGAGACGATATCAGGTCAATGCATGGTACGTTATCCACATAGTCGACTTCCACCTCGCAATTAATACCCTCGTCACGACACGACTCGATACTTGATTTGAAGATATGCGTGTTGTAAAAGTGCTGCATCGTTTCTGCGCAAAGATTAATACAAAGATGTTCTAGTTGGCTAGGCTTTGGTTCTTCGAAACCGAACATATCGAGGATCCCAATGAAACCATCCGTCGCGTGCCTCACTGCATTATTTAAAGCAGCCATCGATTTACTTCCGGCGTTATTTCCACCTATCGTCGAGGCGTGCTGGCTAGTAACTTCAACTTGGTTATGTACGGATTCATTCGAATCTGAACTGAGGGTGCCTAAAGTTGAGCCCAGGCGTTTCAGACTATTCGCCCTTCGGACAATCGTCGCCACCGTTCGACAATATAAGGCTTTGGCTAGGCAATCCCTGGTCATGTTGGACATGTTCGCGTCGCAGACGGATTTTACAAGTTGTCCTCTGGCGTTGTGCGTGCGTGAAGTTAATCCACGGAATAGAGCGGCTCCCGAAACGCCTAATAAACCCGCCACTGCGTTCAGTTCAGATTCGCCTTTTACGTCCACTTCGAGTCCTTTGCCATCGACGAATTGCACGTTTCCCAAGAGTAAAACCGCCGCAAGGACCCTTACGACGTCCAGAAATGGAATTCCGAGAACGCCCAGACAGGTCTTCCACGCCTGGAACCTGTAATCAATCAGGTGTACTTTAATAGGCAGTTTTAAGTAGTCTTTTTTAAACATTACATACTTCAATTAATTTGGTTTTTTTCGGAGTAACTGTGTTTTACCCAATCAAATTTTTCTGTATTATGAGAACGAAAAACTTAATCTTAGGCAAGTGATACACAACAAAACTTGTTGGACCTTGACTGGAACTATATTCATCATTAGGTTTTCCTAACATTATTTCTTCTGATTTTTACAGAATTCTTCATGTTAGAATATCAAAATCTAGTGAAGTTAAAGCTTATTGATTATACAATAAATTTGAATTTTTTATTACAATTACCTGAAAGCTAGTACATACAGTGCCATTCATGAAGTCCGTGACATTTGTAAATATTGTTTCTTAAGTTGGATTTACATACGAGCGTTGAGTGCGCTGAAAAAAATTGTACATTGTCATTGGTTAATGCTCATTACCCATTACACAGCAACCAATTACAGTACAGTACGCACGACGTTTTGACGCGCTCAGCGCTCCATGTAAATGTAGCTTTATTCTTTAAAAAGTGTGAAGTGAAATTAAAAGAAAATATAATTCAATATTTCTTATGACTTACTATTTTTCTTTTTATGACTCTGCTATTTTTTAATAAGACAATCACAAAAGAATTTACCAAACAGCAATAATTATTTTTTTAATCTCTTTTGTCGAGCTACGTCTCCTCTTTAAACAAATTTACGCCTCTCCTATCTCTTTAAAGCTATCTCTTTCATCTTTGTCCTTGTTCCTCTCTCTTCTTTAATATTTCGTTGACTCTAGAATTCTAAGGTTTTCTTGATAGCCATCGTTTGTTTGTTTTTCTCCTACTGATCTTGCATACTATACCATTTTTACCTGTCTGTCGTTCATTCTTATTATGTGTCCAGCTCATTCAAATTTATTTCCTTCTGCTATTTCTTTCATTGCCTTTACAATAAGTTCTTGCCTGATGTCTTCGATTATTCTTTTGTCAACTTTTTTCACTCCTACTACATTTCTTAAATAACTAATTTCCGCAGCCTGTAGGCATTTTTCCTGTAGGCACTTCAAATTCAATTTTCTGACTCATACATTGTTATTGCTACATAGTACATACACATACATATCGAGAGGTTAGTTTTTTTAATATTTCTTTTCTATTTAAAAGTTGTGTCTTTATAATAAGTGGTACAATCTAGTTGCTGTCTTCATTTTATTCCCGATTTCATCTTCTTGTGTTCCCTTATTGCTCTAGGTATTCTATTATTTCCTTTAATTAATATCAATATTAATGTTCAGTTTTTTACTTGCTATGGCCATCATCCTTGTTTTGTATATAATGTCAATTTTAAGATTAAACTTTTTCAAGTTCTTTTGGCCACTTTTGTTTATAAAAGTTTGTACAGTATCTTCTACAGACCACCTCGGGTTGGGTCTCCTGCCATAGGATTCGCACGAGACGTCCCGTCAGACACATCTGCCATGATCTCAGGATCGCACCAAGCCCGAACTCACGCCTACCAACTAAACTGCTTTCCTCTTGGAACTTATTCTACGACGGAATCGCCTCTGGACATTACGTTGTAAAAGTGGTGATGCTTCAATATCAGTTCGTCTGAGCTCTCTCATCTCTCTTTTTTATTGTAAGAATATCTTCTGTCCCTTTATTTATCACTGATCACCTATCGTTATCTGTGAGCATGATGTTCATCAAGTTATCGGGGGTCAAAATACATCTTATATCGTTCTCGAGTTTTCTTCTTAATTCTTCCCATCGTCTACACTCAAAGAAGGTATGTTCAGCAGACTTTTCATTCGTATGGCAATATCTGCACCAAGGAAAGTCTATTTTTCTGATTCGATATTTAAAAGCTTGATAGACTTCGTAACCACTGAAGGAATTGGGTGAGTTCTCCCAAAAAATGTCTGTAACCTACCTACCTATATTTCTTGGTCTTTGCTCAACTTATTAACAATTATACTTGTTTTCAAAGAAGGGCAATGTAGTCTCTTAGATTTTTCTATTTTGTAACTAAACTATAAGGAATATCAAAAATTACAAAGACACAAAAATGTTTCCTAATGAACGACTCTTTCAAAAAATTAATTAATTAAAGCTATCTGGCAAACACAAAAAAAGTTATAGTAATATCAGGGTAGTGGCTACCCTGCTTTTTATACTAGCAGTCCACTGCAAATTACCAAAATCATCTGGAAATGTGAATTACGTTCCTGTGGACCCTTATACCAAAAATCATCCAAATTGATTCAAGGGTTTTTCTGTTATAATCAAAATAAATTTTCTTTTCAAGAACTTTGAAGCAGAATTCCGGCTTAACCAAGCACTTTTGGATATAGATAAGTTGCGTTAAATCGTCTTATTTTGAGCCCAGGAATCTGTGGTTAAGCCATGTCCACGGAATTTAGAGACACCCTGTATATATAAGTATATAAATTTGATTAAACTATATAATCACCATTTGCATCAGTGACCTTTTGCCATCTTTCTGCTAGCAGTTATATTTCACGATGATATCATCCAACTTTTCTGGAATCAAAAAATTCTAGACATAATACGACATTTTTTTCCAAACGACTTAATACTTTTCGGAAATCGGCAAATATTGCATTTTTTCGTTTTTGAGAATTTGTAGTTTTCAGGTTTTCAGCTAAATTTTAAATGATCAATTAAATATGATAGTGGTGTAGCTATTATTTTGATTGATGCACGAACTAACCCTAGTCGAATTTTTCTAGAAAAATCAATAAAATAAAGTTTTCCCATATGTTAACTGAAACTACACTGACCGGCAAAAAAAACCGGCCACCATAAAATATTTTAAAAAATCGAATCTAAAGAGATATTTCAAGTAGACATGGAATGTTAATTTGAGTAAATTTCATAATCCGTACTTTAAGATGTTTGATTTATTCCCACCTTTATTTTTAAAGGATAAAATCCGCTTTTAACGAGATTAAGAAATTTTTGTTGTTTGCGCATCAGCAGTTCATGTATTGTCTTTTATGATTTATTTGTCTAAAATCAAGGAGGCTTCCTTGCATTGTTTTTAAAATGGAATGTGACAGTTAAAAAGCTACGCAATTAAAAAAAAATGCCGTTAACTGTTGAGATGGTTGCTCGTATTGTTGGTTTAATTGAATATGGTCGTAGCCAACGTTACGTGTCTCGCGCATTGGGAATACCGCGTACCACCGTTCAGGATGCCTGGAACCGGTATTTGGAGACTGGCAGCTGCACTAGGAGAGCAGGATCCGGAAGAAGAAGAGCAACAACTGCAGTTGATGACCGTTTTGTTGTGCTCAACGCACTAAGGGATCGGAGATCAACGGCTATTTAACTTCAACATCGCCTCCAAACAGCTCGTGGAGTTGAAGTAAGTAAGAGGACAATAAGGAGAAGGCTTGTTGAAGGAGGCCTAAAGTCACGGAGACCGGCAGCAGGCCCAGAATTGTTACCAAGACATCGTCGAGCGCGATTGAAATTTGCACGACTTCATTCAAACTGGACTCCTCACCAATGGAGTAAAGTTCTCTTCACTGATGAATCGCGCTTTTGTCTACGCTCGCCTGACGGTCGTGAAAGGTTATGGTGAAGACCAAATGAACGGTACACAGACTGCACCATTTCCGAAAGGCGATCTTTTAATGGTAGCTCTCTTATGCTATGGACAGGTATTTCGTCTGAGGCACATACCGAACTTCTTTTTGTGGAAACGAGGCTTTAAATGCCCATCGATACGTAGAAGACATTCTCCATAAAGCTGTCGGGCCCTACTCTCACTTTATTGGAGATGGATTCAATACAATGCACGACAATGCCAGACCACACGTGGCACGAGTAGTGACTGACTTCTTAGACGAGGTCGAAATTCAGAGACTTAACTGGCCAGCATGCAGCCCTGATCTCAATCCCATTGATCACTTATGGGGTCAACTTCAAAGAGGCATTCGTCGTCGCCCGGATTTGCCAGAAACACTGCAAGATTTAAGAGCAGTGCTTTACGAAGAATTTGAGGCAATACCTCAAAATTCGTTGACACATTTGATTGATTCGATGCCTCGACGTTTAAACGATTCATTCGAGCACGAAGACGTCATACGCGTTATTAACTGTCACCAGTAACTTAACTGAAGACATTTCTTTTCAGTTTTCGAACTACCGTTTTTGTAATTTTTTCGCATTAAACTTAATTTTGTTTAATCTTGTCTTTTTCTTGAGTAATTTTTATGTTTTTTTGTCAATAATAAATGGTCCTTCGATATAAAGCACATCTCAAATTAAATAAACCAGTATGTCAATGGTTTGGTTACATATTTTAAGGTGGCCGGTTTTTTTTGCCGGTCAGTGTATATGAATGGCACTGCACATCTTTTAAAAAATAAAATAAAATAAAATTATAGGCAAAAATTAAATAAAAAAAATAAATAGGCAGATATTTTTAGTACCACAGTTTTGAGCAATCTTCTAGTTGACAAGCTTTACTGATTTTATGTGTATCTTAAATATAATCCTTGGGAATTTATTTTTGAAACATAATAATAATCTAATGTAAATTGAATGAGGCTTCAGACAGAACCTTCTTTACTGATGGTTCTCTTTTTCCCATTCTTTCCACCTTACAGGTGTAATAATGGATAAAACAGGATAATGCAATTGCTCTTAATTCTGCAGCAGTTTTTCTTCATGAGGAACTTGACAACAGAAGAATCCAATTTAAATTTTTGATTAAAACCAACTTTAAATTTTTATTGATAACAATGAACAAAATCCAAATTCACTTCATAATAATCAAGACATTTATATAGTGAAGAAATATGGACAGTTATATAGTTAATAAATATGGAGAACTGTATTAAACATGTTTGTCGGTGATGTACCTAGTTCTGTTACATCGCGAATTATCGTTAATTTTTTATGTACTGAGGTTGAGAAGTCTGGAACGACCATTGGAAAAGCTTGGGTGCACAATTAAATCCCAGAAAGCAAACAAGGTGGTATGAAATGGCGCTATTCAAATTCATTGCCGACAAAGAAATTCAAAACTGGACCGTTAGCAAGCAACGTGATAGTTGGGATATTTAGGGCTATTTTGGGATATACACGGTCCAATTTTAACAGATTCCTTAATTGACTGAAAGACTATAAATTCAGAGTTCCGGCCTCTTAGCAGATACTTGAGATGTCTACTAAATGTCTACTAAAATATTGATAAATATTAATTAAATCCAAGAAACGAGTGGCTTAATTAGTTTTCGTGATGAAAATTTGATTCTAGTTTAAAATAATTCTGAATTTTCAGAAACGTTTACCTACATTCGTCTTGGCGATTTGTTGGTTACAATTGCACTGTCAAAAAATAAAATTCAGCTCAGTTTCGTTCTTTTCTTCTTTTATTGTTTGTTTTTATTATTATCATGCTGTCATAACTCATAACTTAGAATGAAAGACGAAGTGTTGAATACCAGTTTTTGAGAAAACTTAGCCCGAGCGAGTGCGTTTGTGTTTTATAAAAGTTATTTATCAAATTTACGTAGTGTGTAGTTTGTTTTGTGTTAGTTTAATTCGTGTAAATATCTGTGTACATAACTTAATTTAAGTATAAATATGGCTCATGTGTACGAGCCCAGAATCATATCATTTGGCCCAAGTTAGGATTTTACAAGTCACGTTTTAAATAATTTTGTTTTACAAACCTAAAGAAGTATTTCAGATTAATGTCTCTTAATCATAATTTTCAAGGTTTTCAACAATAGTCAACAGTTTTAGCAATAATAAATGTCTATAAATTAAATTAACACTTACACTGTCCGTATAGCAATTTCATTTAGATCGCTATATGTCCGCCACAAAGATTTTCCAGTCCCATATATGGATCACGCGACTCTTTTAAAATTATTTGAAACAGAACGGTATTAGATACCTCAATAATTTTTTTTCAAATGGTCTTCTTGAGTCCCTTGAAAATCAGATGGTTATTATTTTCACGTCCAAGTAATACATTTTTAGAAATGAGAACCATGATTCTGACCCACATATGAGTCATGGACTTGTGGTTCAAAAGCAGCATGAACCACATATGGATCATTGGATAGTGAGCGTATTAAATTATTTAAAAAGTTATCTGTAAAATGTAAAATGGGCCAAACGATATGATTCTGGGCTCGTATTCCAATGAGGAATTGATATACATAGTGCTCTGTTATGGCGAATTATGTGTTAATACCGCAGGACATTTTGAACATTTATTGCAATTACAAATATCAGTGCCAAGAACAAGAAGTGAACTTTAGTAAAATTCTAAGGTTATAATGAATGCACAGGTATGACAACACGTTCGATATGCATTTTGTGCTGTACTGTACATTTTTTTTATTTATTTATTTATTTATTATTTCGAAAAACGCATTTTGCTATGGTAGTGTCGGTGAAACACAGATGAATTTATGCCGAAGACGCGCGCGCGAGACCTTGGCCTAGTTCTTTCAAACGTAAATAAAAAAAATCATTGCAGTTTATTGCTTTTTATTGAAAGCGGACTTGCCTCAACAAGTCATAAACTAAGCAAAGATTTCAAAACAAAGGAACTGCACGCGCTTGTGGTAGGTCAGTTTTTCATTTTTGAGCAATACCGTTCATATTTGGGGTATCAATCTCTTTTATAATGAAGAACTTACAGTTCTAATTAAAGACATAGGTTTTGAGACAGCCTGTATAAGAAAGTCCAGCTCGATTACTCCCCTCGTAATTACCCTTCCAAGTTTGAAAGCAAACTATAGGAAAGCTAAACAACAAATTATTACCAACAAATAATTTCCTTTTCCAGCTTATCCCAACTAAGAATTCTTTTCAATAACGCAGTAGATATCGATGTCAGGAGAAACAGTTCTCTCTTGACTGCTATCGAGAGCGGAACACAAATCTCTATTTATTATTTTCTCTATTGCGCTTATAAGTTTGTTGTCTGCATTCAGTTATATTTTGCGTTCACTTTTCATCATTATTCTAACTATACAGCTCATTCAGTTCCTCTTCACTTTCATTATTTTCCGTAAATTCTGTTCTTCTCAGTTATTCATTTCTTATTCTTTCTCTGAATAATATTTCCATCAAAAATCTATTTATTTTTCTTTAAGCTCAATGTCGGCGGTTTATTTGCCGTTCACGGAAATACCGGGAACTTTTTAAGAACGTCGTTAAATTCGTTATCTTTGCTTTTTGAAGACAACTTCAAGTTAAAATAAATATTTACTAACTACTATACGATCTTTCAACTTTATGATTTTATTCCGAATCCTTTCTATGACATTTTGATTTAGAAAATTCCATTTTTTATTGCAACTGATTTTAAGTTTCCTGATCGTTTAAGATATATACTTTTTAAGTTGTTTGCAGATTTATTTCTTGAAGTAAGTACTGCGTACAGAACTCTTCAGAATAAACTTGTATTTAGCCCCCATCTAGTCTCTCAACAATCATATAGCAAAGCGTTCATTTAATTAAACGAGGGTACTATTTAATCAATAGTTATTTTAAATAACAGATTTTTTAATATTCCCATTCGCAAACATGTCACATAATCGCGACACCGCACGACTAATTTCTGACCTGGGGGGGGGGCCCATTGCAATCCAGCCGACTTGCAGCCAAAAAAATTCCCATTCGCACTTGAATCGTAATGTGTTAAACATACAAATGAATACATATGAAGTCAGATATAAATTTTACATAAACTGAAATAGTTAGAATTTTACACTCCCATAACAAGCTGTAAAACTTTAATTCACTTGTGTTTAACGAAGCAATTGAAATATTGCTGGGAGTTTCCGCGTTTGATTCGTCTTTAAAAACTCGAAATTAATTTTAATTGAATTTTTTTTATTGATCGTTAAGAGCAGATCGATGGCTAAGCATGAACGTTTAATTAGTTTTGCCAGATGTTTTCAGTATGAACGTGTGTCGGAAGGCGTAAATTTCTTCAGGAAAAAATCAATTTTATGTTTTACTTTTTAATTAATGATGCGATCGTTACCCAATCATTAGTGTTTTTGTTTATTAAAAAAAATATATTATTTATATTACGTGAAATCAAATTGATGAGATTTTCCCTATCCAAAATTACTGTAAGTAAAGAACGCTTTAAATTATTTGAAACTTTAAGGCCCAGTTTTACAAACATACAATAAGGACAGAATAATTATTCGCCGAATATCTTTTAAGCTTCTCCCACATCTACGTCACCGTTATTCCAAGAATACTGTTATACTCAATTTATCCGACGATTGTAAAATCGTTCCTTAGGGTTACCGATTGCAATCCGTTTTATGGTCATAATAATGTTGATTATTTTATGAGTTTCAAATCATCTGAAACGTTCTGCACTATGGGATCGGTCGGTGGTTTATTATGTTTTATATTTAAAAGTTTGTTAAACATGAAATAGAAAATCAAAATGTCGATTCAGAATCCAGAAACTGTAAGTTTATTGAATGTAAATATTTTGTACATAAATTCCTTCTATGATGACATACATTTCGCATTGTCTTTAATTAAAAAAAAACAGCGATTTAGTTTAATGTTTGCTTTCAAATGTATTTAATTCTTTTACAATAATTTAGTTTCTAGTCACTAAGGATTAAATAACATGTTCGATAAGTAAATACCTTGAAGCATCCTCGTTGACATCTTGCCTTGTGTCCCCATGTTGTAAATATCTTAACGTAGATGGCGAACAACCTTCCAAGTTAAGTTTTGTACGTTCCTCGCTGGACAAGCCCGCGAGCATCTGGTAGAAAATGTGGTAATTCTTTTCGCCAGGCAGGGGACGAATGACTCGCGTCTGATCTAAGAAGTAGCAGTGAATTTTCGTCCTGTACAGAGCACCATCCGTTACTTGAACTTCGATAAATTGACCCTGTAACGTAAAAAAACACTCTGCCATAAATTAAATCCTCACCAAGCGCGCCAATACGAACATACAATTCTACTGGATTCCGAATTAGTCACAGTCTTTGCGGAGCCCAAGGAACGCAGGACAGTGAAGGCGGCCGCCAAGTGTTTGAAAGCATCAGTCTCTGGTCCTCCTCCGGCAACAGCGAAGAGCTGTCGTAAAAGTAACATAGACGCGTGGCTTTTTCCAGAACCACTCGTTCCTGCAACAACAAATAATAAATTTTAGAAAAGTTAACGTTAACGACCGGAAAATTGATAATTGGAATCCATATTTATTTACTTACCTGAAAGAATTATGGCTTGTGGATAACCCGTTTCAGATTGTTGACGTACAGCTTCCTGTACCACCCTATTCAGTTGTGAACTCAGGGCTAAGCCCCGTGTACTATTTAAGGTGAGGGGGTTGCCTACGTCTCTATAAGGATTTACGCATAATAAGATAGGCCCTACATTCGTCTGAAAAAGAAACATTTCTTTTACTGAAGTAAATATGTTTTTAAGAATCATTAAGGACTTGCAAGAATAATCACTGAAATCGTAATAAACTTTGAACTAAATGAAAAAGTAAAGGATGTCCCAACAAGAGCGCCGGATTTAATTTAGAATTAAAGAAAAACATATTTATTTTTTTAAATAAGCAAACATTTTTATTTCAACATAAAGAAAAATAGTTCCGATCAAACGTGAAATACAACATCAGGCAAATGGCCACCACGAAACCTCTGGCACAGGGTTATTCTTTTGTTGAAATTTTGAATAACGTTTTCGCATAAATGTGGCTGTATTTCACCAATAACGCGCCGTATTTCCTCTTTAAGATGTTCAGCTGTTTCAGGCTTATTCGCATACACCTTTTCCTTCACATAGCCCCAAAGAAAAAAGTCCATCGGCGTTAGATCGCACGATCTTGGTGGCCAATTTTTTACGCAAAACTTTCACCATTTTTGTAATGTGTTTTTACAGTAATTAAACGTTGTTCGTTTGAATATTTCTCCATATTCTTAAATCGCGTGGTTTGTACGTGACAAAAAATCACCGTACAACTCGTATTAACAAAATGGCGGCAAATTTAAATCCGGCGCTCTTGTTGGGACACCCTTTATATGGTGTTTGTGATGATTTTTAAAAACATATATATAATAAACAAACATTATGAAAAAAAGTATAAATTTCAGTGAATTTGAAAAATAATATGTCGGATTGTGCAATGATGTCATTATCGTTAAAATGCCTTCCTTATTATTACCCTTATTACGGATGCAGAAAGTACGTAATTTCGTAAGAAATGTCCGTATCGATTTGCTTTCGTTTGAACGGCGTTCTTGAGAGGAGGAGGAGGAGCTAAGCGGAAATTCCGTAAGTAACGACTAATAAAAGAGTGCGCAAGTAAGGTGTATCAGAGTCGGAATAACATGTGTTATAATTAACAGACTGTTAAAGGAATGGTATGTAAATGTACGATGCTTTTGTTGTTTTGTTTGCAAGTTCACGGCCAGCGTGAACAGGGCCGGCCGCAGGCAGCGCGACAGGTGCTGCCCAAGGTCAGCTCTGTTCAATGACCAAAAGCACTCACGTAGAAGTTGGAAGCGGCGAACCGAGCCTGCAGGCACTTCATGACTGCATCTTCGGTCAGGGGCCCCTGTAGATGGATGAGATCTTTGAGATCAGCTCCTGCGACCAGCAGCTGACTTCGAGGTTCGGGAACCGGGACCACCGGCGGAGCTACCGTAGGGACCGTTCTCGGTGGTACGATGGGCTGTTGGATCGCGGATGGCGTTGCCGCTACCACCGCGGTTGTCCCTTTTATGGGTGCCGATGGCGTACCCTGAACGTGTAACCTATTCCGAAGGGTAACCAATTCCGAACTAAGACTGCGTAAACGCTGTTGTAAGTGGACGGCTTCGTTCGATGAAGACGCATCTAAAAATAAACATTAATAATTTATAAAAGTAACAAGAAACAAAAAAACTAAAATGTAAATATTAAATCTTAAAATACATGTCGAAAGTGTGGTAATATTTTCAGCAATAATGGAACCGATGCGATAGTAGAATAATGATATTTAAGGGAGTTTAATTACTTCTACAATGAGCTACGCTACTTATCAAAGAGAAAAAGAAAAGCGTTTCATTTTCGTTGCAAATTTTTCTCATTTAGTCCAAACATTTTTTCTGTACTTTTACGGTTTTGTACTTGCAATGCGGATATGTTCAGTGTCTCATAATCACAAAAATAAATTGAAGTCTTAACCAGTCAGTTATCTTAAAAAATAACAAAGATCGCAGAACTAGTGAACCCAATGAAAAACGAATTAGCATTCATTTACTAACATAAAATTTTAGCAATTTTATTTGAATATGAAATGTAATGGAGAAGATGAAAATTGAAATTTGAGAACGAGATTAGGCATACTTCTCTTTTAAGAAGAAAGATTTATTAAATGAAGACTTATTAAATGAAAATGGAATTATTTTATACTGGAATCCTAGGTTATACACTGCGTTTGTAAAGTATGGAATCAATTTATTTTCTACGAACTGAACGATTTTTATGTAAAATCCTGAAACACGTCTAATTTTAATTATAAAATGACAATATTTTAGCAGAATTTTGTATCTTCCCCTCCTACTTCCTTCGAGCGACAGACACTACTTTAAAATTTTTAAATGGAATGAGAGGTCATGTGATACCTCATCTGAAAGGCCTTTTAATTTTCTACTCAGTGGTACAAGAATTTTTTTATAATTCCTATTTTTTTTTAAATTCAAGTAATACATTTTAATATCTCCTAAAATAATGCCATTTTATAATTAAAACACTATGTAACACTAAAAATGTTTATTGGATTTTGTTTGGATAAAAAAATAAAATTAGTCCTCCTGGAACGTAGTAGGTGGTTTTTATTGTTCTCATGTCGGTACGTTAACAGATACTGCCATTTTTTTGCTTTACGTAAGATTATGTGTTAATTTTATTCAAAAATGCCTTGCAGCTATCTCCTCACCTAATTTGCTATGTTTGCGGATATTTAATAACAAAGAACTAAACAAAACATAAATTTGTATGGGAACCAAGTTTTTTTGTGGCTTATTTTAGATTTCCGATGTGCAAGATAAACCTTAAGAGGCCTTTTACAAAGCGCTAATTTTTAAAAAAGTTTTTCTGAGTAACCATTGTAAATTATAAGCTCAAATTTCGCATTCGGGGCACATTAGCTACGAAATTTGTAGTAAACAGCTCTCCGTTAGAGGCGTTGTATTACAACGATGATATTTCCAGAAAATTTTGAAGTTGTTTTTCTCAGCTATTATTAAATTCACAGAACTCATTTTTTTTAAATATGCTGTAGAACATCATATCTAGGTCTCACGTTTTCGTTTTTATCAAAATTTTGTATAGTTTTTGATTAAAAAGAAATTTTTTTTTCTTAAATGTCAACATGAGACCTGGATAATTGTCTCATGAATGCGTACTGATAATTTGAGCTTATAATTTACAATGGTTACCCAGAAAAACTTTTTTAAAAATTAGCGTTTTGTAAAAAGGCCTCTTAAGCCCCTCACATAAGTTGGGGTAGTTTAGAAGAGTGGATGCTAGAGGTGACTGAAAGGTAATGCCTTTTGTAATTTTTAGAATTTGGAGAGAACCTACCAACTATTATGATAATTGCCTTTTTTGTTTAATTGACAATTCACACTTTAAAAAACGAAAGATACTGAACTTGGTTGATGTTAATCAAGCTACAATTTCTGCATTCTCATTTGAATTTCTTTAGACCAAATTTGGGATTAGTTGGTGAAGAACACTATGAGCGTTCCCATCGGGGAATCAAAGATATAGAAAAACGATATCAAAAACCCTGGTATGTTGTAATGACGGGAGACTACATTTGGGCTTAACTTGCAATCATAACAGTTCCTTTCACAAGCGTAGAAAACGATCCAATTAGTTTTGAAGTTATTTGTTAATTTAAGTTTATTCTCATAAATAATCTTTGAATTAATAAAATTTTGTTTTTCTTTTGTTTATTGTTAAAATTAAACCTTTTTAACTTAATAAAATTTTGCAAAAAATACATTTCTTTTGTCTGCTCTTGAGGGTCCTAACGACACAATGAGGAAATATCTTGCATAATCTTACTTAACGGAACCTAAACTTCCAATAAACATCAATAAACTAAAGTAAACACGAACTTGATCAAATTTTGTTATCTTGTGAAATCGACGTTTTGGGATTTTACATGAAAATCCTTCATTTCGTAGAAAATGAATTTATTCCAAACATTACGAACACAGTGTATAATGTTACAGTGTTCCAAGGATATAAGACGGGACACTTGGCCGCTTTGTATGGGTTGACTTATTAAGTAGCAAACTTGCAGCAATTTGTCAATTTTAATGCAATATTAGATCAAAAAGGGATCGCAAGATGTCGCGACATAAACTTTTCATTACATCGCAATTGCGAATAACCTGGACAGCTCTGTTTCATTTGCAGTGGAATTCTCGAGCTATGCTTTTACTCACGAGGCCCCAAATAGGGCCGAAACAGCTGTACAGAGGATGCTTGATTCCACTGCAATCAAAACCGATTTGCAACAATTTTTTTTAACTTTCAATATGCTTTGACAGCACGCTTGGCCGTCTCGTAAGAAGACATCGAGTACCCCGATACCCGAATACTACCCGTATAATTGTTATCATTCTTTTTATCTGGGTACCCGTTATTACCCGAGTAGGTATATCGGGTATCCGACTACTACTCGTGCGATTATTACCCGAGTATCATTTCTTTAACCGGGTACCCGTTATTACCTCGGTACATCGAGTACCCGAATAATACCCTTGCGATTATTACCCGGGTATCATTTCTTTATTCGGGTATCCGTGTAATTTGTCAGCGCAGAATCTCAGAAAACATATTTATCTATCTGTTATTACACGATAAGAATTTTATTATTTTTAACATTCGGACACATGTAAAATTCGTGAATCCGTTTAAGTTGAAATATCAAAACTTATGTTATAGGAGTACCCGAACTTGTACGGGTATCCGGGTAGTTTATTCGGGTACCCGGGTAGCTCATAAAGATACGAGTATGTTTTCCCTACCGCCTTGTATGGGTTGACATATTAAGTAGCAAACTGGCTGCAATTTGTCAATTCTAATGCAATATTAGGTCAAAAAGGGATCTCAAGGTGTCGATATTTAAACTTTTTATAAAAATATACATCTAAAATTTATATTCTTCGAAACGACAGGAGATCTGAACGGATTCTTAGTAAATTTTAATAACCACATTAATACTCCGCTTCCTAAAGACTTTGTAACATACCTTTTTTCTTAATAAATTCTAATTCAATATATTTATAAATCTATTAGAATTCATCGAGAAATATGATGGCTTTCTTAATTTGGGGTCATTTGGAAAGCAGCTATTCTTGACAAAAACATCACTAATGATACAACAAGTATTGATCGACAACACTTATTGTCTAAAAGCATCACTGTAATTCCTCCAAAAATTATTAAATTCGATGCAAGGCCATTCGGTAATAGTGGTTTTTAGTTTACGGACAAAGCCCATTTCCACATTTATGGATCCGTAAACAATCAAAATTGCCACGTCCGCGTCGTGGGGTTGGAAAATCCTAGAGATTTTTAATGGGTAAAGCATTCCTAAAAAATAGCTTTTTGTATGGCATTCGGACTTATTCCGCACTTCTTCGAAAATGATGCAGGAAATGCCGTCACAGTCGCTGTGGAAACGTGTGAAATAGCTTTCTTTGGGATCAACCGGAAGGTTTGGACACTGATGATCTCTGGTTCCAACAAAACGGTGCCACCAACCCTACAAGGAGAGAAACAATTCCTTTACTTCTAATTCAGTTTCCAGGAGGAGTAATGCCACGAAACGACGACATCGATTGGCCACCTCGTTGGTATGATTTAATACGTGCAGATATTTTTCTTCGGCGTTATCTAAAGAATAGAATCTACAGGAATAAATAAAACACGATTGCAGAGCTGAAAGAGAAGGGATACGACGTGAAGTAGATGTCCACGTGCCGTGAGTCGTCCAAAATTGTGACAAACGCAGAACATCATGCCACTTGAGCCGTGATGGCCATTTTCACAATATTACCTTTCACATATAATTGTAATGAATTAAGCTAAACTATTCGTTAAAAAATTCTTTTCAAATTATTTGCGCTTTTTTAGCATTTACATGAGAAACCCTTAATGAATCACCTACTTCATCTCCGAATTTCTATCAATTTTTGGTAAATTATGGATCATCATAGGTATATATGATTCTTTAGTATTGGTAGTATTGCCACTAAGTGTATGTATGTAAATAATGTAGGCATTCTTATTTTATCAAGTGTTCTGGAGAAAGATAGAAAAGCTTAAACACAAGAACTAAGGGGATCTAAAAACCATCCATTCTGGGTTGCTTTTTGCTTAGTGGCACCAAGTTTTGAGCCAAACTATACATATCGAGGGCGTCATATCAGAAGGGCTTATCAGCATAGGATTATAATTATATAATTATAAATTATATAATCTAGAAATTTATTGCAAAATGCGCCGCGACTTTAGCTGTTATGTTATATAATTTCATGTGAACTTTCTTCCGTGAGTCACGACCTACGTATATGTCTCCCAAAGAGTTTCATTATCGAAAAAGTTATCGCCATTTCTTGCAGGGTAACAGAAGAAATTATTAGATCACTGTTCGCTTAAGTTACGCGCAATATGAAAGCTTTTGGAATGATCTTTTGAAATGCAGAAGCTTCAAAGGATTGGGTACGATATAAGTTTACAACAAAAGTTCAGAAAACCATCAATTGATGCAAAGCTACGCTCAAATGATTTGATTGAGGATTATCTTATACATACATATTATTATAATAAAGGATGAAGTATGAAGTATGCCTTTGAAGATCGTGTTATTGTAAGTAACCCATGCAAAAAAACTTTCATCGAAGTGAAGTTACTAAATGATATACGACAGTTGATTACCCTGAGGTCATCAAAGCAAAAATGCTCGTCAGTAAGGAGCAACTTGCATTACGATAATTCGCTAAGCGTCGAGTCTAGAAATGGAATTTTATTTTAATTTATTACAATTTCCGTTAATATTCTGCTTCACAATCAATACACTTTATTTAGGCATCAGTCACCGAAATAATTTTTCTACATTTCCTGCATTTTATTTATTTCATTCTTAAAAATTTCAGTACCTTCATCGCGATGTAAAACACATTCTTCGTAATTTACTCTTTATTAGTGGAGCGCCTTCAGAAACAAATATACACCAATTTCATTACACGGGGGAAGTATACATAGATTTGACCTGCACTTTCTTATACAGCGATAAATTTTATTCTTCAAAATAATGTTTTTTCTTTAATATAAACTTATCCCAACGATCAGATAACTTGCAAATACCAACAGAAAAAAATTCTTATGGTTGTCTGCAAAGTCAAGTTTTTACCGCTTCTATTACCTACTCATTCGATATAAATTTCTTGCGTCCCAAGACTAAGAGGTCTATTCTCTGAATTTATAGTCTTTTGGTCAATTAAGAAATCTGTTAAAATTGGACCGTGAATATTTCAAAAATACTTAACCATCACGTTACTTGCTGACGGTACAGCTTTGAATTTCTTTGGCGGCGATGAATTTGAGTGGCGCCATTTCATACGAACCTGCTTGCTTTCTGGGATTAAATTGTGCACCCAAGATTTATCAACGGTAATAATTCGTGCCAAGTTTTTCAATCTCAGCACATAAAAATTTAATGATAATTCGCGATGCAACAGAACTAGGTACATCACTGACAAACATACTTGACACAGTTATCAAATATGTATTTATGGGGACAAAACAAAGTCTTTGGTATTTATTAACTATATAAGTGTCTTCATTATTATGAAGTAGATTTGGATATTGTTCATCGTTATCAATCAGAAATTTAAAAAACTCCAGGTCAAATCTACACTTCCCTAGTATTTGATGACAATAGGAGTATCGCCTATGCACACACGATCGCGTACTTATATGTCCAAGTAAATCCCTCCTAATGCCGCATCCAGACGACATGGCCAACGTCAGCCAACGTTGGTGAATGCATTGGCAACAAAATTTTTAACCAACGTTGGGCAAGTTTACCATTTGCACATTGCCTGTCCACATGATTGGATTTGCTTGTCAAACTTCAAAGATAAAAAGTTCGGCCAATGTATAGCGAATAGCTACCAACATTTGTCAAATTAAAAAGATATGGAGAACAAAGAATATAATACGGTTGTTGCAAGTGCTTGTGTAGTTCTTTCGGATCCCAAATGACTGGGTATTTTTCATAAAGCTGAGGAATTCCAAAATTAAAGGGTTACTCCATTCGGTCTCTGATGACGACATTTTTCTGGTCAAATTTAAAAAACCGTAAACCGAAAGCAGACCCACATTGCCACCAAGTTAGTACAACTCAACGCGCATAATATACAAAAATAAATAATATTCGAGAAATATCGTGTGCAAATTGTTCAAGTCGTCTGGACGTAAAAACAAACGCGATGGCATATGAAGGCCAACGTTGGTTAAACTCTTTGATGTGTGTCGAAAAAACCGCCCTCATAGCGAATGCATTCCAATGCCAACATTGGCGATTGGTTAGCGTTCATTGGCCATGTGTATTTCGTCCACACGGCATGGCAAACTACCTAATAGCCAACACTGGCTAACGTTGGCCATGTCGTCTGGATGGGGCTTCACACTAAGGCCCGATTTTTTCATCTCCAATTAACTTTATCTGACGATTAATTCCCATAGTAACGATTGTGATCACAATTGTTACTATAGGAATAAACCGTCACATAAAGTTAACTGGAGATGAAAAGATCGGGCCTAAAAGTTGTAATTTAGTTAAACAACGGCAAATAAATTAATTAAAACTCAATTTGATAAGAATCATGTAGTTGGTATCTTAAAGCTAAAATTTCGCAACATCTAGGAAGTGAAAGCTCATTGGAAGCTTTAATTAAGTTTGAAAAAATAATTTAAAGCGCACTAGTAATTAACTTCTAATAAAAGAGTTCTCTAATTTTTTTTAGTCTATACATTCCTATAGACATAATACTGAAGAAGTAAAAAAATATTTATAGATATTTTCATTAAAAGCAACTCTCATAAATTAACCATTGATTTCTTGATTGGTTTATAAACAACGCATTATAAAAGTGAAGTTGATAATGCAATTAATACCTTCCGTACGGGTGTGAAACACGAGGAAAAAAATGGTATGCCGTTTCTCATTTCTCTCAGAAAGAAAATTACCGGAGTAATTAAGAGACCGCTGAGCATTCCGGTAGGAATGAATTAATTCTAGCATGTGTACGCTTGCAGGAATGCACAGTCTGATCGAGTGGCCGAGATATCCGCAAGTTATGTAAGAAATACTCGTTGACAATATTGCATGTTCTTAGAAGCGAGTTGGAATACATTTTTTCCGATGAAACAGTCTCCAGCCAACCGGAGAGTGTTGAGTAATAAACAAGATGCATGTGCCATGAAATAGAGTTTATTAATGATCGTAATTCATATGCAGAAAAGTCATCGCATATGCTATGTTATTAAGAATATTTCTTACAATCTCTATCACACATTGCACTCTACATTTCAGTAAAACTTTCTGAGAGTGGTTAATTTTTTTTAATACATTGTACTCTCTATAATTGAACGTCCCATAATACAGAGTGGAAAGTTTAACTGGAATAAATTCTGTAACTTAGAAAATTACCATTTGTAGCAAAATTCTTGGAACAGGTCAATTTTTAATTTTAATGGCGCATATTACAAAGGGACTTCTTTAACTTTTCAATTATTTGGAGGGGTGAAACAACCCCTAACTTTTTTTTTTTAAATGGAAGGGTATGTTGAGTAATTTTTTTTCTTAAAGCTTGTTCAATTGGGAGTACAGTTACGTTTTTATTTTTTAATTTTTCTTAAACAGTAAAAGGGGAAAAAATTTTTAAAAATTTTTTGACTAGAACGATTTTAATGTATCAGATGTTCAAACTGCTTGCCACCTCTCACTTGGCAATATCCTAATCGATTATAAATTCCATCCCTAACATTTTGTAACATTTCAGGCGTTACTCTCCTAATTTCATGCCGAATTCTTTCCTGAAATTTCCTGAAATGTCGTTTGGTTTAGTCACATAAACTTTACTTTTTAAATATCCCCATAAAAAGTCTAAAGGGGTGAGATCTGGAGATCTTGCTGACCACTCAATCGGTCCTCTTCTTCCTATTCACCTATTGGGAAAAACGGTTTTAGGAAAAAGAAAAAAAAATTTTTTATTTTTTTTTCCTTTTACTGTTAAAGAAAAATTAAAAAATAAAAACGTAGCTGTACTCCCAATTGAACAAGCTTTAAGAAAAAAAATTACTCAACATACCCTTCCATTAAAAAAAAAAAAGTTAGGGGTTGTTTCACCCCTCCAAATAATTGAAAAGTTAAAGAAGTCCCTTTGTAATATGCGCCATTAAAATTAAAAATTGACCTGTTCCAAGAATTTTGCTACAAATGGTAATTTTCTAAGTTACAGAATTTATTCCAGTTAAACTTTCCACTCTGTATAATCACCCCTAAACGTAAACACCTGGTTGGATACTCTACATGTTCTAAAGCGGACATCCGAACTGCGGTCAAAATTGAAACAGGTAAGAAGATCATTAAGGAGGTTGTTTTTCGCGACTGAACTGTGGTCAGGCCCTAAATCCCGGGACGGGGGTCTTAATCCCTTAATATTTTTGTCGTCGAAATTATATTTTAATCAATACTAAATATAAAATTATATTAAATTTCTACCTAAAGTTTATTAAGCCTTAATGTTGCCCACGTTGAAATTCTGACCGCAGTTCGGACAAGGATTACATCCTGCCACGTAACATAGAAATGTTTTGACCGCAATTCGGTCACTTTCGAAAAAACGGACCGCAGTTCGGTCGCACCGGTTCTTCTAAAACGAGAACGACATATTCTAAAACATGAATACTAATATAAATGCATTTAGACACTTTATCAAATTTCAACAAATCATAAGACGTTGACTTTATAGAGATTACAATGTATTATTAATCAAAATATACTGGTTGTTTCACGACCTTTCCGACAAACTTCGGGGTATAATAACAGAGACACTACAGAGTAAGAAAGGCATGTAATAATTTTCTTTTCGGCCTCAGTTGCCGAGATAAGAATTTTTGAAAAGCGGCCCTCACCGTTTGAAAATCGCTGTGTTTTCATTAATTCTCCGTACACTCGATGCGAGACGGTGCTGGACGTGCTTCGACACTTGCTTATAACATGTAAATATGTATCACGTGCAGGCTTTGCAGTTTCTAACCGTTTGGGTCAGATTCGCTAGAAAAAAAAACTTCCAAGACAAAATTGGAAGGGGACTTTTTTTATCCCCTTTAACTCTACTATCACCTCCTGCAATTTGTCGGAAAGGTCGTGAAACAGCCTGTATAGTGACCGCCAAAATGTGGGAAAATTTATACATAACATAACATAACATTTTCAAGAAAATGGAAATTATAACATAATTTATAACATAATTTCCATAATTTTTGCACCAATAATTCGTGCTTGTTCGATAACTAAATATGAGCTTTTAAGATCTGGTAAGGGATTCTTTGTAAAATATCCAAATTGAAAATTATAATAATTTAAAAATTTAATAGAATATCTTAGGTTTTTACCAAGTGAGACATTTGATACCGAAACAAAGTTATTTGTTACATAATATTTCCAAAAAGATATGATTTTTTGTTTTCCGTTTTTTTCGAATTTTAAATTTGAAAATTTCATTTTACATTTGACCATTATGATTAATTAATTTATTTATAATGATCACAATTATTTACAAAAGTTTAATTTGTTGTTAGGTTTCTAGTTGTCACATTTAAAAGGAAATTTATGACGTTTTTCCATCTGTTTGATGTAAGCCTCTTTTCATATGAAATATTTTCTTGTGATTTTTCAATATTACTCTTCTAATAATTCTAGTTCTGCTTAGAAAATATAAATTTACAAAAATATGCCTGATAATATTGTTTTATTTCATAGGGTAGCTATAAATCTTCTACTGTCAACTGTAATAAAATATTAATTGTATCATGCGTCCAACAATTATTGTAGTCCTGGGTGGCTGTGGTATCACACATAAAGGCCGATGTTTACTTCGTATCGTTGAATTGAAGTCTCAAATATTGACTGTTAGACAACAAATAAATGTTTCTTTACGTATTTAATGTTTTAATGCCATTTGAAACAATAATTACTTAAAAATGTTTGACTCTACAGCCACCCAGGACTACAATAATTGTTGGACACACGTTATGTATTAATACAGAATTAGTGAGCACTGTGTACAGGTTATCCCAAGTTGAGTAGAAAACTGAAAGAAATAGGTATAGGGAATGCTAATACCAATCGATGTAGAATTTGATTCTGTATCTCATGATGTAAAAATATACAGTTAGTCCGTTTACGAAAATTGAGTTCTGGACTGTTAAACATAATGAGTTTCGTCGCCATATTGTGACCAGTCTATGAATTTTTCATGGATAATTAGGATATAATTTGAAAGCCTGAACATTATATTATATTTTCAAACGACGTGCTCCTTGAACTTGAAATTTGAAAATGTCGTAAATACATTCTCTTAAATGAAAGATCACCACACCTTTTTTTAAAATCAAAACATTTAGGTATAGGGAAGCCTTAACATATTTTATTTAGAATATTGTGTAGAATCAGAATTTAGAATAAAAAGTATAGCATTCCATTTAAAATAAGAAAGTTAATGGCGATTTCCGGTATAACCGGAAGTGATATAAAAGTGAAAATATTTTAATCTGAAAGATTGCTTTCCTTCAGGGCAATGTATTAATTTTCAGAATTTTTGAATTTAGGATAGCCTGTGTATTTATACCTTTTTAACGTTTTAGTGCTTCGAGAAATTTCGTTTACATGTTACAGTCAATAAAACAAATTAAACAAAACAAACCACTAAATCATAAACATTTAAATGACTTCAATTTAAATAAGTTTAGATTAAATTTAAGAAATATTAAATGATAAGATTGCATAAGTTAATTAATTAACTTCAAATAAAATCATTATAAACGAACCTTCTTTTGAATTATATTCTTCTAATTAGCAGGTTATTTCAATTCTCTTTTATTTTCTCATGAAGAATTAATTCTCATACTACGTTTGCATTTTTACGTTTTTTTATTGCTGCTTTTGATTTTTGAACTATTTTATTTCTTGCGTATTCCAATCATTTTATCGAGTTTTTATTATTTTCTTTATTTTCTGATATTCAGAGAAAGATTGGCAACTTTCTGTGTTCTTCAAGTTATGCTTTAATAAATCAACTTTTTGATTAAATATAATTCCCAAGAACCAGACCTTATTAATATAAAAAATCAAGGGCATTACAAAGCTGTACCAATATATTTCAGATATACATAAAAATTTGTGCAATGTTATAATCAATGAATGCCCCACAACTACAGCAGATGAACCGGCTGAAGAATTTTAACTATTATAGTTACTACTTCCTTAATTTTTATATTTGACTTGTTTTTATAAAATTTTTAACATGAGACTTGACTCTGCTAATAATAAAAGAACTTTAGAAATGAAAGAAATGTCAGGATTAATGTCAAACCCAAGTTCATTTTGAAAACGGGTCATCCCCGAATCGACAAAAAAAATTTTGGGGTCCCCTATGTGTCCGAAAATCATTGTTTAAGTATTTCTGTATCATGTGTCATCCCCTGTTAAGGTAAAAAAATTGCTGCAATTTACACTGAACAATATCGACTGGGAACGGTTTTATGCTTTTCCTGTAAAACTTGGAAAATTGGAGTTAACCCGTTTTCAAAATGTCCGTTTCAAATATTAGTGTTGTTTGTTACAGCTCTCTTCTATCATACGCAGGGCCGAGAAATAGTTCGGCGCGAGACAACACTCATTTTATAGAGCGCAAACTAATTCGTAATAAATACTAGGGTGGGTCGATAAACCAAACTTTGAGATAACCTTACCTAATAGCAAAATTATGTTGTCTTTTAGTGATATTATGACACCTACGAAATATTTTTGAATTTAATTAATATTTAGAGGGTGCGCCTTACGTTTGAATTTTTGGAATTATACAAGAAAGGCCATATAATATGTCATGCAAAGTTCGTATTTGTAAAAATAATAATAACAGAGTTATCATCAAAACTGTATACTAAAAGGGCAAAAGAAGGTGGATAAAGTTAAAACTCAAATCTCGCAGCAATGCCTAAATTCGATAGCAAGAAAGATTTCAATATTGAATGATTTTCATTAATTTTTCTGTTGTATTATTTTTTTAATAATTAATAAATGATTATTTTATTCTAAAACCCTATTTTCCTTGAAACATTTATGTTACATGACTACCAGAATATATTCAAGTTATTAAGACAAAGCGCAACCTGAAGATGAGGTACTATTTACTTTAAATTCTAGCATTATACTGTTTTCATGTAAAGGTAATATAATTTTGCTATTAAAAATCAAAAGCGCAATATTCGTTTTTTTCTATACAAAAATGACCCATCCTAATAAATACGTACATATTCCGCAGCGTGTTCCGTCCTCCGCTAGCTTATCATAGTGTCTTCAGCTTTTTGTTCGTTTATTGTTTTTATTATCTAATTCTTTATATTTTCAAATATTTTTTCGAATTTTACACATTTCACTTTGTTTTATTTATTTTGATAGAACTTTTATTGCTTTCTGTTTGAATGTTTGAAACTTGAACGACGGCAGCGGAAACCTTCAAGTTAAATTTTTATTGCTTTCATTTAGGACTATGCGATATTTCAATACAACACACTATTTTACAAAAAAAAATATGACAGAAAATGTCCTTTTTGTACTTTTTGAAATTTTTTCCTGTGTGACTTCAAAATTCAGATTTTATCGTAAATCCTTGAAAGACAAATATAACTTACTTTGATTTATATTTATGAAGAAAAACACCGCGAACATCAAAACAATGGCTCTTTATAGAAAATAAACTTAACTTTAAAAAAAAACATATAAATATTATACTACGTTTTTAATAAATAAACATAATTTTTTTCAGTTCCTTTTTGCGAAAATAAAACAGTAGTGTGTTTTTTATGCAAACATATTTTTTATAACACATTAAATATAAATTTTGGTCTTTAAACTTTATGAAAGGCATTGTTTGCGCAATTAATTAAATAATTAGTTAAGAGTATTTTTAATATTTTGATGACGACTTACAAATCAGTTTCAGAGGTATTTTTGAGTTGGCCACAAAAGTCCTTATAGGATTACAGCTTTTATTAAACAATAATTTTTCTTCTTTTCAATGATCTAGTGAAGTGGTTCTCCCTCAGCTACTGTAGCAGGATTTAAGAAACAGATTTGTACGCTGCAACTTACGGTAGGGTAAGTAAATTTCTTCTGTTGAAATCTTCCAAATCAATTTTCCCGACAATTTTTATAGTCGCTATGTTTCCATGCGCTATAAAATTTGTCGGGAAAATGTAATTAAATAAAAAAAATTTTAAGTGAAATTTGATTTTTTTTAGTTCCACTTCAGGTTGCAGAAGGGATGCAGACCGGTGAGTGCTTATGTTTTCTCTCGTAAACAGTAAGTGTATTAATTCATGGGGGAGTGTTGAATTTGGTTAAGGGGGTTATCTGTCAAAATCATATCATTTGTATCTTTTTCGCAATTCCTATAAAAGATATTTCTTTCTTATTTAGGGGTGTATTTCCTAGAGATGTGTAGTTCGCGAACGAACTAGTTCGTTTGAAATAGTCATTCGAATAAACTAAATGATTCGTTCTGCAGTCACGAACGAACTAGTTTGAACTAAACGACTAACATATGAATCCATCGTACGGATTTGGTTTAGTTCGCTTGAACTAAATGACTGATGTACGAGTCCAGCGTACGAATCTCGTTTAGTTCGCGAACGAACTAGTCGCTGAAGCGTCGCCTGGCATACACAAACTAAATGAATTGTTATACTCTTGCGAGCGTTATGTCGTAAGACCGCAGGGGTATGAGAATTCTGATAGGTGATTCTACGAATTATAAAAATAAACTAGAATTTTGGATAAAAAAGAAATATGATTCCTAAATCGACATTAATAAAACCAATGAATCGCCTCGAAGATTGTTTGTAAACGCATATTTTGCGAGATGCGGGAGTCCTTCGTAATACGTGGTACTAGATGAACTAAATGAACTAGTCATTTGAACGATTCACTTCAGTGAACGAGATCGACTGAACTAGTTTGCCGTAACGAACCACAATTCCCATCTCTAGTATTTCCTAACCGTGGAAGAATATGTATTTTAACAACCATTTTGTAATATAATGATTACAACCTTAAAAATAATGAAGTCGGCGTTTCGGGATTTTTATTTCGTCGTAAATATTTAATTGGATATTTGCAAAAAACAGTATATTGTAGACCGAGGCGGTAAAGTGCTTGTTCGAGAGAACAGGTCTCTTCTCAAGACCTGGAAAACTATTTTACCGCCATGGTTTACACATTATTTTTTTTCCTACACAACATTATAATTTTTTTTTTTTTTTTTTAATCTGTGGTGATTGCCCACAGCAATGAGCGGGAGTGTATTTGAGTGTGTGTAAAGTGTTTGTTACTTCCAACCTTCTTGCCGTTTAAGGGGAAGCAGTATCGAATTTTATCCCCAATACTGAAGGGTACCTGAAGTCGATACCGACCACCCCCGAGAAAAATCCCGAGTGCGGTTCGAACCGACGACCATGCGGTTGCAAGTTCGGTCCTCTTACCACTGGACCGTTCAGGCGTTAATTTTGTTAATATTTAATATCACACAAACGTTCTTTTTCTTGAAGTAAAAATATTAAAATTGATTTACTATTAAAATTATTATAGATGCTTTAAAATATTGTATTGTGTGGGCGAGCGGTCAAGGCGCTGGTTTAAAACACCAGTCTCTTCGGAGGCATGGGTTCGAATCCCACCGCTGCCGACTTGTTTTCTTTTTCTTGATAATTTTAATCCTTTTTAAAACCAAATACCAGTGGAATTAAATAAAAAAACTTACGTTTGTTAATTTTTTGATGTCGATAAGAATGCATTCCAGAAATTATTGTTGCGCCACCTAGTGGTAAAGCTTCGTGAATTATTTTCTCGGCTAGGCATTTATGTTCATTTTGCCGGACTAGCCGTGGAAACGTTTGCTTTCTCCTCTCTGATGAGGCGGTAAAATTGAATTTTCTAATAGTGTAGGAAAAAAACAAGTTTTAATCCATTCCTTATCTATTTGTTATCGCAGTATGTCGTGAAAGTCCAGTGAGAATGTGGTACTTTTGTAATGAGTAACTAATTATGATTTTTCGTGCTTATGTTATCTTACAAAAGCGATTGGTGTTGCATTTAAAGTTTTGTCAATCAAATTATCGTTTGTCACAATTTAGTTGTCAATTGCAAAATGCAATTTACAAAAATGACGCGGAAATGCGTTACGAAACAAACAAAGAACCACATTTAGGTATAATGCATTCAATAAAATTAAAAAGCAAGGAGAAGGTAGCCAAATATCCAAAATAACAGCACAAAATTGAAACCAATATAACCTAAAATAAAAGTCCCATTTACAAAACACGAGAACTAAAAGGTTACGGTTTCAACTGTAAAAGTTACTAAGGCCCAGTTCCACAATGCCAGTTTAAATTTAAGGTGAAGCTTAAAGCCATAACAATGATTATTTCAACAATTGTTGGTTAAGCTTTGGCTTGAAGTTAAACTGGAATTGTATGTATGTACAACTGTGCCATGTCGTGTAACTTTAGCTACCTACTTATTACAAAAGTGAATGTACTTTTATGTATTTTGACAATGAGTGTTATGGGATTTAGATTTTAAGGTTACTCCGAATTAGACAATTTTACAATATTTTCTTTTCAATACAAGGTGCATTTACGTCCAAATTCATATAAATTGAAAATTTACAACACCCGTTAATCTATCTGATTTAATTGTCATAATTTGACGTACGTTATAATGACATTAAATCAAATTTTTCTAATATGTATAGAATTTATTCACTTTCAATTAACTTTATCTTCCGATTTATTACCATAGTAATCATTGTACAAATAATTGTTACTATGGGAATAAACTGAAGATTGAAGTTAATTGAAAGTGAATAAACCAGGCAGGCCTGATAGCCAACCTACTAACTTAAAATCACGGTCTACTGCGATAACAAATAGTAAAGGAATGACTAGCTTCCTTGTTCGTCGGACATATTTTTATTGATTGATTCAAAAACGTTAGCGTAAAAATTCTTCAAAGGTTTGACCAACTTCACCAATGTAGGTACTTTTTTTTCAAAAATATGAAACAAACTGCATGATTAATTTAATTAATTAAATTACGTCCAAACATTTTTAGATCATTCTGTATACACTGTTGATTTGCTTTTCAGACATGTACAATTAAATGCTTACAAATATTGGCCCTGCTGTACATTTTCGAGGAAAACGGTAAAGGAATGATTTGTTCAGAATTTTATAAGGTATTTGATGTTGTATTTACTTTTTCAAATACCGTAACAGTTTTCTTTCATTGTGATAAAAGGGCTTCCGGAAGTGTCCAAAAAACAAAACAGTACATGGTATGCATGTTAATTAACAATGGCACAATCCTATCCTTTCAAAAACACGTTCCTTTCTCTTTTATGATCGTTACAAATACATAAAATATTCATATTATTGATCTACACAGATACATAACAATTTTAATTGTCTGTAGTATGGAATTAACACGCATATTCAGTGATAGTGATAAACAATCGTATATTGAACTGCTAGCACGGACGGAAAGCAATAAAATCATACATATTTCTTTAAATTGAAACTGACTTTAAAAAGTTATTTGCATTAAGCAGCCAGTAGCAATGTCATTGTTATTGAGCAAATGAATGGAATGACTACCAAAATACAGTTACTACCTACTTCTTGTTTTAATTTAGTGAATGAGAGTGTAATTTTTCTCAAATAAAAAAAATATGTCAACTTTATTTATTTATTTTTTGAAATGATTTATTTAAATTTATTTAAATTTAAAACTAAAAGTTTTTATGTATACCTCTTTCTCAATGCATGTACAATTTACTAATAGAAATTTAACAAATAATACCATTACTAGTACTAGTACTATACCATTATTGATTTCCTCAATGACGTGCAACATGCTTTAGTTTCTAGTAGATTAAGTTTATTCTATTTCATGTTACATGTATCTCTGTATGTACTTTAACATTTGATATGTAAGTACATCCATTGTATAATGGCTAAGTACAAAATAAAGTATGAATATATGAAAACATATTATACGCAGAATAATGATTTTTACATCAACAATAGCTGCTTTACAGTATTATAATAGTATATTATTTTACAAGATTCACAAGAAGGCTTATTGTAATACGAATGGGGAAGCAAGCTCGGAGTGCCCCAACGGAACGAGTTCTACAATGCCTCATGTGAAACGTGTAAAATATACTATTTTTTCTACTTTGCGTCACTTATTGAACAAAAATATGAAAAATACTGTCAAAAATTGGATCTCCTTAGTATATGGAGAATTTTAGTCGTAATGCGTGGCAACACTGACAATCCTTCGTTTTAACAAAAATCACATCGACAAGTTATTAATTTTTCTGATCCAGCTTCATTGTGAGTACTCTGCTAAATAACAAATAAATAATGAATTATTTTGTAAAATCTATTAAATATGACTAAAATTTCCCCAAAAACAGTTTCACAATGAGCTTCATTGTGAAACTGTTTTTGGTGTCACAATGAATTCATTGTGAACGCAAAGTAGAAAAAATAATAAATAAACAAAATTTACATTAACAATAATAAAACAAAATTAAAAGAAACAGGGTGTAACCGATTAAGTTTCACTTATTAATATTGTAAAGTCTTCATCACATAAGATAATTAATTTTGCAAATATCAATAGTCTGAATAGTGATAGTGAATAGTGTGAAGCATTATTAACATCTATTAAATCCTGAATTCGGGAATTGTTAACGAAAGCTGCCGCAAGAAGCGGACTAGGCTTCTTTTACTAGTAGGGGTTAGACAAATCTTGAATGGTTAAGTCGTAAATGTTATTAGTTAACAGTTTGATGTTTAATCCTAACTGGCTTAAGAAGATATTTATTTGCTAAGAATTTCCGCCCAAGTTCTAAACGAGCTTCTTTTGGTTCGACTAAAAGTTTTACCTAAACAAATGCGCAGGTCATTATTTTGATATTCTTTTCTCGGCGAAAGGTTATTCCAGGCAAATACATTGTTCAAGGTAATATCAAATTCAGAGTAAAACATCTGTAGAATATGTAATTAATATTTAGGTTAATATTGGACAATAAAATGAAATGGACAGAACATACAGGCAAAAATAGAGACATAAATAAATTAATTTCTGAGAAAAAAATTTAAGCAAAAGATGGAATGATAAAATGACTGAAAATATCGAACGAGAAAAATACTCAAAGAGGAGTAGAGGACACGTAATTTAAGAACCTAGAGTCTTGTTCTAGATGATGAAAGAAGAAAACAGAATGCAGCGGCTAAATTTAGATCGAATTGCGAAGTCAAAATAAAAAGAAATGTGAATAAAACTGAGCAGTGCATTTAAATAATAAAGACCATTAAAATACACTACTTAAAAAAATTAAGGGAACGTTTTTTTGTCATTGTGTTACTTACTCGTAAATACAACACATTCGATTGGCAAATTTTATCGGACTAATGCAGAAAGACTCCTGTTTTAGTTACTTAATCGTATAAAAACAACGTCTAAGTAATTAATCAATCATTTGCCACATTTCAGAAATTTCATGCAAATAACAGGTGGCGCAAAAGTCATCACCCTATCGGCAGATAGGTTTTTGTAAATGGCGTTTTATGTTTATGATATTTGTAAAGTAAACAGAAGCAGAATACACGTAGATAAATTATGAATCGCTATATTCCTCAAGAATGCGGAATAATTGTGTTAATGTCCGCGTAATCTCTCGTTTTGGCGATTTGCACTGGCCAGCAAGATCGCCCAATTTGACCGTTCCAGACTTCTTTCTTTGGATTTTTTTTTAAGCCGCGGGTCTCTGTGAACAAGCCACAGACCTTGGCGGTCCTAAAAGATGACATCCGACTAGAAGTGGAGAATTTATAGCCAGAATTTTTGAGAAAAGTCATTGAAAATGCTGTGAAACGTGCCCGAATATGCATCTCTGGCGGCGGCCACATGACCGATATTATCTTCGCGCCTTAATGGAAAAAAATTGAACATCTAAATAAACATAATCAACAAACGGAACCAATTCTTTTTATTTACAAACAAAGTTACTGCCTTGGGAAATCGAGTGAGGACTTTTGCACCACCTTGTACAAAAAGCAAAGCATAAGTAGCGTCAAAAACAAGTGAAAATCTTATCAATTAAAGACGCCTAAAACAATTTGTACAATTGGTAAATTTGACATTTACTGAAATATAAAATGAGACACCTTAATGAAATGAAAGTTGTCGTGCTGTAACATTAATTGAAAATGCGAAAGCTTTCAAACAAACCACAAGAACTCCTGCCGTCAGTTCTTCGTCATCCATCGTTTATGGAATCATTTTGCAGAGAGGGATCAACACAGAAGAAAGGGTGCATATGGTCGGGAAGGAAAATTACCTCAAATCAAGATTGATATTTAATTCTACCTACTTTGCGTAATCGTACTTCTGCTGCAAAAGACCATCAATTTGCACTTAGGATGGCATGGATATTTGGGATAAGACACTTTAGGCCCAGTTTTACAATTGTAGAATAAGGGCTATTCGCCGAATATCCTTTAACATTCTTCCATATCTACGTCATGCTATTCCAAGAACAGTGTTATACTCAGTTTATCCGACGATTGTGCAATCGGGCCTAAAGAAGAGAATTCAGTGTTATACTAAGTTTATCCGACGATTGTGCAATCGGGCCTAAGGAAGAGAATTAGGTTTGAGGCAAAGTTTTCTGATTACAGTAAAATACTTATCATTTCTTTTCATTACATTTCTCTTTTAATATGTAATCAAAACGTGTTTTCCATAAAAACTTTGTATGTATTTAATTTCAGAACAAGTTGTATTTACAAAGCAATACAATATTAATAAAAAAAAATAATAATTTATACATATTTTAGTACTCTTAAGTAGATTTCGTTTATAAA
The DNA here is from genome assembly GCA_958336345.1 of Dorcus parallelipipedus. Taxonomy (NCBI): domain Eukaryota; kingdom Metazoa; phylum Arthropoda; class Insecta; order Coleoptera; family Lucanidae; genus Dorcus; species Dorcus parallelipipedus. Next base: position 31,072,027 of record OY284475.1, read on the forward strand.
CTTGCATGTGTACTGCAAACTATTTCCTGAAAAAGATAATACAGTAAACACCCATCTCTTTTCACTCGTCCTACACTAACAAGGTAGACCTGGCGTGATATAATTCAACTCGCTTTGTAAGAGCTGATCTATAATTAGGAAAAAAGTAGTAACTGCTTCTTTACAGAGCTGAATGCACGCGACTTTGCTAACGTAACACACCGTCTAACACTTACGTGCCAAGTCCGATCCCATTAGGCGCATGCTATGTCATCATTTCCATTCTAGTCCGATATGCGAAAGATAGGAAGTGAGTTGAAATGATTTTGTAATTTTACTTTTTCTGTGTTTCGGAAGCAGATGAAATTAATTTCGTAAATTTAAAGAAGTATAAAATATGCAACAATTATTTTTTATTAGTTTGAGAAAACAACAGAATTTCGTTTCAGCTTAGTCTGAAAATATCACGTTTTTACATGCACTAGATAAGTTAAGGCTTAGTTATGGTTCAGCCCTCTTAGCAATTCAAGAATGATATTAAATTTAAATTCCATTAATGCAAAACAAGGAAACGTATAACATATAGTAATGTTAATTGTCCTTAACATTCCTTATGGACTATTAAACCGGTGCTTAATTTTAATGATTAACAGCCAGTAAATTTTACGGTCGTGTAAATTTCATTAGTGAACTGAGTTACATGTTAATAAATTAATAAACGGAGGAAGTTGCATATACTTACATATGTATATTTTTTTACGAATACCAGATGTCGGGGTTAATACGAAAAACTGATCGTGATCATTCATGTTTAAGTACGTAGAAGGAATTAAAATGGTTCTTTTTTATTTTAAAGCCGGAAAATAAGGAGGCATAATTTGCATTTGCTGAAACGTTTGACCTAGATTGACCATGAAGGAATGAAAATCTGTGGATATAAAATAAAACTTTAATAAATTATCTGAACAAAAATGCTTCATCTATTCGTATATACATGAATGCATAATGTGTGAACAATATCAATGATTCCGAAAGGCCCGCCTGAATTTGGTCAGGGTAACCCAAACATATTTATTTTATTTTGGAGCAGACAAAACCAGTTTTTTTGTGGACGTCTGCATTCTTCGGGTCGTCATCAAAATGAAGATGAGGTGGTTTGAAATTTCAGATTTATTCAAGACACCGCGAAGGTTATTTCGTTTTTAGTCTTCCGTTTGTCTGGCTTTGGAAACTAGGTACGGTCCTGGGGATTACGATTTCCACCGACAGCGAGAGAGAAATTAACTATTGCTACTTTGTGTTATGTATTCATGTGCCATTGTACGACTTAACAATACAAATTTAATACGTTGTTATGACATAATCCGATTTCTAAACAGAACTCGTTTGTTATTATGAATTATTATGCTGTAATCTACTGCCGTAGTCCGGAGATAAATGTCACGATTATTCTATTGATTTAACCCATATTATATATGCAAATGATTTTTTTCTAGCAACTCTTTGACAATCATCTAAGCAGTTTTCGTGAACGACGTTTTTATTTTATTTCTTGTATGTAAATAAGCATGCTACCTATTGTCACGATGTCATTATCTGAGGAAATAAGTAAATTTAAATTCATTTTGTAATTATTGCAATCACGTGCATTTCAAAATTATGCGGAATCAGCAACCATTGAAGTACATCAAAGTCGCGTTACACTTACTCGCATGAATGCAAGCTTTGCGGAATGCGAGCGTGTTGTTTACATGTGCCAATTAAGATCTAGGCAATTAGAACGCTTTAAGAAAAACATATTTGGCAAGGATCAATTGATGCTGATGCACTTTGTACTTTGAACCGAACCCCCAGCCACCAGAGCAAAGGAACCAATTGTGACGTAGAGATAGGGATGTATAAAAGATCGACCCGCAGGTAGAATCGAGGGCAGTATTAGTAGTAGTAGTAGTAGTAGTAGTAGTGGTATTAGTGAAGAGCAGTATTAAAGTAGTAAAGAGTATTAAAAGTAGTTAGTTAGCAGTTTAGTAAGATAATTAATTGGTTAGTAATTGTGAACGAGTGCGCGTAAGTCGAAGCAAGCGAGTGAGCTCTCCACGAGCGCAGGGCTGGCCGCCTCGGGCCAAGCCCTTTGCCCCGAGTTGGCCTTGGGCCAGGCCCTTCCGCCTAGAGGTAATGTAGAATTTAATTAAAGTCAAGTAATTAAGTTAAAGATTAAATAAGTTCGATAAGTTTAAAATAAGTGAAGTTAAAGAAGTAAGGATGAGCTTAGAGTTATTGAGTATTAGTTTAAAGTAAAAGGTTAAATATGTTCGTTAAGGAAGAATTATGTTTAAAATAATTATAATGATTAATTAAGTGTTAAAGTGAAAAGGACTTAGAGTAATTTATAATTTAAAATAAAAGTAATCGAAAGACATTTCTCGTAATTTTAATTCGTTCTTAACAAAAATAAATTACCAACTCTTTTGTTCGCGACATGGTGGAGGCGAATTACTCATTTTTCTTCTAAAATAGATTATGAGGTTTTTCTTTACCTACAGTTTGAAGATTGAAATTTAACAATAAATGTGAACCTTATTTTACGCAAAACTCGAAAATGTAAAAATCGATACGGTGTTCAATTTAGAAAAAATGACATTTCTCCTGTCACTCTTTTATGGGATACTCTGTAACTGTACTTTTACAATATAGACTTTTCTGTATTCTACAACTTTTAACTGTAACTTTTTTGCGTTTTTTTGTCATATTACAATGGAATTATTGAAATTTGTCACACTAATGTGACATCCGATATAAAATAGTATAACGTTCATATTATATTTATATTAAAATTACAAAGAAAATTTAAATTTAAATCAAATTAAGTTTAAGAAATGTCAAATTTGAAAAATTAAAAGTACTAGAAAGAAAATTTGAAAACTCGTTAAAATAATGGCGTTCATTCATCTTCCCATTTATTTCTTAAGTTGATAAAAACTTTATAATTTTTTTTAAGATACAGCACGCTCGACAAGTGATGAAACAACACATGAAGTAGTGTGTAAACTATGAAGAGGATTTGTTGAAGAGGAGATGTTTAAAAAAAAATTGCAAAGGGTAGCGCCAGAACAGAAATGCTATGTTATAAAAAAAGAGAATTATTTATTATATGTGCTTGCCCTGGTTCACTGAGCCTTGCGTAGTAAATACGTTTTACTTTATAGACAGGAAAGAGTCTTAAGGGATTTCATGTTGGACCTACATAGATATGTATATGAATTTTTGTTCAAAGCCTCTAGAGCTATATTTGCCAATTCAGGCGTATACATAATGTTATATTTTTTGATACGTTATAATTACCCGCTCCATGAACCACTGACAGCTTTTAATCATTAATTACAACCTCTTAATTCATCTGTTGAAATTGACAAGCTACTCTAAGGCCCGGTTATACCTACAGTGATTACAATAACGGTTCAGCGCAAGCTTAAGCTTGCTTGGGAGAAAGTGTCGAATTTGTGCTATGCAACTGAGTTCAAAATTTGAGTTTATTTAAAATCTTCATTCAGTTGGACTTCAAACTTGAAGGTTCAACATCCACTCTGCCATTGAATAATTAACCTTAAAGGAAAAGATCGTTAAACTCTTATTATTATTAAACTAAATTTAAATATAAAATTCGCAAAACAATAGACATTTTTTTCTGTAAAATTTTATTACGGTCATGAATAATAATCTTAACTGTCTGATTTATCCTCGACGCACCTTTTTATGGGTGGTTTGTTACACGCGAATCATTTACGGTCTTTGCACTTTATGAATAGAATTAACTTTCATATACTTTAGCCCTGTCGTGAATATGAAATAAGAGTTCGCATAATACCAGTACAATCTTTCATTCACTTCAAATTATATGGCGTATGTCACATTACAACAAATTTAAAACACGTACAATTTGTAATGTACCTACAGTGAGCCTCAAAAATCTGGAATAAACTTCGTAATTTCTTTATTGTTGACATTTCGAAAAAACACTAGGACAGATAAATTTTGTTTTTAAAAAGCACAAATTTTACAGTTTGTTAAATGGATCTTTTTACGCACGTCATTATCAAACGACACTAGTAAAAACAATTTGTATGTGTAGCTATCTACATCAATCGTTCGGATTAAAAAAGGAACGCCTTTATGCGAATGTCTTTAAAGTGAGACATATGGTTCACAAGTGGCAGATAAGGAAAGATTATAAAATACTGCGGTAATCAAGTTCTATCAAATTTTTGCCTTCTTTCAAATTTAATTTTGCCTTACAAACTCATTTACTTTTAATATATCTCTATTTAAAAACATTTAGAATACAATAATTAGAAAATTTTGTTTGATAAAATGCCAGGAAAACGTTTAAATTCGCAAACGCATTCATAACGGTTTCTATAACCTTTTTTACAGGTACTATTTAAACAGTACTTGATTTGACTGAAAAGTATTGATTTGTTTCATACGGATAAATTTCAATGACGTGCGTAAAAAGAACCATTTAACAAATTGTATATGAAAATCAATTCTAACTGGTCATTTGTTTTCGAGTAATGATGTCATCAACATTTTTTTTTAATAGCACCCCAATGTTTTTTCTTTATTTTGATAGCTTATTGAATTCTCTATCCCATTACATCAGCAATTTATGATGTTTTATGGGAAAACTTTTGTGAGAAAAAAATTATTGAAACTGATGTATACGCCGCAGTTCATCAATAAAATAATTGCATTGCTATGTGCCTATTCTGGGCACATTATCAAGAGATTTTACCACAAAATGAAAGTCCTTTTTCCAATTCTGTTTCGCTACGAAACCAAATAATCATTTTGTGTATTTTATGATAAGCTGTTTCAGATTTATGTTAGCTTAATGCATACATTCTTGTAAATCAATTTGTTTCAGAGTATTTTACCTTTTCTTGTAAATTTAGTCTAAGTCACTTACAAGTGGACAGCTAAAACGCATTTAGAAATTCTTTGTAATATTGTCAGGTGTTTCACTTTCTGCTAATTCACCGATTGCCGGACCGAATTACCTGGTAATCTTAATCGCGCTACAACGAGCGGTTGGTCCCTACATCTATTGTATCTTCCCGTCATGTTTTCATCCGTTCTTAAAATGCCTAAACCCTCTGTTGATTAAACTAGATTCACGGAAAGTGTATCACTCCGATTATTCGGTTTCTTGTGATTCTAAAATTCTATGAAACATAATGTGCACGTGTTCTCAAACTCGCCCTAAAATTACCACCTCTCGGACAACCAATCACTACCTTAATCATTACTGAAAGCCAATCACATTTTTTCACCCCCACAATTCACAGTTCATTATTTCGTATTGAAATGTTTTAAATTCTCGACACAGGGAGATTTTTAGACCAGTCCAAAAAGTCCAGTCCAAAACTATAGAGTCCAAAATAGAGTCTAAGTGCAAGTCGAACAAGTAATATAATAACAAACAGTACTCACAGTACAAACAATTACACACAAAAATAAATTCAAATATTCACACGGAGATTTACTTAAGTTTTGACACCGCGAACACCTCGGTATAGTCAGTGTATGTGGCATATTAGGTTTAAGTGATTAAATTAAACGCATTTTTATTCACACCTATTATTCACGCATTCAAATTAACTGTTTCACCGAAGTTTAAATAAATACGGCCTTACAACCCGTGAACGGTGAAGTTTCAAGCAACTAACGCCAACAAATTCCATACACCCTTATATTTTGAAAAATATTCATTTTCAACATTTCATATTGATATTAGAGAACGCAAAGGAAAAACAGGGTCTGAAAACTTTTGTTAGAATTTTACTTCACACTGCGTTAGTTATGCCAACATTTTGACAATAAAACTTTCGCTTCAGTTTATCGTTATCATCGAAAGATGGTAGCTTCAAACACAACCACAACTGTTATTGTCCAAAATTAACAAACATTGCAAAGTTTCCTTGAATGTATACGGCAAAGATTTTGCTCAAGTGTTCATTCTAACGGGTTGAAATACAAGAAATTTTTCCTGCAAACTAACTATTATTCTTGAGCTTCCTGCTGAAGGTTTATGAATCGTCAATTGATCTAATCTGAAGTAGGTACTGTTGAAAGTACAATTTATAGGCGAAGGTTGCTTCATTCTTAATAATTTGTTTAACAACAATCATAGTCACATGGAATGGTGAAAATCTTCACCTTTTCGTTTTTCGACCGACTAAAACCAATATGTCGTTAATGTTTGGGCTGAAGTTGTGGATGGCTTTAAAGATCACACCATCAAATTTTTGTTAATTTTTTCATTTGTATTACAATTATTCATTTGCATATAAGACGTGACAGATGTACATCATTGTAGATTTTAACTTTAATACTCAAAATTATCACAAGTTTTTTCGAATCAGTAGTTTTAGTTTTATCGTACCCCATTTAATTTTTTTCCATCACCCAGCGATTCCTAGAATATTTCACAGAGTTCGCGAATCTTTGAGCTGCCAATGCAATCTTTGTTTTGAGGTTGGACGATTCGATTAAGTTCAAAAGTACGATTGTTGAAATGGTTTATCGCTGACATAAATTTGTTAACAAAAAAAACTCAGGTGGATGTTTTTTTATAAGCACAAGCTTTGGACCTGTATATGTATCCAACCATCAAATTTATATCTAATCTTTTTCTGAATGGTTGATTGACTTTTATGAATTGTTTCCATGGTAGTTATTCGTCTGTTAAACAGTTTATTATGGCCAAGTTGTATAATGCCAGTTTAAATTATTAAAGCTGGAGTTTAAACCCATAAGAAGGATTATTTCAAAAATTGTTTCTAAGGCCAGTTTAAACTTAAGCTGAAGCTTAAACCCATAACAACGATTGTTGAAATAATCGTTGTTAAGGGTTTAAGCTTTGGCTTAAGGTTAAGCTGGAATTGTACAATTGCGCCTAAGGGTTTAAGCTTTGGCTTAAATTTAAGCTAGAATTGTACAACTGGGCCTAAAGGTTCGTTTTCACTCTCATGCAATATGCGCAAATTTACTATGCATGCCAATTTGCACAAGGAAGTCGTTGCATGAAAACGTAATTTTTTTACTTGCAAACCAAAAAGTTTGAGAGACTGATCGTGAAAATAGATTATCAATTCAGTTCATATTTGTGCAAATTGGCACGCACAAATCCATTTGCGCAAATTGCATGAGCGAGAAAACGGTCCACTAGAGATAGAAAGAGCGGCCCTTAGACCGACTTGTACAATTCCAGCTTAACTTTAAGCCAAAGATTGAAATAATCGTTGGTAGGGGTTTAAGCTTGAACTTAAATTTAAACTGGCATTGTGCAACTGGGCCTTAATGGTATAGTAAATAAACATATACATATTATTGTAATTATTATTTGAAAATATAATTTAATAGTTTGAAAATAAATGCAAAAACGGAACGCAAAAAATTAAACAAAAATTTCAAGATCGGGTTAATAAAAAGTAACGTATAAAAGACATTTTGGGAAGAATATATGTACTGCAAATTCTTCAAGAAGAATATGAAATGAAGAAACCCAGTCATCAGTGTGTACCAGAAAATCCAAGAACCGGTTTTTCCATATTGGTTTAAACTTCAGTTCAAGTGAATTCAACCCATCTCTTGATCTTAGTTCTCTGTTAGTTTTGTTGCTTGATCTTTAACTGCTTCCTCTAAACCCCGTTTAAACTCTGAACAATATTGAAAAACCGTCAATTTATGAGTATATGAAAATCTTAAAGAATAAAATATCATACACACGAAATTTCTGTGAAATCCTGGATGGCCATTCAAAAATTTTTTGACCTTTTCTTAGCCATAAATTAAGAAAAGAAAAATAATGTTTTTTTTAAAAGCTTACGAAATTTAAATATTTTGTATCAGTACTTATTAAGAAATACCTACTCTATCCGAGAACTATTTCCCACACAGGTTATAAAAAAAGAAATAGATTTTAGGGCGTGTTAGAAATGTGCATTTCATACTAGCTCAAATTCAATTATATCCAGTTCAGTGGTTTTATAGCAGTAGCACACATTATTAAGTCAACTCTATAACAAATTGCAAATATTCTAACAATATCGCTGCAGCAATGTTGTAATAATCAATAAAAACGTTTACTATGATACAAATAAATTATCCGTCTGGCATTTAAGCCATAATACCGTCGATGGAGCTAATCGGCTGCATTAATCAAAATCAAACGCGTGAAAATTAATTTCACGTCGGTTTCTGGCATGTCATACCATATCTTAACTGAAACATTTATATCATAAGCACTAATAATTACTGGCGCGCAAAAACTTCATAATTCTACACTGGAAGTAAAAAATCGGTTCAGTGACTTCTGTTTTAAGAGCACTGTAGTTTCTCACACGGTAGCACGTAATTACTATGTTTGTTATTCGCGGACTGAAATTGAATTACGTTAATTAACAGGGTAATGTAATAAATTTTAATTTTCTAGTATTGATGTGTTAAAAAGCGATTTTATAGTTTTCACAAAATTCTATGGTAATTTTACTATTACGAAAGTTTCTTAATCATGATGCTCTAAATAAAATTCTTTAATTAATAATTATTTGGAATAATTTTTGATTTTTCCAATGTTTTTTAAGGCTCATATAAGCAAGAAATTCAATTTCAACAATAAATATATACATATCCCTTTAAAGTTAGATAACAATAGGTAAAACTAATAATAATATAGAAACAAAAGACGACAAACAAAGAACGAGACAAATAACCACAACCCAAAAAACAAAGACTCTATAAGAATCTTAAAAAGCAAACAAAACAACGGTCATATACAAGAAAAATGGAGTTCAAGATTTAGTTCAAAATTAGATGGAACGTATAGAACATGTAGAGATGTAGAGAGATTGAACGACTAACCTTTAGTTAAAATTTGTAGAGACGTCAGACCAACAGGAACGAGACCACCTAAAAGAAGACCACAAAGCATATTTATGCAAAATGATCAAAGATAAGAATGGAAGGTACAATAACAATAGTACAAACAAGTCAGATGGTACTTTTCAAAATTTCGTTTCGTTTCTGCATAAGAAACAAATATACTGAAGAAATATAAATAATACCAGTTTTTTTTAACGTGCTGAAATTTACATAATAGTAATAATAATAAAACAACTGTAATAATTTTTAAAAACTATAGGTTTGAAAATGGCAATAAATGCACACAATATACTATGAGTTTTTTATATCTCTGAATATACATTATAAATATTCCTATGTTTGATTTTGAAAAGAATGTGTCAATGCATTGCAGGATATGCAAGTAAAACAAATATACACTCATTGTCATCAATTAAATCTCGAATCTTTAAAAAAATACCACGAAAGCATTTTGATAATCGCTTATCACATTGTTTAAAACGTGGAGGACGACATGTCGAACATATCCTATAATGTTTTTATTAAAAATTGATATACAAGGTGATTCTTGAATAGACCGATAAAAAAATACTGACGAAAGAAGAGACTTCCCTTAACGTGTCAAAAATGTTAAAAAAATTCTATACACCAATTTATGGGTTAATTAAAAATTTACCGAAATGCACGTTACGTCCATGCCATAAGACGAGAACGAAAAGTTTATAATTTAAAAGCGTTCAATAAACGTTTATGGTTTATGGTGTTACGCAAACAATCAGTGTTATTCAGTGGTAAAACTTGCAAAACATTAAATGTACTAAAAATTATGGCGTCAAATTCAAAGTATCCTCAATCATAAAAATCACACAGTACTTGATTTTTCATCTCAGAAATACAGTATAGTTAACTCACTGCTCTAGAGTACTTTCAGAGTATTTTCATCTGGTTTTAACCTCATAAAGATACTCTGAGGGTATTCTAGATTATAGTAGAATTTGATTGACATTTGTATAAGTAGTAACATATTGTCATTTTTGCTATTATACCGGGTGTTTCCTGAAAAATGTTCCTTCCTGTACCGTCATTATTTATGATTCGATTTTAATGAATAAAAAAATAAAACAAATGGCTTTAGATGTATTTTAAAATGGCTCTAATTTCGATTTTTTTAATGTTATCTTCAATATCTATCGATAGTCAACTTTTTCTTTTTTCAAATGACTGCCCATATTTTTTAGCTTTAATCTAGTAGAGCATTTGTTTCTACATCGGATAAAGTATTCAAAATTATTATTTGGTGCGCAGTTAATTGGAAAAATTAATAAAATTATTATAAGTATAATTTTTTATGATAGTTTAATAGGTTTAAAATAATAATGATAAACAATCAACAAACAATAAACGTATTAGACAAAATCATAAAAATTTACAAGTATTGCTCGAATTGACCTTCACCACCTTGCTCAACACACAACTGGCACCTTCTAATCACGCCACGGACCGCATTTAATAGTAAATTAGGAGATATTTCGCCACAAGTATCTTCTGTCTTAAAATTAAGTCGTTTTCCGGGCTTGTTATGTACACGCGATCTTTAAGATAACCCCACATCCAAAAATCGAGCGGTATAAGATCCGGAGAACGGGCAGGCCATCCAATTGGCCTATCCGTTCCTATCCATCTTGCACCGAATTTGTTATTTAACCAATGGACAATTCTTCTTGCGTTATGAGGAGCGGCTTCATCTTGTTGGAAAAAAACTCTATGTAGTTCTGCCAAAGGTAATTCTTCCAAAAAGATGTCTATCGATAGCAGTTGGTGATATTTTTCTTGATTAAGGCTGGATTGCATAAAAGTTTTAAGCCAGGATTAAATCTAAGCCCACGTTAGAATGTGACACACAATATGCTATACGTCATTGTGAGTGACCTTCTAACTTAGAATTAAATTTAATCCTGGCTTAAATCTTTTATGCAACCCACCCTAAGAGTACCATTTATAACAACTGGCCCAATTAATTGATCTCCTAAACAATTAAAACTACAAATATTTTCAAAATGACGGTTGAATGACATTTGTCGTTTAGTGCATTGTTAGGAATTTCCACGGCTGACTTGAAAATTTCATTCATTATGTTAATAATAATTTTATTAATTTTTCCAATTAACTGCGCACCAAATAATAATTTTGAATACTTTATCCGATTTAGAAAAAAATGCTCTACTAGATTAATGCTTAAAAAAATATGGGCAGCCATTTTAAAAAAGAAAGTTGACTATCGATAGATATTGAAGATAACATTAGAAAAAATCGAAATTAGAGCCATTTTAAAATACATCTAAAGCCATTTGTTTCATTTTTTATTCATTAAAGTCGGATCATAAATAACGTGGCTACGGGATGAAACATTTTTTAGGAAACACAGTGTATTGTATAATTTCAAATTTTATGTTGACCGATCTGATTTAACAAGAACGCCTGTCATAGACGAAGATTTTGAGTATCAGTTTTACAAATCTGTATTTCAAGTTTGAAATATTCTTTAATTTATGTGTAAAGTTAAAAAACTTAGTTAATACTTAGTTAATACTGAGTGATTTTTTAAATCTTTTATCAACTCTTGCCATGAGATCTGGGCAGCATGCCTTAGATTAAGTGAAAAGTACGTCATTGCATACCTTTATGCTGTTTTATAGTAAAGCTACGACGTGCCGTCCAAATTCCATGGCAAAAGTTGATAAAAAATTTTAAAAATCACGCAGTACTAAAGAAATTGTTAAATTGAAATAAGCTTTTATGCACTCATAGTGCAACGCCGCCACTTTACTTTCTCACTAACAAAATAAGTTACTAAATTGGAAAAAATAAAATATAGTATTTCTATTTCATAAGTGAACACGAGGCCAAAAAGATAGATAATCCGACAGGTTGTTTCCAAACCCTTTCAAGTAAGTTAGATATCAATCAATCACTCTAGCAGTGAATCGAAAACGCTTTTATAAACAAATAAATTAAGCCTCGTTTCTAAAGCAACCATCTACATTTTCTACACCCCACTTACATATGTGAACAGATGCGCCTATTGCTATGGAAATAAAGTAAACACAAAACGTCTTGAAAGTGATGTGAGAAATGCAAAATAAGTTAAACATAATGAATGACAAAGATACAATTACCTCATTGGCATCCTATACGTGAAAGAATGGTTCATGTACGCAATCCAACGCAACCCAGTGGCGATGGTTGGGCACTTGGATTGAGTTAGTTTTTGATATAAAGTAAAATATTACAAGAAAATGGTTGTTTGAACCTCTACAAAATCTTTTCTAATTTTCTTAATGTAGCCAACGATTAACTTAAATTCTTTTAACCAAAACGGAATAAAAGTCGCTGTTAGTGATGCCAACTTAACTCCTTGGGGGCTAGATTTAGCCGTTTTCTATAAAATTTTGCTCTTCAAATTGTAAAATGGCTCTCGAGAGCTACTTTGACCCTGATAGCAAATTTTTGGATTATTTAATTACTTTTCTATTTATTCATCGTTACTCAAGCCTAACATTTCACAATATGATCCGATATGATCCGTTTTGTTAAATATAAAGTTTATGTAAGTTGTTAAGAAATATTTATAAATAATTGTTATTTTAATGAGGAATTGACAAAATTGTCTTTAGCCCTGAACCATATAAATCTAGCCCTATTTTGTTTAACCTCTAGCTCTCAACGGAATATAGAGTTGGTATCATTGGTTCCCGTATTGGCGACAAAAAGCCTCCCCTGGCAGCACTGGCTGCCGCAGATTGACCAACCGTTTGTATAGATATTACCTAACTATCCGGCAAAATTTGATCATATGAAACAAAAATGAATGATGAAGAGCATGTAGTACTTATACAGAGTTGTTATAAATGACTCGAAGTGGCGTTGAAATGTTCGGCCTCTTTCCAATTGTGAAAATAGTAAATTTCACTTTTACATTATGAAATTAAAGAAAATATACCGTCAAAAAATTGTTTTACTGTCTTTGTCTTTGTCCACGAATCTTCAAACGGCGAAATAGAAAATAATCGTAGGGCGCCAAATTTGAGCTGCAAGGAGGGTGGGTATAACTCTTAGAATTTTAAATCCTTCAGGGATTCACGAATGCTGGTGGCCTTGTACACAGAAACACTGTCGTGCAAAATCTAAAGTTTTTATCTTGCTTTCTCAGGCCGATTTTGTTTGATAGACTCCTTCAAATCTCTTAAAATGTTACTGTAGTAAATGCCTTTTACCGAAGTTTTGAGGGGAAGATAATTTATCTGCAAAATTCCTTTGAAATTCCAAAAAAAAAACCTAACCATCACTTTGTCAGTCGATGGTTGAACTTTAAATTTCTTTGGGTTTGGAGAATGCGTGCTCCCATTGCATTGATTCTTATTTACTTCTAGGGTCAAAGTGATGGATCCACGTTTCGTCCCCTGTCATAATTTTCTCAATAAAGTTCCCTTCTTGGTCTTCACAGGTAGCCAAAAGTTGCTGCGAACTTTCAAACTCTTCGTTGTAATAAGCACTCACGTTTGACATTCCTAAATGTTCATAAATTATATGGAAAATTCTTTCCCCACTAATGTTTAAAATCTCAGCTAGCTAATGAATCATAATTAATCGACCTTCAAGACTTAATTTCTAGACTTGTTTAATGCTTTCTAATGTTTTGATAGAGTTCTCTAAAAACACCCTATCACATTTAAACTGTTTAGATCAAAATTTTACAATTTTATAAGATGAAGAAGCTTCATTGTAACCTGCGGACATCCTATCATATATTTGTTTTGGAGTATCTCCTTCTTTTGGAAGAAATTTGATTACTGCTCGTTGTTCTATTTTGTCCATGCACCAGTAGTTTTAAAAAATTGTAACTTCAACAGTAATAAGGCTTTGCGAAAGAGACTGGGCTGGGCACGAAATTTTTTGACACTTCAAACTATAAAGGAACAAAAATATTCATAGTCAGGTGTATCTTAGATATCAAATGTCCCTCGAATTTATCAATTTACCAGAGATTTTTATTTGTGCTTCACTTGCTTTGTTGCTGATTATTTTGCTGCGAAAGTGCAAAGTTTATCTTAGTTGTCTTCAAAACTAATTTTCCTATAGGGTAAATGAAAAATCAATCGTGGTGTGTAATTGTAGACTTTTAAGTTCTTGTGATGGCTGACACACAGCCATCTTTAGTTCTAGCCATGCTGAGCGTCAATGCGGCAACGCTGCGAGAGGTCTATCAAATTAGAGGCGATTTTTCGCGACATACCAGAACATACCGGTATGGTTAAATTAGGTTACACTTTTTTACCTTGTTGCTTTATATCCCTCTAATTTTTAAAACATTCTACATGATACCGTGTTTCTCGCTAAAAAGGTCTGGTTACTATATGAGAATACGAAATCTGAGGCAACTGTCAACGTACAGCGAAATGTTGACTTTTGATTTCCACAATTCTCCGTTCTTTTATAATAATTACATATTTTGTTACAAATTTATAGTTATAGATGTATAACGTAACATAACATACATACCGTAGGTAACACAGCTTGCGCTTTGGGTTACCTACGTCATACTATACTCTCCTCCAGTGGTATCATTCGCTAAAATGGAGCGGTATGTTAAAGTGTTGTAACACAATGATACCGGTATGTCGCGAAAAATCGCCTTAGATTTGTACGATGTTGTGGTGAAGGCTTTTGTTTATTGTGATTGCTTTTTACTTAGTTTTTGATAATTTCATAGTGTTCAGAGGTGTGGTAATCACTACTGAGAACACAGCAAATGGTATTAGTGCAAAATTGGATTAATTTCTTTGTTGAAATAGTAAATAAAAGTTTTGTTGTGTAAGGTTATGTCATGGAGAATAGCTCATGCCTACGGATTATTTCGTGTAATTTAATGAAATAGAAATACTCCAGTTCACTTATTGTTAGTGGGATTTGTTTTATAAGTACTTACTTACATACTTTATATTTTTAAAATGCCTCGTAATGTGTCAAATTGCAAGTCAAGTCGCAGCACTTCGAGTGTTCCTATTTCTATGTTTGTGTGTTTCTATTTCTGAAAGATGAGAATCTATGACAGAAATTGGCAAGTGGCAAAGATTGGATACCGTCAAGATATTCAGGTGCAACTGTGTAGCAAACATTTTATATTTATTTATTATTTATTTTTTGAATGATACTTTACTTCTTTGGGAAGTAGGGCTTTGGCCCTTTGAACTACAGGCGAACTATCCATTAAAAGAAGTAAAGCGTCGTGACTAACCTCTCGGGTGATGTGAAAATTAACCGTATTATTTCAATTTATCAACGATGAAACTGCAACTTCATTAAGGGTCTTTCCATTTCTTAATAAACTGAGTCAGGGAGAACTACCATGAACACAATTCATAAAAATCAATCAACCATTCCAAAAAATCAAGTTATTCGCCTAATAACTTTAACGGGTAGATGAAAAGACCGACCTTATATCGGCACGTACTACCTATTACATGCACAATATGTAATAAAACATTTTTTATTTCTAATTTTTCAGTGTTATTCTTATTAGATTATAGCTCATTAAATTCTGCATCAGTCTTGAAAATTCGATGCACACAGGAGTAGAACAATGAAATATAATGATATATTATTCATTGTACTAGACCTCCCGTTGTCAGCTGATGCCACATTTCTCATCATGGCTAGTATGTAAAGATGGCTGTGGCTGACACTATTAATAACAAGTGACAAATGTCACTTTAAGGTCCAGAGGTCACTTGACCTATGAATCATTTATAATAACTCAGAACGAATGAATAAAAAAAGTCGGATAAAGTCAATTCAGAATTTCTTTGTTCAATTGATGCTGTCTGGCTAAAAGAAGAGCTTAACATTTAACCTTTAAATGTCAGAATTATACAATTAAAAATAAAATATCTTGATTATGTTCCAGAACCAGGTGGCTTGCTAAAAAAATCGCCCTCGTTTTACACGATTTCAAATCAAAAATAAATTTTACAACTCTATTTATAGTCACACTCACTGTTCATTATTGATTTATTGTGTATTTAATCCCGCCTATGACCGTGCTCTCAAGTCTGCCCACAGTGCTAAATCATTATCTCGACTGAAACAAGACCACAGCGACATACATTGACTGGATAATAGATTTAAACTAGCATGGGAATCGAATTATCCGCTTAGCTTATCTCCACCCGGATTGTGAAAGTCTGCTCGTGAGATCGTTTCGCGTTCTGGCCGTTGTTGAAATATCAAATGGCCATTTTATCTTATTCACAAATATATTTGCGCTTGGGTTTGTGCAATACCCGCCGCAACTTTCTACGGCAAATCCATTTATAATGTCTGTTAAAATGCTTAGAAATTTAATTGCACGTATCCGATGATTAACCGCCTCAGAAATGGATTACGGTCAATTTTTTAAAAGGCTGAAGGCGTTAGTCATGTATGCAATCTTAATCTTACAAGCCATGATTTGCATAATGTAAAATAATCACAAGTACAAAGGATTGTTAAATCTGAATAATAAATAATAACACAAGCAAAACGGTGTTTCATTTTTTTTATTACAACTGCAATGTATTTTATTAATTTATTTATATGGCGAATGACGAATGTAATGGTGCAAATCAGGAAATGCATGGAGCTCGTGAATTTTTAAGACTTGTATTAATATAAAATAATATTAACAAAAGAATTTTGTTGTGACTAGGTAATAATGGAGGGTACATAGAGCAAGTATTATAACTAAGCAGCGGATTCTCATCGGGAAAAGAGCGGGAGTAGGAAGGTCAAACCATATACGACTGGTACAACAGAATCCACTACCAAACTTGCAATCACTTGAATCGAAGATCATGTATTAGTTTGCATGTTTTAAGTACCATTAATTAGAAACAAATTGGTAATAGGAGAATTTTGCGGATGCGAACATTTTTTTTGTTCCATCAAATAAATAACTGCATTGACTGTTCTTAATAAAAATGTGTAATTTAACGCTTTCCCTAATTTTGAGAAGAACATTCTTAAATCATTTACATAATAAAGTAATAAGGTGCAATTTTATCGCTCAAGTTTAACAGTATAAACGTTCATTGTTTTAATCACGTATAAATCACTATTTGCTTTCAGAATATTAAGTGATAAACTAGGTCTAATAATTAAAAAAGTAAATTTCAACACAACACTTGAACTATCGTAATCAACTGGCACTGTGAACAGACGTACACACAGTACCTCCGCGATCTTTCGGAATTTTGTTCGTTTAGTCTGAACGTAATAAATAATCATAAATTAAGGGATGACGAGTTCGGCGTGCTTTTTATTCCAATAATACGTTTAGAATGTGACCTCAATAGGTAATTCAATTATTGAATTACCTATTTTTTTTAACTTTTTGTTAGGTAGGATTCACGATTACTGTTTCATTTTAAATTAAGGAAATAAATTAATATTATTATGAAAGAATCATTTTGTGAAAAATTTGCATTTCTATTACTTAATATCAAGCTAAAAAATAGCTGGGATTCGCCGATTTTCTTTCGTACGAAAGTAATAAATGATCTGCCTCAATGTTTCTTGTATTGCACCTGCGGATTTACTACCCTATCATTTATTGCTCATAATAGTAAATTTCGTTCAGCCAGAGCTTAAATCTAAGCCAGCGCTTCTCAAACATTTTATGTAAAAAACTAACGGTGTATGTATGTCATAACTTCGCTTCTTTTCTTGTGTATTAATCATGGTTACAGTATGTAAAATTTTAATTGATTACCCTGTAATTATATGTCGGGCTTTGATACGTTTGATTTTTCTTGATAATTTTTAAGTATTCTAAAAAATATTGTATTATTTAAGCGTATTATTCACTCGATAATTTGCATTGTTCACCGCTACGGGTAAACTATTTTTCGCTTATTCGATTCGTTCCCACTCTCGCTTGCCCGACAGCCGTCCGCTGTTTAATTATAATTGAAATTTTTTACTCCAAAATTGATTTTACTTTTCTAAACTTTAT
This sequence comes from Dorcus parallelipipedus, assembly GCA_958336345.1. Classification (NCBI taxonomy): domain Eukaryota; kingdom Metazoa; phylum Arthropoda; class Insecta; order Coleoptera; family Lucanidae; genus Dorcus; species Dorcus parallelipipedus. The sequence continues at coordinate 31,089,977 of OY284475.1, forward strand.
TATGTCCATTAGTTGTGAATACAAAAATACACTTAATAGATCTGTGTTTAAATTTTTAATGTTGTTTAAAAATAAATGTTTAAATGTTATTTAAAAATAAATGTTGCTTGCTTGAAATTTGAGTCACAAATTAAGTTTTTTTTTAACTTTTAATAAACAGGTTGCCTGAACGCATTGCATATTTGTTTTAGTTATTTATTTTCCCTAGTTAATAATAACTCAATCGCGCTATATCTCCTTTAACTGGAGAAGAAAGTCACACGAGAAAGTTTTAATTGGTTTTCAGTTTTCTTCAGCGTCTGTAATCTCGCATTTCCAATTTCACGACAGAACTAAATACTAAATTATAAGTACGCCCGGCATTCAATTAGTACGAATTTATTAGGAAATAACGTCTAGCAGAAACGAGTTTTTGCATACGCGGATCCACGGATAAAATATAATTAAACTGCAAAGTATGAACGCCGCCGAGTTTATTAGAGGTAGTGAACTGCAAGCGATTATAAGTTGCGGGGAAATTATAGCGCAACAAATTATGAAAACTTTAAAACATTGCGTCAACAAAGTAAGAGTACAGTTGGAGGGACGAAATTGCAACCCAGCGGAACCAATTACCGATGATGAAGATTCCCAATGCGGCTTACATAGATACGCCGTGTATAATTGCCAATGTACGACTTGGTGTATCTAATTATAGTTCTGTCTTGTCGAATATGCGTTATTCTTCACGTAATAATTAACGCCTGGCGTAACTATGGGAAAGTTCAGGAACACAGATAAAAGGAACAAAATTAAACGTAATGATATGTTCAACTCTTAACTATCTCCTTACTGTTAATTTGTTGTTATCTCAGATTATACTATGTTTAATGATTACGTTTTAATTTATATGTTTTCAATGCCGTACTTACATGCACATGCCATTTAAAAGTTTTAAGTTTGATGATCATATGATGAGCATATTTACATTCAATAACACATGTCGTTCCGTCTTTTCTAAACTATACATAGCCTACAGGAGAGTTTCCATTAAAGATTGTGCTGCAGAGAACGTCTTCAGTACAGACAAAACGGATATTTTTTTATAAACTAATTCTCAACAGAACTCTAAGCGAAAGAATAGGAAATGTACAGGAGGAATACTCGCACAGGATGCAATTAGTTCTAGGGTTTGTGCTTACTTGGATGATACTGAAAAGCAAAAATTATTGATAAAGGTAACGTTAAGTCTAATTTTTGAAAATTATTTAAAACAATGAAGCAGTGATACAATGATATAATGAAAATATTGCTGCTTGTGGATAATTGCCTGCCCCAATTTCATTGCCCAATATCAAACTAGATTTTTTCTATCAATATTAACCGTAATATTGCAACTGACGGAACAGGATATTATGTAAAACCTTACTCAAACTTACAGAAAAGAGATGTTCAAATTCAAGACACCAAAGATGTTAAAGCTTTATCAATTTTGGACACCGGAAACATATTCAATTGCTTGGCAGAAGATATCTCAGCCTTAATTATTGTAAACCTACAGTATTGGTGAAGAAATCGATCTCATTAGGAATGATTGGAATCGAGAAGATGAGACTCTCTTAAGCGAATGGATTACAATTCTAAAATCTGTGGACATTAAGGCTCGTATTCATAAAGAAAACTTAGGCTATGCGCTCGATATTAATTCGCTAGTAATTCAGGATCTGTACGCATTTCGACGTGTTGCGGATGCACAACCAATATGGGTTTAAGTACAGTTTATCAATTACTTTCCATAAAAGAAATCTTTGCCGTACATATATAGATATTCACAATGTTTTAGTGAACGCATAGCGTAAGTTTTGTTTATGAATATGGGCCTGAGTTGCTTATAAATATGTCTATGTTGATGACAATTTTGATGACAACGTTATATTTGTCCAAACGAAGAGATTACTAAATGATTTTATTTTAACGGAAACGTAGACAAAAAAAAATTGATACCTTGCAATCTTTTTATGTCTTACATATCTCTTTATACAAAATATACTTTGTTCTTGTTGATTTTGTGTAAATTTTGAATCTTTGTATATATTTTTGGCATTGTTTGAACTTTATAATGTATATAGGGTGACTGTTAATTAACCCGACAAAATGAAACCACAATAAGAAGCGACGTCCGAGATTATGGGAAAAATGTTAAAAAAATTATTTCTACTTTAATTTTGGAGAAATAATTAATCAAAAATTGACCCCAAAATGACGATGTGCCCCACGTTAAAAAGTTGAAGAGCAGAGGAACGAAATAAATGTTGTCATAAAAATTTGTTGTAGTTTTATGATACGGCGGCGTGCCTTCGTAAACTTGACCTTTAAGTGGAATTTCACAACTCGGTTTTTAGGTCAACGCCCGACGTGAAATACGAACTGGAAAATATTTACTTGGCAAGTGCATGCGGCAAATTACCTGAAGCAGATTATTCCTTGCAAAGGATAACAACGGCTACACTTTGAAAACCTGCTCTGGCAAATAAACAAATAAACTCATTCGTAATCTGTTTCGAATGTTAATTATTATAATTTTGTTTTGTGTGAGAGGAATTATTAACACAAATCTATTAAAAGTTCAAGACGCGTTTACAACTCCACACCCTGTGTTTTTGACGCACTGGTTTGTAAATCGTTCCTCGTTCTACTGTACGCATTCTTTTCACTTTGAATTAAATTCTTAATTCTTTAATTATAAATATATTAAACATGATCCCTTAATTTATTACATTCATTCACGAACGCGATTTAATTAGAAACTGTACGCATATCACCAACGACGTTTAAAACAGCTGTACATAATAAAGTTTTTCTAATGTAATAAACAAAAAACTTGTCGGTGCTGAACTTCAGGTCTAATAAATCGTTTTATATTTTCGGAGAAAACCGTTTCGTTTAAGCGATTCCTAGTAAATGTAATCAAGTAATCATAATACTAGCGACGCGACATTTACAACGACAGGTTGTATCCAAATAGTTTTAGTGTTTCCGTGCGATAACGAGATATCAGCTTCCTGTCAAACCATGCATTTAACTCCTGCTGCGATCACCTTGCGATTTTTTTGTGGGCGATGCGGCTGGTACATTCCGCCCAAGTAAATAATACGCACGAATGAACAAATAATTATTTACACAATTATTTGCGAATTAATTATTCTTATTTCATACGCAATTCCAATTATTTTAGAAATTATTATTATTTCGCGTAAAAGAAACTTCCGTTCCCCAGCTGTTAGACGTGTAATAAAATCAATTGATATGTGTCAAGGTCACATTTTGTGCAAGTGAGTAGTCAATAAAAAACTTTATACTCATATTATACTGCCGCATTTATAGAACGTGTCGCCGTATTTCGTACGCAGTGCCGGAGCTAAATTTTGGGGATAATTTTTTTATTAATTATAAACTGTTCACTAGAATGTTTTAAACATTCTTCCTGTAATCAGTGATATAATTTTCTTATGCGCTTTTTTTGTCGGTGCAATTGTCATTAACCCTGTATGTATAATGTAATAATTAACTTTGGTATTATTTCTTTTAACGCGTTCCGAGTTCAGATACGTTTAAGGTAGGCCAGTTTAAAATTTGGCCTTATGCAGTTAACATTACGTCAGGTGAATTGTCATTAGAATAGTTATATACGTGTCAAGCTTTGTAAATTAATCTTTACGGGCAAGCTGGAATCCAGTGAGCCTAGTAAAGATTAATTGCAAACTTTTATTTCCACCTTCACATGGCGATTTTTAATTAATTTGCATTAATTTTTTATGAAAACGTTTTTTTATCGAAGGCATTATTTCTAGCTAGATGTAGTCATGGTGACGTACAGACAACCAAGTCTGTAAAATTTTACAGGTCTTTTATACCAGCCCGTAAAATATTACAGATCTGTTCCCGTAATGTATCGTTTACTTGGTTACCATAAACAACAAAAGGAATCTTTAAAATGTCATTTACTAAGAAGGTGGAAATAAAAGCAATAAACTGGAATTTGCAAATAATGAAGAAACAGACAGTGCATTTACCAATACCATGCCGAAAGCTTTTTATGTCTTTAAATTGCCGTGAATATAATTTGCATAATTCAAGTTCAATATTACCCCCCATAAAAAATGTGTTTTTTATAATATTATTATTGAGTGTGTGTATAAGCAATTTTATTTGCTTAATGTTTAGTTGTGTGCGCTCTAAGGAATCTCGTTTTCGTTTCAATCACGTCTTAAGTTTTAACATTTCATAATACTGAATCAGTAATTCAGGATACACTCGCGGCTGTAAAGCTTGAGGAAAATGCTGATATCAGTAAATGGATACAAGTATGTGTACACCTGCATCGGCTTTAGTTGGCATACATTTTCATTCGGAAGCTATGCGGCCAATGGAAATATTTTGAATTTGACTGTTACGGGTGATGTTATTTTACCCCTCTTATAGACGCCGAACGGATTACTTAAATCTGTTATCTGAAAAGAAATATTTAGTTCTTGTTAAGCGAGTTTCATTTTCTCTCTGCCTGCTTAATTCTCGTCGTAGTTTGGTTTCTTGATAAATCAATTAATTTTCTCCTAGTTTTATTTATATGCGGTAGGACAGATAAGAATCTTTCCGAGCGTGTTTTTGGTTTGATTTACCAGTCGTACACGACTTATCGTCGAAATTAAAATTGAAGCGTTCCAAATTTTGGATTATTATAGACCGTCTAGAAAGTATCCGGAATTTTGAAATTTCTCTCAATCTCTTCTTATAAATATTAACATATATTATATTTATGATATTTTTAGGGGCGCAGTATTTTGTCAAATATTTTTCATATTTTTCAAAGAATCTAACAAAAAAAGTGACCACAGGTTAACACTTTGAAACAAACAGAAAAATTTGAGTAATTGTGTTAAATTTGAGAAAAGTGAAAATTGATATGTTAAATTTGAGAAAAGTGAAAACTGATAAAACATATTTTCAACAAAGGGGTGCCTAATTAAAGAAAAAAGATTTGTAAAACTGTTTCTACCAAAAAATATAAGAAAAAAATAAAATAATAGCATAAATTTTACACGCATGTAACACCAGATCTACTCAGGATGCAGTTGATTTGATTTGAGGTTCCCTGAACGTTTAATATAACTTTCAGGATTAAACTGAAATTACATAAAAAAATAACTAGGATTGTTTTCCTCTATTGTAACTGTTTCGTTCATAAATTAAAGAATTGGAAGTTGCAGTGTTATTTTCTTTTTTCCGGATACTTTCTAGACGGACTATATTATTCAACGTCGATCAGCCAAAAACAATTCATTTGCCTAGAGAAATATCAGAAACTAACAAAAGCTTTATATGTACAGAATGTTCTTCTCCCCTCGAATTAATTTTGATTGTATTTTCAATTTCGTCCGGTCTTTACAATGGTATGGAAACTCTTATGCCTCTAAAGGATAACAAAAAAAATTAGGTAAAACTTCAAAACCGATACAAATACATTTCAAGAGAATCAGTCATTTTAATAAATGACTGTTTCCATATTTTCAAGTATGTAGTACGAACAGATCTTTTTTTTATTATACACAGAACGGATTAGTCTGAGTTAAGTGTACAACGTGTCCTCCGACTGCAAACAACAAAGCTGTTTCAAGAAAATTAAAAAGAGATAGTGATGTAAAAGTTCTTAAACTTATCAATCAATTGATCGTGATATAATAAAGAAATGAGCTGTAAGCATTGTTTTATTTAACCTCTGAAAACTTTCAACCAGTAAACAGTTTAATTGAGAGATTCTCTCAAACAACTATAATTTAAAAAAAAAAGTAGTAAATGTTAAAAAGAACAATGGTGTGACTAATGCGTCCATATTACTTACATATGTAAATTACTATCTAAAAATACAATTTGCAGAACTGCTTTACATCTGTGTTGGCAAAAGTAGTAGCAACAAACACCCACGCGGCTTGAACATAATTAATGAAACTCAATTATAATCCTGCCTACGTGCATTAATTCAATCGACCAAAAAAAGAGCAGAAACTGAGAAAAACGTCGTTTATGGAAACGACCAATTAAAACTCGTTTTAATTTCCTATTACGCGTAAACGGAAGTTTAAGGCGATAACTGGAATGGTCGCTTTTTGTGCCCATCTAACGGTATTATACAATTCTCTTATTGACTATGCATTTCAGCAATTTTCTGCGTCCTTAGCTTACAAAACTAAACGGAAACTACATGTATAATTAAGAGGTAAGAGATCACGGGGATATTATTTAGAAGATACTATGTAAATTAGAGAGGGCACTCAACAAAGCTGCGAGCACACTTAAAAGTAGACCCGACTGTAGTTTAGCGTGAAGGAAAATTGATGTTGACACGTAATTTATTGCGCGGCACCGTTTGTAGAATTAATGTCACGACCAGAACTTGTTCGACTCCTCCAACTTGATACGAACTAGGCGGCTGGTTATTTTTTTCCAAGTTCATCATTCGTGACTACATTATGACTTCAGTTTATTTTCCATCAAGGTATAATTCTCCAATTCTTATTTCGTTTTTATGGCCTTGCAATAGAAATTATTTAAACCATAATAAGTGTTGAAATGGCCTTCTGTACGTAAATTATCTTGTCTTTGTTGCAAGTCCGTTTTGATTGCAACTTTATTTACTGCTAGGTCCAAAAAAGAAATACAATGCACATTTAAGTTATTGGAAGGGAAAGCAAATGAATAAGGACTAACAATTAATCAGAAGAATACAAAGTATACGGTAATGAAAGATAATGACAGAAGAGAAACTGCCGACTTAATGACCAACTGTGCAGGAAATAGGAAGTATAATAGAAAAAGGAAATAAGTTGTATACCTAGAAGTAACAATAACATGTAAAGAAGCAAGAAAATGGAAAGGCATTAAAGCTGCAGACATGTTAACAAACATTTTAAAGGCGAGGAACGTATGAAGAGCTCAAAATTAAAATTGTAACAAATAGTAATAAGACACTCACTGTTATTTACTTAGACGATGAACAAACACGATGGAAAATGAACTCGAAATATGGGAACAAAAATTCTAATCAAGATTTATGGAGGAATTAAAGTAGGTGGAGAACCTAGAAGGAGAACCAATAAAAAAATAGAAGAATTGTTCAAGAAACCAACTAGTTCAAATAGTGAGAATGGAAAGAGCCAGATGGCTGGGACACATAGCTAGGACGTCTGAAGATATATGGGAGGAAAAAGGGAGACGATCCAAAAAGAGATGGTTCAAGGAGGTTAAGAAAGAGCAGAGAGAGGTAAGAGTCATGAATTGGAAATAAGAGGTAAAAGATAGAAGAGAATGGCAAAGGTTGAGAAAACTCGAAGACAAGGGCCGTTAGATCCATAGTAATGGCTACCGAGAGGGTCAGAAACAGTATATTTAGATCTTATAGCTTTTTCCATATAACTTTCTTATTTGACTGAGAAAAAGTTAGGCTCAAGTCAGCATTTTTCTCTTGCTTTAAGATTTATAACACTCTCAATGACAGGTAATTTACCTCCAGAAAAGTACATAAGCTTTATTCCGCAAGGACATTATTAGCTTTGTTATATCTGTCAACTTTTGCGTCAATAATCTGAAAACTTTTTAAAAGAATATGTACCTACAATGTTTCATTCTATAACTGAAGGAGAACAAAATATTACGAGAAAGAAGAGATACCAAAAACTTAACAAAATTAATTTATTAGTAATTGTGGTTTTCACTGATTTGATTGCATTTCACTTCAAAATCACGTAAGTCAAAAAGAATATTCTAAAAAAAAGAATAACTTAATGAATCAAAATGCTTCAATTACTTTACTTATAGAGAGTATTGAGTGACTACCTGGCGTAATTAAATTGTAAGTGTACCAGCCAACGCCTGCAAGTTGGCCCTACTTTCTTTCGGTGGTCTGGACGTGGTCTAAATAATGAGTGGATGTTGTGAAACAAATAAGGCAGCTTATTTTCACAACTGACAGCGATGTGTAATAAAAATATATAATTAAAATTTAGTTCCAAGGCATGTAGATTTGGGTTATATATTTCAAGATAACACAAAGACTTAAGACAAGTTTTGAAACTACTAGGTACTTACGTACATTATATTGCCTTGTACCTAATTTACACCGGTTATTACACCGCGAATGCACTTGGCTATTATTACGATTTTTTTCATTGTTTAACTATGACAATGTGAAAACTACAAACATAAAATAATATGATACATAAACGTATTTTCACCACCAGCTTATGATACGTGAATTTTTTTATTGCAAACTGTTCTGAGAAATAAAATTTAAGAAAATGACGTTTTGTCAGAAATGAAGAAGTAAAGGGCAAAGTATATAACACCTTTATATTGTCATAAATTTTGAAATTAGAACGAAAATTACAAAAAAGAGCTGAATATTTCAAAGGTACAGACGTGTTCAAAAAGGTGTTGTACAGCTACGTTTAAATATCTTTGCTTTTGAGCGGCAATTGGTTTTTCTATTCTTGTGTTCAATAATAATATTATTGCCAGAAACCGTATATGCAACAAAACTTCTACAATAATTTTTTGAACCTCATCATGAATGCACATACAAGTTTACACAGTACAAATTCTGTACAACACTTTTTTGAACACGACTGTACATCATCAGTTAGTCAATGACGAAAATAGTGAGTGATTTTAATGTTTGATTGATATTTTTTATCAATAGTGTCTTGACTAGAGTTACTTTTATAATAATTGTTTACAATACCCGCCCTCGTTGGAATCCAGAACATATTCTAAAAGGAATATTACGTATTTCTGACATAACTACATACAAGGTAAGGAAACAGTAAAAATAAAACCGTGGAAACCAGGAGACCAAAACTGAACAATTATTTTAAAAAATAGTAACGCTACTTTTTTCAGTCTAGCCACACGCAGTACATGAAACACACTAGAATCAACGGCACCAAATTTAAATTATTCTTTCCCATTAAGACTTTTTGGTCAAATTAAAAACGTCGAAATTTTAATAAAAAGCCATATTTATTAACGTGCTTATAAAATTAACAACAAAAATTACTTTCAACAATAAAACACGTTCTATATTTCGTCGATACAATATAAATCGTTTTTAAGAATTTGATGTTTTGAAATCATCGAAAACTGTCCCCACAGGTTGCGTCATTTCCCGTTCAATTTCATGAAAATTTACAAGCTAATAAACAATTACAATAAATCTAATCTTTAATTTGGTCATATTTACATTTACATATGGAAAGACCTATAATTGCCTAACGGAAAACGAAACGAAATGCCGCCGAAGCGTTACCAGCAACATTCGAGTTTTTTTTTACTTACTTTAGATTTATTTTGCGGTTGAGTTTGTCTGCCTCAGCCCACCGCAATATCAGTAATTACGTATCGAAGCAGATTACAGCGATTGTAAATGGTTTTCCTGTAATTGTATGTGTGGCCTATCTAATTAAAATAATATAGTAAAGATTCATCTTCTTGATAAAAATCAATTGAGCAATTAAAGGAACTCATGATAATTACAGTTAATTTTAATGGCAGTTTATTAATTACATAAGCCTAACTATACCGTCTGCTCTTTCTCGTTAAGGTAAAAATTTTATTTTCGAAGAAGGAAATGTTTCAAACAAGTAACGATTTTTTTTAATTGCTAAAATACGAAGGCTGTTTGAAATCTAAGGTACCTGACTATGAAAACTGATTATTTTTCAACCGCAATATACCTTTTACATTTCGAAATTAAAAAAAAACTAAACGGTCAATTTTTTTTCTTTCTTGGCTGCAAAAGAAATTTATACTTTCAACTGTTAACTCTTCATCTTTATTCACGACGTTTTTCCTTCAAATGGCGAAATAGAAAATAATCGCAGCGAGCCAAATATGGACTGATATAGCAAATATGGCTTGAGGGAATAACAAAAATGGCGGTCTTGTGCACAGAAACGTTGTCGTGTAAAATCAAAAATTTTTGACCTCCTTTTTCAGATCGATTTTGATAGATAGACTATTGCAATTTTCTTAAAAGGTTACTGTAACAGGCCTCTCTTACCGTAATCTTGTGGGGAAAATAATCTATCAACAAAATTCCTGTGGAATCCCAAAAAATCACTTTGCCAGCGGATGGTTAAACTTTAAATTTCTTTGGTGTTGGAGAATGGGTGTGCTTCCATTGCACTGATTCTTATTTACTCTCAAAGTCAAAGTGACGGATCCATGTTTCGTTCCCTGTCACAATTTTCTCAATAAAGTTCTCTTCTTGCCTTTCACAGGCAGCCCAAAGTTGCCGCGAACTTTCAACTCAACGTTGTTTTATCGAAAGAAATGAGCGCTCCCCTTTGACATCCCTAGATGTTTATGAATTATGTGGAAAATACTTTTCTATTTACTATTTGATGAATCCTAATTCGTCGACCTTCAAGAATTAATTTCTCAATTCTTTTAACATTTTCATTTAAATTGTGTAGGCCAAAATTTTACAATTTTATAAGTTGGAGAAGCTTCACTATAAAAAGCTGACATCCTATCATGTATTTACTTTGGAGTATTCCCTTCTTTTGTGAGAAATTTTATTACTGCTCGATTTTCGATTTTGTCCATGATCGTCATTTACCACCCACAAATAGTTTCAAAAAATTATAACTTGATCAGCAATAAAGCGAATGAGACTTGGCCCAAAATCATTTGACATTTCAAACAACAACAATAGTAATTTGTATCACTAGGCCAGAAACTGTCATTTTGCAAGTGCGAGCACAGTTTGCGAAGACGAGGCGCAGCCGAGACTTCGCAAGTGAGAGCACTTGCAAAGCAGTTTCGGGCCGTGTGATACACACTATTTTTTGGTCCGACCTATTTTAAATTGTTTCAAAAGTTCAAAAATAAAAAACTAAATAGTTTGCGCTAGGGAAGTTACATGTATACAGGTTGACAACACAATGTCCAAACGATTTTGAATTTGAAATTAAAAATCAAGTTACCTTCAGTTTTTTTGACATTTAATAAAAACCAAATATTATTCAAGTCCATTTTATTGTTTATACATATTTAAATAAGCGCAATGGATACTCCAGCACACATTACTCAGGCTGCCGTACATGCAATTAATTCTTTATTACCTGAAAAATCTTCCAGCAGATATTGGAAGGAATGTGAATTATTTGTGAAGTGGTGTACAGATAATTTGGTTGCAAGCAACTACAAAGAGCGTGTCTTATTAGCGTATGAAGAAATTTCTCTTTGCAAGTCATACTCACGTTTGATAAAACAAGCTACAACGTATTATATATATAAGTTTTCAGCTAAACTTAACTCCAAATTAAAAGAAATTATTCATTACACCTATTATTTGCTACGACATCAAACGCCTTGTCATATGTCAACCGCAGTTGTAAACGGATTACCAATATTGCCAACAAAAAGGACCAAAAAGATTATTTTAGATTTCATGGCTATCTTCATAGTCAGGTAGCTTACACATCCCTCTTATAAATATTTTTGAAGAAGTAGGTTTGTTCCAGCAGCAATTTCTGACTAATTCGGAACCGTTAAAACAGTTGCTCACCGAATTAATGACCGATTTTAACGGTGCCATCAAATGTACAATTTTGATGACTGCATGTTTCTGACGGTTTCGAACTAGTTACGAACTGAAGCTGGAACAAACGTATTATTTCTAAAAATTGTAAGGCAGCTGAAGTTCCTATTCCGGAACAAAACCACTAAACAAAATTTCTTTGGGAATAAAACGAATAAGAAGAAAGATCGAGATAACATAACTCATTATCGACATTTTTTTAAGTACTGTGTTCTATAGTATTGACGAATTTGTGGCTGTTAACTCATAGGATCTCTTTTAATTATGACTGTGACGTGACGTATCGTAATGTATTGTATTGTATTTTGTGATTACTTACCGGCGCCTGTTTATATTGCTTTATGTTGTTTATATTGTTTGTATTATTTGTTTTGTGTATATTACACGCCGCTGGCAATCAATAAGCAATTACTACTACTACTACTACTAAACATGGAAAAAATGAGTTAAAATCACCTCAAAATACATAAATTAGAAATAATTAAGAATTTTGAACGAATGCCTTCTTAAGGAAAAATTTGTGAAAGAAAAAAATTTCCTGGAATGCTTATTCAATTTCTTGAAATTTATTTTTGGAAATCCGTATTTCATTGACATATTTTACGCATGCCAATTGAAAAAAAAATAGAACATTCATCAGATACCGTTTTGACTTTATAGTTAGTATAATTAATTATTTAATTATTTATCGATCAATTTACGAATTAAGAATCAACATTGTATTTGTATTTACATATTTGCTGTTAATTTTTTATTATTATACTTAACGATCGATCTAACGATTTATTTTTCTTATTTCATCAAAATTATTTTGAATGAAAAGTACTATTAATTTTTTTAACTCTTAATCTTAAATCTAAAATGTTCATCACATTACATCAGCATAACATATTTATATATATTTAGATTTTACTGATAATGTAATATTTATTACTTATGTTAATATTGTAAGGTGATACATACCGAGTGTCCCACGCCATATGTTCGCCCTTCTAGAATTTTTATTTTTTAATCAATTTCAATGAAATTTGGGAGTTAAAAATTAAGCAAAAAAGCATTTTCAGGCATATTATTGAATACCGTAAGACTTCTGGTTTCGCCGGAAGTGACGTCAACTTTCTTATTTTAAATAGAACACCCTATATATTTTTATATATTTGGAATCTGCAGATCATTGCGAGTCCGAATATATATCATTTGGTAATTCTAGTTTCCATGACAACGAAAAAAGAAAAACTTTTTGGTCTTTCAACAGAGAGAGAGAAAGAAAGAGAGAGAGAGAACAGAGAAAGAAATATATTGTATTGTATATTTCAGTTTTTAATTAAACCGTCTATATATTTAAGCTACTCTGTAATTGGACCTTGTGACTGTAGAGTGGCCTTTAAATAAAATAAATAAAAGAGTCAATAAATAAGTGTGTTAATAACAAAGACTGTAGTAAAGTGCTCGCGCATCGCATATTCCCAATCTTTGTCCTTACCAAATTAACTCCATATATTTTTTCCTCTATTTTGACCAACGCGCAAATGTTTGTTACAAAATATTCGTAACGAGCTATTCGGCTTTCGTTTCTGTTAAAATTTTCAATTTCGTTCTTTTAAATTCTTCAATGACTAGTATTTATCAAACCAACTTCATGAATTTTCTCGAATTATTTTGAATCTGTTGTTTATTTATTTTTATGTAAATATTTAATTTAATTTTTCATAGAGAAGTTTATTATGCCATTTTATAATGGTAAATTCAATTGAGGCTCTATTAAAGGCCATTTTACATCACCCTTGTCTTGTACAAGACTTACTTCAATTTCTACAATAAATATTAGGAGCAAGATTTTTTTGGGCTGCAGACATGGTTTGGAGATAGAACACGTTCTATTTTTCCCGATTTTTTTTAATTCAATTTAATTTTTGATAAAATTTACTACACAAATTAAATTGTTTAAGAAGTTGAACCAAATAGAAATAAGGAAGCTTGAAAAGGATGACGGAGGGCACTGACAGATGTTCGATTGAAATCGTGGGCAGAATTTAACTAAACGTGCACTAAGCGCATGCGAAATAACAAAATTTTGACGCGAGGTTATACGAACGCATATCTTGCGTTTGAAAACGTCTGTCGGTGTACTCCTTTAGGCTGCGCACACATTGATGAATCAAAAACGTTTTCGGACTAAACATTTTTGACTAATTTTGTTAGAAAGCGTTTTTTTTTTTAATGCTTTAAATAGGATCAGGCACACACTGATATATCAAAACAAAAAACAGTTTAAAACACGCTAAAATAGTTACTGTAAAGTTTAAAGCACGCTAAAACAGTTACTGTTTTACTCATCAGTGTGAGCGCAGCCTTAGACTCATATTATACAGTATTATTCACAGGAGAAGACCGTTGCGTCATTGTCTGGTGTTGCAGCAACAAACTTATGAATCATAACTCCGTCCTTTTTTCTCATTCAACGTTAACAAAGAAATTATACTTAAATAATTGTCGGTTCTTGCTTCGGCGATTGATTACGCAGCACTCAAGTTCCGTGATTTTCATAGTAGAGGAGGATATTATGCCATTTCAAGATTTTGTGATATGATGCAGAACTGTGTCTTATGAGGTTGAATATTGTTAATGGGCTTAGACGGTTGAATTTGATAAATTATTTGTCTTATTATTATTATTATTATTTATTTAGCGAAAAAAGAAAATACAGTGCTTTTCTTATTCAGAATAAGCCTAACCTACTATTTAAAAAACTCTGGCAAATGATAATTTTATATGTAGTTTAAATTAATAATGCATAAAGGACAACGCAAAATGCAAAAAATGCCACTAAATATCAGAATAAGTTCAACGCAACATTGTAGGTACATTGTAGCTCACAATTCGTAAACAAAATTGCAGTAGAAGTAAAACAGAACGATGGCGTAACTAACAGAGAAGATTAAAAACAGAACAAAGAGATACCAAAAATTTTGAAAAAAAATATGATAGTGGACCATTGGACCATTGTAAAAGGAAATAAGAACGACTACAGAAGCAAGAACTAGAAAGAAATGAATAACCGAGAAGTTAAGAAGTTAAAAGAAAGAAGATTAAAAGGAAGGGAAAGATATAAGGCTACAAGGGAAACTGAAAGTTAACAGAGGACAACGAGAAATGGAAAGGATTCGGAAAGATAAGAGAAGAAAAAGTAATACTTAACTGAAAGTGCAGCGTTGTATCGTCTGTACAAGTTCTTTAAAATCTCAACTAATTTCCAACATAAGGCGAAAATTTTCAAAAATTTAGGGGTAATTTGTATAAAGGACAATCACAAATATGGAAAATACAAATACATTTGAAATAATTAATTTAATTACGTAAATTGATCAAATCATTAACAATGCTTGCGGAGGTTTGAAGTCGACTCGGGCAAGTTAAGTTTAACCCTTCAGTTTAGTGTCATAAGAACATTTGTTTTCATAATTATTACCCTGGGAATAAACCGAAAGTTAATGTAAAGTCCTTAATATAACTTTATTGCACATTTTTTAATTAGTACATTTCATTTGCTGAGCACAAAAATTAAATCAACCGTCCTTTGACGATTGTTACAATTGTATCAATGGTCAATATTGATTATTACAATTGCATCAGTATAGAATTGAACGGGAGATTTTCTAGAAATTTGCTTAGTTATTACAGAATGATTTCAAGAATATTTAAAAGAAGTATTGGCAAGCCCAATAACTGTAGTACGATATAATTTATAATTAACAATTTATCAATTCTCGCTTGACCAGTTCTTAAAACCTAAAGTGTCCAGTGCTTCATTATGTTACTTCGTTATCTAATAATGCAAACGAAGCCGGGATATTTATATGCGTTTTATCATTTAAAAACCCACAGAGTATGCAAATGTTATGTTATAATTGTTGTGTTGATGTTATGTGTACGACATACAATCAAGAAATAACCTTTCAGCACGCTTGATAAGTTTTTATTAACGATGTATTTGATTATCACATTCAATTTAAACACGTAAACCACTAAACTTGAATTAAACATCATAAAACACTAACGGCCATTTGCACCGCTTGTTGTTAAGTTCTAGTTAAAATTTAACCATAATTAAAGTTGAAATTTCTTTGCACAGGTCAAATACGAGGAGCGTTCAAATATGAGTGAGAATGAGTTTAGAACGTCTTTATTATCAATGAAACAAAAACGTATTACATACTATTTTTCAACGCAGGAATTAAGGACGTTTTCGGTCGTCTCACATGGGATATGTTTTCTACGCGGTTCTCGATCTTCTCGAAATTTTTTCGCCCAATCAAACACCTATTCCTTGGGCATACATTCATCCTCTAACTGGACTTGAAGTCTTGTAAAGATTTTAGATGGTAAAACACTTTCATTCACTAAAAATTTAAAGATTATGTGTTGTACAACAAAACACGGTACTTTTTCTCTGAGATGCTAATTTATTATTGGCAGGCGTAAAGGAGAAGAATTTGATTATTACTAATGACAAGTTGGAATACCTATGCCAGAACATGACCCAGAGCGCTTGTTTCCATCCATTGTTTTCTATGCTCAAGGCAACTAGATTCTCACTCATATTTGAATGCTCCTTGTAATTAAGAATTAAACGTTTAATTATTAGTTATTTTTAAGCCGTACCTCGGGTAGAGTTTAAGTTGTTTGTTAAAGTTTACATACGCATATCTGTCGCCAAAAACAGCATAAACGACGGAAATTAATAATGATAATTAATAATAATATTATATGCCGAGAAAACAGAAGAACTTGACGAAAATGATTTATGATAGTTATTGTATTCAACTTTATTTAGTTTGGAATTCCTAGGCACGTTTATGACATGTATGAAAGAGTTAATTATTTTGAAATAATGACGATGTTGCCATTAGAAGATTTCGTTTATCGAAACAAGTTGTCCAGAATATTTTTGGTGGAAATTAAGCATTTCTTAGAATTTCACAAATTTTCGTATGTTAAAACTTGTAAGTTCATACTTCCAGATTTTTTTATTATCAGCAGAAAAATTTTAAATTTGCATTTTGATTAAGTTATAATTCAAAACGGACCAGATTCATGATGCAATTTTTATTGCTTCGTGATTTTAGGTTAGGATCTCATGCATTTTTGCTTTAACCGATACAGTGTGCCCAACATAATTGCGAGTTGCAATGAAAATATCTATATTTTTAACTACCAACCTTATACGTTTATGACAATTGCTTTAGTTAACTAATTATTAATATTATTCGGTGCAATGATACACATAGGTAACTACTAATTAATCTCCGGATTAGTTAATCCAAAAGTTAATTTTAGACGGTGCAAAGCAGTGTAATATGTGTAACTTTGAAAAGTTTTTTTTTAATGCGTACAGTTATTCAAAAACATTAAAAACATTTTTATAGACCACTCTAATCTGAAAAATAAAAAGCGTAATATAATTTGACATTATCCAATATAAAGTTTCTACAAATAATAAAATATTTTTTGTGATATTTATTTTCTTAAATAGTTTCCTTGAACTACGTTAAAGATGTTTTCAAACCTGTCGAATCTTTGACTAAAGACAATTACTTTATGTTGAATGTACATTACTTGGTATGTACCTACATCTACTAATGTAATGATTTCGTGTAAGAATACAGAAGATCAATACTGATACGTCACCAATATAATTTATTCAAATAATTTTTGGTTCAATTTCTTGAACAATTTAATTTATATAATAAATTATATCAAAAATTAAATTGAATCAAAAACTACCTGAAAAAAATAGAACGTGTTCTATCTCCAAACCATATTTACAGAGCAAAAATTTAATCGTAATATTTAATTGTGAAATTGAACCAAATTTTGTACAAGAAACAGCCTTAATATAATCTACCTACATCACAGGTGTCGGAATAGTTGTGCTGAAATGTTTCATCTAAAGTAGTTAAGATTTTATATTTGCTGATCCATGGTCGTGTAGAATTCTCAGTTTGACAAATTAGAACACAAAGGTGTATCAGTATTTTGAAAAAAAAAGAGATTTATCACTTGTTAAAAAATGTAGTTACTCCAAGTTACAAGATGGAAGAAACATGACTGCCTAATGTCCCTTCTTCCTTCCAATACTTTTGTAAGAAGCCGGAATTTGTGTATGAAAAATTAAAAATAAAAAATTTTGCAAAGATAAATTAAAGTTCCCACGGGAAGAATTAAAACGCAGTAGACTGTATCTTAGCAAATTCTTATATTTATTTAAACCGAAACGGAAATCTTATGTTGCAGAGGTAAAATTCAGAAAGTGACTTAAGGCCATGTGAAGTATAGAATTTCGCAGAGAAAAGTTTGGCTCTTATCACAACTGACGCCGTCAGAAACCGTTAATTCATCAATTCAATGTTTTGTTTAGTCGCTAAATGGAGGCGAGATCAGCAAAGCTTGTGTGCGTTGCACGGGAAAAATAATAAAAATCACATTCGTATGCCATCTTTCGGTAGCTACTCTTCTTCTACCGAGTGACTTTTAATGATTGAAGCAAATTAATATGTTGGGAACACTGAGGAATTGGCATTACTTGAAAGTTCGTTAATTTTGCGGGAATGCGTAGCTATAGGTTAGAGTTGATGTTTACATTGATGATGAAAACTGTTTAACAGATTATTATTATTATTCAAGACCTGGAAATGTTAACCCCCTTTGCGTAAGCAGCACCGAATCCTTTGAGATAAGTTATTGAAGACATTATTAACGTTTTAGGTTGTCCGATATTTGCAATTGCCTGCTGCAATTCTTCCAAATTGTTTAATACGTATTCTAAACATCAAGTTATTGAAATAAGGAAGTAAGAAGTCCGGATTTAATTGAATATTAGAGCAACTAGGCCACCAACCAGCACTGATTAAACATCCTGGGAAAAACTCCTTTAAATAATTTATTGTGGTTCGTGCTGTGAAAGTAGCCATTTGCTATTTCAGTGTCGTCTAACTGGTTTATAAATGGATTCAATATAAGTCTCTGATATCTATAGGCGTTGAATATTGGTTCAATAATTCTTCTCCAAGACATTGCCAACCAAACACCAATTTTAAGTGGATGTAGTGCCTTTACATCAATCACATTAAAGGGATTATGTTCTGACCAAGTCCTGAAATTTTGTGAATTGATAAACCCAGAGAGATGAAACCAGGCTTTATCAGAAAAGAAAGTTGTATCTTGTTGGTCACTATTATTTAGCAGATTATTGTTATACCACTGACAAAACTGAATTTGTTGAAGAAAATCGAGTGGGTGAAGTTGTCGAACCATTAAAAATTTGTATGATCGGAAATGAAAGTTTTTTCAAGATCTTCCGAGTGGATTCGTATAGGAAACATGAGGATTCTGTTGTACAGTATCATTAACATTTTCTACAATATCGAGTGTTATTATATGTTAAGTTCGGAAATTCACGCGGTGCAAGCTCGGAGTGAAAAGTAGAGTGAGAACACAGCTGTTTTGATATACGTAAAAGTGAGACAAAAGTGCTCGAGGAGTGAATAAAGCAAGCACGGTGGAATTACCGAACACAGCAATAGTGGGGCGACCAGTGAATTTTCCTTTTTCTACATTACTGGTTTGCAAGAAACGTTCATTTATTAACTGATTTTGAATTGAACTGACTTTAAAGTGAATAGAGAGACTCATAAAAGGAATGATGTTTTGGAACTAAAATTAACATAACCTCAAAATACGTATGATTTAGAAAACCAGCTTGATCAGTACGGTGTGCGGGAGGGGAAATTCAATCACTTCCTCATCACTGGTCGCCAACTGAATAACTGTAAATGGAATGCAATCAACGATTTTTAAGTGAATTTGAATCGATTCGTGTTCGTTGTAAATGAAGGACGGCTATTCTAAAACAGTGATGTGAAAAGAGGCAAAACTCAATTTGTTGTTCAGTTGAGACTGAGCACTCATTTCTGCTGAATGAAGTTCACTCATCATAACATGTTCCAGTCAGGTAGCGGAGAAGTTACGCTACAAGAAATGGCGACCCCTCCAACTCATCAACTTATGAGAGCAGAAATTTGGTCAACAGTTGCACAACTTTCGGGTCTGCTGAATGTGCCCATTCTCATTTTGTACTCTGCTTCGAAAATAAGCCATTACTAAAAATGTATTTTATTCTGTGCTCAAAACCATTTTGGTAATAAATTGAGATAATTAAATATCTGATTTATTTGGTTTTCTTGATTCGACAATAAACGAATTTATTTGAGTTTGACAATCTAGTGCACTAACCTAAAATTTGAATTTTTGAATTTGAAAATCCAGCACATCAACACAAACATTGAAAAGTGTTGCCAATCTAATAAAATAATTTTCAATCATTAAAAGTCACTCGGTAGAAGCCTCACGCGGAACATAAATATTCAAATTTAATTGGCTCACGTGACAGTAGCCACCTCTTACAAAAATGATAAGAAATGTTTTAAATAAAGTAGTAAAAAATAAAATTCTTCCCGTGAATGTTTTTTTTTCAGTTGTTTTAACAAATTTATTGTCAATCGCCAGTGAAGTCGTTACCGTATTTTTAAATTCAAGTGCCCCTTTAACTTTCGGATTTGGGGAAGAATATTAAACTTGACGTCGGTAAGTCTCCAAATAACATGTTTGCTTTTAATTCAGTAATAAGAAAAAGTTTTCTTTACTCCTCAAGAAGTGACCATAATTTTATATAAATAACGTATTATTCTTGTTACCGTACTGAACTTGTACGTTTTTAAGGGGCATTTACACTACATACATGTTTGAAATATACATGTACTCTACATGTCGGTTGAAAATTTTGGAACAAATCTAAAATTTATCTCATACTTTTACTTGCTAGACTTTTCTTGTATTTGACATGTTTCCGACATGTTTTATAATATGGATTTGTATTCCAAATTAATGGAAAACAGAGCGATCATAGACCATACAAAGGTACTTGCGCATGTGCAGAATAGTCAGCTGTTTTCAATTGTCAAGCGAGCTTATGTTTTGTGAAATTTTTTTGTTATTAAATACTAAATATGTAGCGAACAAGTCACAGAGTGTAAACGAGGTCATTTTCTAGTTTTTGTCGAAAACTTGTGCTAAACACTCATCGTGATTTGTATGCGACAAATCCACATTTTTGTATAGATTTGTTTTTCAATGTCTTGAAAACATGTGTGTAATGTAAACGCCCCTTTAGACCTCAGCTAGACCTAGTATTCTGGATGTATTCTTATTTATGGAAATATATGTTATAAAGATAGTATAGGAGCGCAAATTTTGAGATGTAATTTCTTCGTCTTTGCCTGAACGTACAGTCAGAATTTAAAGTAATGTCTCCCCAATGAAAAAAGTTAAATCGCGGTCTGGTCATTTCAGGCACGCATCGAATCCTTGTCGATGTTTGTTTAATCACCTGCTTGTTATGGTGATCAGAATAGGTAGGACCATGCATTTACACTTTATTGGGGAGACATTACTTTTAATTCTGACTGTACATTGGACATTTATGCGTACTGTAAGATGTGATCAAATGAAAAATGAATTAGAGTTGACGATGCAACTAAACACGCATGTGTGCATTTAGTTCATCGAACGTTCCTTCAGTCACTTTGACGTATGTACAAAGCAAAAAAAAACAGATTTATTTTTAAAAAATTAAAGCAGATACGTAAAATTACCACTTCCGACTGGATCAAGACACGTTAGAACTCTATGAATAACTGTGTGAGTAGCTTTAAAGAACACTTCCGGCGTGTTATTTGTGTTACAATTGATTGACAATTAGTATTAATATGACGTTATCCATATCCAAGACATGCATTTAAATTCCAACGCCTACCCTAATTCATTGTTATATTGATCGTTTGTTAGCAAATATACAGGTTCACGACTGTCCCGTGTGCATTACAAAATGTTTCGTATTAATAAAATTGTATAATAATTATTCTTCAAACAACTTCTAAGACGTTTGAAATTTCCACATTTATGTATGTTGACAACTTTCTCAAGAAAAAAATATTTATTTATAATTCTAAAATCTACATAACTTGTATAATAAAGTTTTACTTATTAATTATTTAATAAGAATAAAATCACGTAAATGTTTAGAGCGGCAGTAAAAAAGGATTTTAAAATAAATAAAACAAAAGAAACTAGTAAATACTGTGTATATTTTGAAATTATAAAGTTTGCGTAACTGTTCTTTTCAAATTACATCATCACCTTTATCCATTCCACCTAGTAACAGAATGCACATATTATAAATAATATTAACAAATTGAGTAACAAGAACATTCTGTTTCTTTAAAATCGTAAGAACATTGCTTGTTTTTAATTTATAATATAAAAATGTTAAAAAAATTCCTATTTTAACGACAAGAACTTAATTCGAAATCAAGGAGAACCAATAATACGTATTTTATATACTAGCAATAGCAGCAGTTTCTTAGTATAGGATAATTGTGGTGTTCAAGACGTAGTAGGTATAAATTATCCTTCAGTAAGTAAATTAACGCGGATTCAATACACATCTGACGAAGACACTGTGTGTCGAAACAATTGTCATGTTTTAAACTAATAAAAATTGTGAAAATTCGCTATTTTAGTGTTTTCATTAAGTGTGATAATGAATTTTCATCAAGTAAAGGACGAATCAATCCAAACTAGCAATAGATTTTGTAAGTTAAGAACAAGATCATTTTAAACAGTTCTTTGAGAACGAACTAAGCAAAAATTATTTCGCAAGTAGAATAAAATAAGAACTTGTTTCACTTTTAATTTATTTTTAAAGCTAAAAAATTAAACACGTTTGAAAATGAATTTAAATAAAATAATTATAAATAAATAAAATAATTTGTAAAAATAGTACACAACATGACGCATACATGTATATTTTTCAAAATATTATATCAAATAGGAATTTTGTTAGAATTGAAAACGCTTAACTGTTATGGAGAGATCTTTAACGCAGAATTAAAAAATAAAAACCGAAACCATGGGGCTTTAAACGGATATTAATTCGCCAATCCAAAACGACTCGTTAGTCCTGTTTAATTATAAAAAGAGACCACACGAAACAAAGCAACCAAGTAAACTTTACCTACGTTTTTTAATAAGGACACTTCAAAAATGTACGAAAGTTTAATTATTTATTCGTAAGTTTCGCTTAATTAGTTATTGTTATCTTTTCCGTAAAATTCTATAAAAATATTTGACTAGAAATTCCATAATTTTTTTGGCATTCTTTCAACAAGGATCTTTTTAGAAATACTTTAAATTGAAAAAATTAAAATCGGAAACATTCAAGGTGCAGTGTTGCACCTACATTTGTTTTGATTAAATTATATAAATCTCAAATCATATGCAAGAGCTCAAAATATTCTTACCCTATTTTTTTATATTTTTTCTAAAATAACTTTTGGAGTAACTTTCAGTTTTTGATAATAAGGATTCACCTTCTCTTTGTTCCACTGAAACAAACCTTGCGGTTTTTTTTTAAGAATGTTGGAATTATTTTAATATTTGTTCAAAAAATGGTCAATTTATTCAAAATCAAGTTTCCAAGATTTCAATAATTAAATAAAAATAGTTTTTGCTCCTTAATGGATGGTTACGGATTTGCAATTTTGATTGCGATAGTGCGCAAAAAGTGCAATTTTCCGCTACACGATTTCCAATTAATACTATCGTGATAATGTGAATCAACTGTACAGTTTTATCTTACGCTCGACCGGCGGTTTTGTTTCTTTTGTAATTTAATCCAAACTTGTTCGTCCGCACCAACACCCTTATACAGAGAAGGCGCGCCTGAAATCAGGCAACCACCCCAGTGAGACCAACACAACGAACAAACACACTTAACACAGGACATCATCCTCATTTACATCCTAGCCCCCAACACGCGAAACTAAAACACACCTTGGAGTTTTTTCTCAGTCTCCCAGAATTTTTGCAGCTCGGTGAAGTACTTGTCCAATATGAAGACCTTCGAAAGCCCTAGCGTAGCCATCTTGAGTCAGGGCTGGAACGCGGGTTCAGCCATATTCCAGACATTACACCACACGACGAACACTCTCTCACGGACTTCTCACAACACTGAGTTGTCTGCAGCCTGCTACCTGCGACCTGATCATATGACCCTCCCCGCACACCTGTACTACACCTGTAAGGTCTTAGAACATTCGGGATATCACAGGTTACTCGAGGACCTAGGCTCGATTCACTTGCACTCGAAGAAAGCACAAATATTCATTCAGGATTTTCTCAAATTCAAACATCCGTTTTACGACCGATTGACGAGGATAAAGAAAAGCGCACACGCGCTTAGAATATTCAATTTATTACATGCAAACGTCGTAAATATGGGAGAAATGTGCCATTGCATATTTTAATACTTATTTAAACAAAATGCCAATTAGCTACTCTATTTATAGTAAAGGATAATTAAATCAATTACTTTCATCTGATTATTTTTCATAGACCATTTACACGCATAAATTTGAAATTCATTACGCTACTCAACATGTTACACGTTTCCTCAGTGACAAATGTGAATTTTCCATTTCAGAATCGATAACAATACTAAATTCTTAATTGTAATTACTATTTTTTTTTCTTTTTCAAATTGGTTATATTTTTACTTCGCTTGATGATGTTTTATTCATTGTTCATGGGATTAATTTACCGCTTTATTCGTTTCAATTCAAGGTAATTCTTCTTTCTCTAAATAATTTTAATTTCCTTAAATAATTTAATTTGGTAGGTAGTATCTCTAAAATATTTAAGAAAAGAACACAGAAGTTAAGCAAATTCATAATTTTGTCATTACTTAATGCATACAATATCAAAAGTTCGATTGTTTCCAGTGTAATGGCGATCTTCCATGAAAATCCCTGCACCTCACTGCTGACTTGGACACTCCCCCTCTCAATCGATAGTTCTTTAAATTTTCCTCAATCTTGTAAAATGTCAAAACTGCTAACTTGACCTTCTTCTTCTTATGCTAGATCTTGGATAATGGAATAGTTCTTCTCCTTGCTTTTCTTAGCACCACTTCGGAGTCTCAACACCAGGTGAAGAGTGAATTCCTTTTGGATGTTGTACTCCGACAAAATGCGTTGTTTTCCAGCAAAGATTGAAGGCTGTTGACCAGAGGAACTTCCTTTCCTCCTTATCCTTCCTCATCAGAGTTTTGATGGTATCTGAAAGCTCAACTTTGAGGGTAATGGTTTTTACCCGTCAATGTCTTCACAAAGATCTGCATTTTTAGGAAGAGCTATCCTCTCTTCACCATTATTTTCGCAAAACGTCATGTATTTAAGTATTTAAATAGAGTTTTGCTCGATCTACAATTGTTTTCTTTTCCATATTACAATATCACGAACAAGAACCGCACTGAAAACATACAAACTTTTTTTTTTATTATACCTGCATCAAAATCTCTGTTTTAAAACTAAAAAGCGTGCGAAAAAGGGCGATCAAAGCACGCCGTGTTTTAAAGTTGCCTACGAACAACATATACAATCACACAAGCAATTTTACAAACTGAATTTAAATTTTAATATCTTTCTAATTTTCACATTTTAGCGCAGGTATAATAAAAAATATCGTATAATACACGTGCATAAGAGCCTTTAAAGCACTTGCACCATTAAAAGCGCTTCGCTAGGGGTCGTGCTTTTAAACCAGTCGCGCGTGCTTTAAGGGCTTTCTTATGCACTTGTATTATAAGATCGGTACTATTATTCTAATGTGTACGTGAAGGTACTATCGGGCCCTTAAAATTTCGCACGATTTTTAATCAAGTAGCCAGAATTTTTCTAAATTATAAGTCGCGTTCTTTTCACATCGATTCTAAGATAATCTTACCTCATTTCCCCTTCCTCACTTAAATTACACGTTCCTTTTACTTGAAGTGAGGTAAACAGAAGTGAGGAAGTTGCTCCCCTCTTACCGATTTGAAGGAACTGCAAACCCTTCCTCACTAATGAGTGTTCGTCCCTCAGTAATGGGGGAAACTAACAATAACTTTTTTACATAAAATACTTGCGCTGAAAAGTTTTTTCGTGAAGTAGTTGCCAAAAACTATTTCATTTAGTAAAATAAAAAGCGTTTGACGCTTCCTTAAATTACTTGTAATGTATTGTTTACAAATTTTGTCTTTGAAATTTTTTATCAATTCTTGCCATGGAATTTGGACGGCATGTCTTAACTTTACTGTAAAACAGCATAACGGAGTGCAATGACTTACTTTTCACCTAAACTAAGACATGCCGTTCAGATTTCATGGCAAGAATTGATAAAAAATTTAAAAAATCACTCGGCACATGCCATAATATATGAACCACTATGTGTAATAAAGCAGTTCGCAAATTCTCAGGACAAAGAAAAAAACACATTGAAACAAATGTGGTAAAGACAAAGACAATCAGTTAATAGGTAACACACGAGCCAAGTAAGCTCTATTGCAGTATTCGTCATTAACATGAAAATGAGATTTCGTTTTACAATTTGGAACTTTCTCGAATATTCCAAGCATTTCTCTATTAAATTATTTATTTTTTTACATCTGTATTTCATTTTATTTTTAAAAATTGAATTTTGATTTCTCCACACTATTATTTATTTATAAATCTCCTTTTTCGTTCATGAAATTATTAGCATTTCCTTCTTCAATTTCAAGTTCAAGTTCTTAGACTTTCTATGAACTTGTACCGTAAGTAATGCCTGCGTTGGTCTAAAATTCCCTTAAATGAAGAAATAACTTTAAAAAAAACTTGTACAGCATTTATTCAAACGTTAAGCAATAAAACACTATTTTTCATAATATTCTCCTTTCCTTTCTAAATATCTGTGCCATCTTTGAACCCATCGCTCAAACTCATTTCATATTTTTCACCCACTGTTTTCCAACCAGTTTTATGTTCCCCATTGAGTGAAATCTGATCCCTTTTAAACTTTTTTTAATTGGGCCAAATAAATGGAAATCCGACGGGACTAAACCGGGACTAAAAGCTGGATGGAGCATAACTGAGCAGCCGAGTTTCTGGATTTTCTCAACTGTTGCAAACGCAGCTTGGGTTTTTCAACGTCATAGTGTAAGACAATGTAATGTAAAGTTTTTATTTGGTCTTTTCTTTCTGATGGCTTCCTTATTAAGCTTTTTTGACGTCAGTATGTACCGCTGACTGTCTATAGTGGTGCCCGGTTCATGATATTCAACAAGAATAACCTGACGATCTCAGAACACGGTTGCCATAACTTTCTTAGAATTTTTGCACTTTAAACTTTTTTGGACGGGGCGATGATGTGTGACGTCATTTCCTTGATTGATTTTTAGTTTCTGGATCATATATAGTGTAGTGTTGCTTTTCTTTGCAGATGTGGTAAGTATTGAACTTGTGTATTTTCTCTTTTATTTTAATCTTTACACCACATCCACTACACAATTACGTAGTCTAGTAGTCTGATATGAATTTTATTTTATAATGTCAAAGTGACATTTCAGGGTGGGAACTCTCAATGTCAATTGTAATCCAGTTATTTATTATAATTTTGAAGAAAATTCTCTTGAAGATAATTTGGTGAGTAATTTAATTGTTTAATTTTGTGATGTATGTCTAAAATTCTAAATAAATACAAGTAATCCCTCGTTTGCCAAGTGTTGCTACCTGTTACGCCCAATCGCGAAACAAACAATAACTCTTCTATAATAATAAGAATTCTTTGTAAATGTGTGTTGATAGTTCAAGTGCTTGATGAATGACAAGATGTGTTATATGTAGTGTATTTTTTTTAGACCAAAAGAATTTCTCTAAATCAAATTAAACTTACTTCAGGGTTACACAGTGAGACATTTCTGGACAATGGTTTGATTAAATTCTATTAATGAAATAGAAAATTGAAATTTTTAAAGGTATATTGTCAATTTGTTTATAATAGCAAAATTTTTTTTATGTTTATCATTCGGTTACTATTGAAAGATTAACGTTTTGTGTACATATCCTCTCCATTACACCTCGGTTTGTTTATTCTCTTAGGTGATCAACCCCTCCATTTTATAAATACTTCACTCAATGCAACAGTTCCTGTCACACAAAACGTCAATCTGACAAATAACTTAAATATTTCAAACTTAAAGTTAAACTAAGTAAGTATATTTCATTTTATTAACATTTCAACTATATTTTAACGATTAACAACAATTATAATAAAATTCTAAATATTAATCTAACTAATCTAACTTTGTAAATGTTTGCTACATAAATTTTGATAATTTACTATCCTGTCTGGAATTTTATGACTTTTTATCCTAAACCTCCTACCATCTTTCATATAAACTAATCTTTTATTTCTTTTAGATGTTCTTTTTTTCTTTTGGATCGACCAATGCCTCGCCGTGAGGGGATGTTGCAGACTCAGACGGTTCCCGTGCATACGCTCCATCCAGGTGGAAAAATCCATCCAATCCACAAGACTCAGAAATGGTAAATTATTTTCCGGGATGCTAACTTGGAACTTGTTGCTGTACAATACAGAGACTTATTTGATTTGATGTAAGAAGACATATTTTGATGAAGATTGTTGTAATTTGTAGGAAGTTATATGAAGAAATTTTGGTATTTTGTATAATTGAGGAACATTATGTGAAGAATGTTTTATTTTGGAAATTTTTATAAGATGCGAAGTTTGTCGGAAACAGCATACGATGAATAAACTTCTGGACATAGGTAAATATCACTGCAATAGATACCCATGTTTCATCTCCAACCACTAGGTATATTGTCGAAAAAGCAAAAGGATGGTCCATGTTCCGCGAGAGAGTTTATGAGATCAGCGCAAAACTCCATTCTTTTTTGCATCAGTTCATTGGTTAACTGACGTGGAACCCATCTAGCACATACCTTAGAATATCCAAGATCATGTATTACCTTTTCCACAGCATTGTGTCTACATTCAAAAACATGAATAACAATATTCCGAATCGTCACACGTCGATCATCATTACATCGTCGAATCATTACATCGATGCGCAACTTTGTTTCATCTGTTCCAACAGTAATCGGTCTTTCTGATCGTGGTTTATCAAAAATATCGGTTTCACCGGCCCTAAATTTGTTTACCCATCTACATACATTTAGTCTAAGATCCCACCGCGTTTCTACGTTCATCTGTTATTTTGACGAAATACGATTCTAATGGAAGATTACACATAGGGTCTACATATCGGCTGGGTTGCCTTGCAAAACCTTACTGCAAGTACCATTAATTACAGCAGTTTTAATTAATTTTTTTAAACAATTTCGTTCATTTGTTTGCGAAGTAAATGAAGTACCATCTAAAAAAGGATGATTTGAAGAACTTGAAACAAATAGGTTGCCACCGTTCAGCCTACCGCAAACCCCTGGCAGCCAGGTGCAAACAGGTCCTTTTTCGTTAATTAGACTAGGTAACACAGGTCAGGCAACTTTAATAAACACCTTAAATTTTTAATCTATTTAAGTCATATTCACATACTAGGGCATAAAAAGTATTGCTGCACGTCAGATTTTTTTTTAACTATGACTGGTACTATACAGGCTTATTTACGTAAACCGTTCATTAAAATTTTGAAGGAAACAATTTAAATAGGAATATTATTTCTTCTTTTGTAAGAACTATGCATGGAGATCTCTAAGGACAATTTTTTCTCAACCTAGTGATGCTAAACTAAAAGAAGGTATTTTCATAGGTCCTCAAATAAGAAAGGACTCTAACTTTCTCCAAAAACTTAACGAAAAAGAATTTACTGCGTGGAATTATTTTGTTACATGTAGTTAAAGGCTTTCTGGGAAACAAGAAAGATGAAAATTATAAAATTTTAATAAATGAACTGCTGCAATCGTATAAAGCTTTAGGACGCAGAATGTCATTAGAAATTCATGTTCTATATTCTCATTTGGACTTTTTCCTAATAATCTCGGCGCTGTCAGCGACGAACAAGGTGAAAGGTTTCTTCAAGAAATCAGAACAATGGAAACCAGATATCAAGGATGATGGGATCTGGCTATGATGGGGAATTTTTGTTTGTTCTTGAAACGAGAAGATTTAACACCCAATAAAAAGCAGAAAAAAAGTCATTGAAATTTGTATAATTATTGTAACTAGGAATATTTTAATACAGTTTAAGAATCGTTTGAAAAAAAAATATATTTGCGTTTAAAATCAAAAAATTTTTAATAGAATTATTTTCTTATTCTCCCTTTTGTATTCGTTTTTAGTAATTTTTGATTTATTTCAAAAACTGCATATCTAGACGTGCTGCAGATTTTCTAATACTTTTTTTTTATTAAGTGAGATGAATGTAACTAGAAACAAGTATTTTTTTTTAAGTTGTCGACGAATGTTTAAAATTTGTTCCCTAGTGATTATCTACGTTCATCGTGTAGGTATATTGAAAAAAATTGTATACCAAATTGAAGTAAAATTTGTCCCCTGAACAATGAAATTTGGTTGTCTGTTAAAAGCTGCCGCAACTTATGGTTGCCAACTTTTGAATGACGGAATTACGGGAGACTATAGAAGCATGCTCTGCTCTAATCCACGCAGTAGACATTTATTAAACGATATTGCGTATTTCAATAATTGAATATCTATTCTGTAAATAAAATATCATTGTAATATATTTTGCCATTCAGTTGGAGCACTATTCCAAAAAAACTTAAGACATTTCAAAAGTATCAAATTTACAGATACGTTTTTTTCGCTTAACATGGCAGTAGGTATAAAGATCAAATTATTGCACGCTGATTAATTAATGGGTTGAATAAAAAATATAGTAATTTAATTTATTAGATAGGTATACTTACTTAATAATTAGAAAATAGGAATGTGACAATCAATTCATTACAATGGAATAATTACCTACAGCAATTTCCTTGCGAATTTCTGTACTTCTTTTGGTTGCTTTATTTCAGTTTTCGTAATATAATTTTGAGTAGGTACTGTTTGATATTAGAAAGAAATTACTTTGAGAAGTAGGTATTCAAAATGTGGATAAATTTATAGTTTTTGTTAACAAATTTTACCTACAAACAATCTCTAATTATTTTGCTTAAAGCTAACACATGGTGAAAATAAAATCTTAAAACTATTTTTTTTTCATAGTAATTCTGGTTTATTTGAAAATATTTTTAATAATAAAATTCATTTACGATGTAATTTATATTCTGAACTCGACCGGATAAATGAGACGAAGAATTTAATGAAACAGTAAACAATATTGTTTACTGGTTGTTTGCAGCACAACAACGTTATGAATCGTACATACGTTCCGTGCGTATTCAATTAGGAGACTTGAACGATGCAACAGGAACAAAACCCGTCGTAGGTGAGGGTTGTAAACAGGTTTCCATATTAAATACTTCACCGGTCTCCGTGCTTGTGTTTCTTTTAAAAACACATCTCTCGTGCGCATGCCCTGAGAACTACCTGCACAGGTGGATAATCTGAACCGACGGCTGTACGAATGACTCGGGAATGTTTTGAATATCTTCGAGTGTTAATATTGGTATAAGAATTTTTAAAGAAAAAACAAGCTCTTGCACGCAATCTTAATTTATTCACGTCAGGTGGTCAAACGAATGTTTTATCAAAATTACTGCATTTTGAACCAAATTTATAGTTCGAAATCGAATAAAATTTATATTGCTAACAAACATAATAAGTTTATACTACTTACTAATTTCATTATTATAATTATTTTTACACATTTTTACGGAACATAAAGTACCTACTTACCTATGTATTTATAATAATATTTAAACCAACTGACACTTATTTTGATTGTTTGACTAATCATTTTCTAATTTTTTCAGAATTCGTTTACCGTTCATTTCGGATAGTGTCTACTCTTTCCTAGACAACTATCCGAAATGAATGGTGAACGAATTCTGAATTTGATTCAAAATAATTTGTAACATATAAGGATATAAGTATGGGTGTGGTAGGGGACACGGGGAGAATGAGAGTCTCCTAAGGAAAAATCAATACACCCACCTATTTGGAAAAATATAAAGTAGTGTATTGTCTCAACAATTGTATGCTGTTTCGCATAATGAAAAACCATTAAAATGACGTAACCATATCATTCCTCTCATTAACAGAAATTATAATATATTCATTTAAAATAAAAATGGAATTGGCCCTTATTGGCCACATGTTGGGGTAATGAAAACTATGAAAGAAGACAAACCGACTTCTGCCTAAATAAACTTGTTTTAACAAATAACTGGTACAATTAATAAAATAAATAATAGATTTATCTTTCATAACACAACAAAAATGTAATACTTGTTGAAGTATTAGGTGCAAAAATCACAATTCCAATTAGTTTACAATGTTGTTCTTCTATGAGTCCTCGGCATCTTTCATAACAAAACATACTTTTATATTATTAGGGATAATAAGAGTCACCTGCGGGTAATAATAACTTGGCTCTCATTACCCCAGATAGTATTAATATTTTAGGTATGAAAATTAGAAAAAAAGCATAGATAAACGAGAAACCAAAAATTAGAAACATAAAATATATTAACAACCTAGTAATATGAAATCAAAACATTGTCCAAAAAATAGTATCTGACTACTTACTTTCTCGATTAAAAATTACGAAAAATGACAACACAAGTCAATTTGACACAAGTCCTCACTGTTATTACTTAGCATTGTATTTTGCGATAAATGGGTATTCCGTGCTAGAAGGGGTACTCCTTCATCAAATTTCAATTTTTTCGTTTGTTAGTTATACCTGCCAGGCTGATTCTTATTGCCCGCAAGACTCTCATTATCCCAGGTTTCCCTAATTATGTTTGCTAAATGGCTGTTAAGTAAACTTAACACAGTATAACTAGAAATTATAAAGAAACCAGAACAGAAATATGAAAAACTATAACTTCATAAAACTTAACAAGAAAGTAAATTGCTTTTTGTAAACATTGTGGAAGCCAATAACCTAATAATTCTGAATATATTCACAAAACTACAAAAAATAATATAGAACGCATTAATAAAATAAATAACGGCCTTTCACAACCTAATCAGTTATAATAATGATTTACGTTTAGCTTACGTTTTATTTTGCATCGTGATGTTTGCATTTGAACGCAGGTGTACGCACAGTAAAATTTTACTTTACTACAATTTGCAATACAAACAAGAAAATAAAAGCTTTATAACAGTGTTTACAGTTAGAGCGTAAACGGTAAATTTGAAAACAAATTCTGCACGAATAATAAAAGGCCATGTAAAGAAACTAGGTTTTGTTGCATGACACAAATACCCGAAAAAGAACGATAGTAGGTAATCTAAACTTGAGTATACTTTTTGCCAAGATTCACATTGTATTCTGCAATTCACTACTTTTTATTATTTATTGTTTATTATTCTACAATTCAGTATTTTCACATTCGAAGATGTTAGGTTTCTAACTTTTAGGGTTTAGGAAATTATGGGTTTTATTTCAGAG
This sequence comes from Dorcus parallelipipedus, assembly GCA_958336345.1. Classification (NCBI taxonomy): domain Eukaryota; kingdom Metazoa; phylum Arthropoda; class Insecta; order Coleoptera; family Lucanidae; genus Dorcus; species Dorcus parallelipipedus. Next base: position 31,123,147 of record OY284475.1, read on the forward strand.
CACATTCTTTTAAATAGTTTGATATCTTTGTAAAGTAGATGTTAAACAAATGGCGACTTATGAGTAAAGCCCGGATTTTTAGGCCTTAAAAAGATTGAATTAGGCAAGCAAATAGGCAGTTCATATCTAAGAAATAGGCATAATTTTAGGCAGCCTTAAAAACTTAGGCGTTTAATAAATTCTCCTTTTCCGTCGTTTTATAATAAAAAAATATGTTAACGCTTATTTTAGTTACGTATTAATTTATTAAGAAATTGGTTGGAGGGAGGTTCTTTCGGCTTATGGAACTGTACCTACAAGTGAATTAAACACATAATTCGCCGTAAGGAATGTATTGTAAAACACGCTTTAAATAGGGGCCGTAAATCGGCGTTTAAGTCAAGAAATCCAGATACTATGTAATATGGTTTCCTATCTGATAGTTTTCAAATTTTAGGACTTTTCTATTTCTCTATGGGGCTCTAGGCGAAGAGTTTTATTTTGTGCACATCATCCACACCAGGAATATTTAAATTGGAATACCCACTCGCAAAAAGGGGCCGACAATAAGGTTAAAGAAGAAGCAAAAATAACAATTTTTAAATTTGAAAAGAATTCGGCGAACATTTTATATGAGTTACATGAAAGTGAATGTGAAAATTGGAAACGTAACCGTTCGCGAAAATGACATGATCATTAATTTATTTTTTGATTCTTCTTTTTCTGCGAACCGTATTGTTTACATTTTCAAAAGCCCTCGCATCTGTACGAGTTCCCCTTTTAGTCCCGCTCATTTAGGTCATTAGGAATGGAATACTCTCAAGGCATTGAGTGGTGTTTTTGGACCGGCTCTGCTACTTTGCATGGGTTAGATTCTCACGCGCTCAGGGTATTTATCGAGTGGGTTATTTACTTTAACGTATCTTAATGGACAGTTATCGTAAGGAGAGTTAGTATTTTGGCTAAAATTTGTCGCTTGGGCCTCTTATCGCCTGAGGTTGTTTATATTAACATATTATACATTGTTTACGTGTCAACAATGAAAATTGTAGACATCCATAAATGGTCGTGTCCACAATGTACATATAAACTAACATTGTTTACATGTAAACTATACATTGTTTAAACTGACCATTTAAAAATAACCTAACCCAAAAACTGTTGACTTGGCGATTTTGTGCAGTTTGACAGTTCACTTAACTCGGCCATAGTCTACATTGTCTACTCGGTGTCGTGTAGACCATTCATTGTTTACATAGTCATGTTGACAATCAGTATCGACGTGTAAAAGTCCTTCTCTGCATAACAATTAAAACGTGAAATTCTTTCGTGAATAACCCCGAAGTAATTTTATTTAAATGTAAGATATTTGAATATTAATTTTCGACTGTTTACAAAAGCATTGCAGCGCTGAATTTAGTTGAACACGTCCAGAGTGTTTAAAATGTTTTGGCAAGCAAATACGTATTTCCACCACATACACACACACACAAACATAGAAAAAACAATTCATAAAAATTAATTATACAGTAATTACTCATTTTAGGAATAAAATAGGCAACAAAAAATTTTGTAGGCGCTTAAACTGTAAATCTAGCTAAATATTTAAAAATAGTGTAAAAATAGGGCACTTAGGCACGATAAATATACATCTCATTCTAATTAAAATTATAATCTAAATGTTTAAAACTTAATTGTCTATTTTTTTTTAAATAAAATTTTAGGCAATTGCCTAAATATCCGGGCTTTACTTATGAGTTCTGTACTTATGATTAAAGTAAATTTTTAGATTGATCTGATATAGCAGATTCAAAATGTAATACAAATTGCAAAAGTATCTGTTCAAAGATTTGGATTGAGAATATCCGCCCCATCCACCATAATCTTGAAACATATGAAATTTATTTTTTTATTATTAAAACTTATACAATTTTGTAGATCGAGAAGAGTTCACGAATTGGTTTCCCTAATTGAATGAAACAACTAGGACGTTTCAAACAATTTAATTTTTACGCAATCTAAAAGTTTAATACATTTAAAACATCGATGACGAAGGTCTTAAGTGCTTTCAGATAAAAAAATCCCTTTCTTGTCCTGCTAACCACTCATTCATAGTAGATCTACATCTTCGTTCCATAGAAATATTCCTTCAACTTAGGGAATAAAAACTTATTGCTGGGTGCCTGATCTGTTCAAATATTGGATCACAGCCATTGAAATTGCGGGGGAGGGGACATTATCCTGGTGAAACAATACGCCTTAGTTCAATTTTCGCCGTCTTTTTACTTTTATTTCTTTACAAATAAAATTGGCATGTGATGGTGTACCCACGTGATAAATAATAAAAAAGAGGCCCCTGAAATTAACCATTTTCTAAAAACCTAATATTTAAAGATGCCATGTTCTGTTACTTTCATCGAAATTTTTCCTTTACCCAGAATGCAAGTTTCTTCTTCGTAATTGAATACATTGCAGATGGTGTTTTGTTTTCTAGAGATGAGTCGTTAATGAATACCACAAACAACAAAGGACCAAGAACGCTTCCCAAAGGTAATCCACTAATAATTTTAATTATGTATTCCTAATTTACTTACTCCACCAATTTTTCTTTAAAATTACCTTTTGCATTCTATTAGTAAGATGCGATTTTAACCAGTCTAAGCTAACTCCTCGTATGCCGCAGCCCTAATAATTTTCCGTGATCCACATGTCTTGGTGAGGTCAAGAAAAAACGCTAAGGATGATTCACTTCTGTCTTTTGAGAAACTATAGTGTCTCGAGTTGTACACATTAGTGCAAAATTACATATTCTTTTATGCATTACTTGTTCAAATGTAGAAAATTAGGACACTATACAGATGCATAAGGGTTTGTAATTTAAAGCTTTATCTTTTCTGCCTTTGTTAAATATAGACTTCACTATGGCAGTCTTTAATTTATTTGAAAAAATCCTGATTCCATGGAAGAATTTATAATCTTTGTTAAGGAAATTATTAACCCTTTTTTTGAGGAACATTTTTGAAAGTTGGACCTATGGAAAAAAAATATATCTTTGATTGGTTCACTATTTGGTTCACCATTTGAATTATTTTTATTGCATTCCTATCGTCTTGTATAGGAATGCAACATAAATATGTAATACAAGTAATACTGATTAAAGACACATGATTTTATTTCCATAGGTCACTTGATTAGAAAAGATATTGATCACGTGTTAGGATGAAGGTATAATCTATAAATTCAATGAATTGAATAGGTAGAAACGTACCTGTTGAAATCATCTGCTAACAGAGAATCTGTAATAATCTCAGATTTAACCTGCCTTACACAAAACCATGAACTACATAGCTGATGAATTGTGAAAATTTTTAATATTGTAATTCAAGACGAAAGATGGATATATCCTAAATGCGACGATGTAAAACCGTTAGAATTTCTACCCATCTGTAGTCTCGTATTTGTCTCAATCTTCTTAATGTTTATTCAGTACATCATTTTCAGTCAAGTAATATGAAATGAAACTTAACAGTTCTTTTTGACAGATGTAATCTGTGAATGAACCATTCAATGGTTAGTTGTCTTCACAAAACAGCACCATTGCATACAAATCAAACTGATCTCCACCCCCTTATTCTTATAATCTAACTTCATCTTTCCACGGCTGAAAAGGATTTGTTTTCTTCAAATGAAATGGTAATATATACTATCATGCTGAATTAAAATGATACCACTCATGGGAAATGGGAGAGAGGATGGGCATGACTACGACGTACTGTTTTAACTGATTACCGCTGAATGTTCATAAGGATGCGGTTTGAATGCAAGAGTATCGTTCTTATTCAGCATGATAGTACATACCGTGGAGTTTGCAGAGGAAGTAAAAGTATATTTTTCTGAGCTAAAATTACTGGAAGTTGTACCATATGCCTAAATAAATTTTCGATAAAGGTAGGCCATGAAAGTATAAACGTATGACGTAACCTACAACTTACAACACCAAGCAGTTTTTGGCGTTAGTCACACGTCAAGGTGTAAAATGTGGCAAATGAAACTTCGATTAAACTTAATGCAAATAATAAATTATAATTTAACAAGAAATTGTCAAGTAAATAAATTGCTGTAGTTATGACAAACGTTTTGTCTTCCTTTATCAAAAATTTATTTGGATATATGGTGCCTATGTAACGCATGTTCAATTGAAAAGTTCATCAAGTTTGTTTTGATTTCCCCTTTCAGTGAGGTTATTACAAATTAGAGTTTTCAGGGCTAAACAGAACATCTTTTTTGTTTAACTCTTGCTTTCGCAGTGGTACATAAAACTTTTTAAATCGAAAGTTATCTAATTCCAGACCTGCTTCACAATGTTACAAGAAATTCAAAGGATACTTGATGAACTTTCCAATTGAACTGTTATATATAATGATAATGTACTAAGTGCGTAGAAATTGAAAAGCGGTCATGTTACATAAACAGTATTGTAAAACATTATTTCTTCTTTGATAAGCTAAGTACCCACTAATACCTCCTCTAAAATCTTAGATGATTGACACATGAATTGCTACAAACTCAGTTTTATAAATGTATAAATACAGTGTAGAAAACTATTTAAATAATATATTTGCGCCACCATTATATTCTGAAACAGTCGTTTGCAATGCTAAAATCGAGCGCATTGTCTCTATTGTACTAACCTCATGTGTGGGTGGTCTCAAGAGCCGGCGAATGCATTGGAAGATATCGAAATCGAAAGATGTGAAGGTGTACTTCTATACAAATAACCGTTGTAGGTAGTTTCGTATATATACCGTGTGTGGCAACCCACTCATAGTATTTATGTACCATAAAGCAAACTAATTATTAACCGTTTGGCCAGACTCAGACTGGTGAAGGATGAGTTAATGCATCCATACAACATTATTAATCTTGTAGTTTTGAAAGCTTTTAGAACAGTACTCACTAACACGAAGTATTCAATATTTCTTGGGGTTTATGATATTCTTCACATAAATATTTTTCTATGCATTAGCATGTATAATTCCGGGCCATTTTATGACCTCCAATTAGAAAATTGACCATTTCCCGCTTTGCAACACCGCTAATTATTTCGGATGATTTAGTTCCAGCAATGCTTAGAAAGTCTTTGTTGTAACAAGATCGTTAATATCCTTTGAGCAAATGGATTTGAAGTAATTCATTAGGTTGATTTTTATTCAATAGCCTTTCTCGGAAATAATCTGTTTTCTCTAGACTTTACAATAGAATATTTCGGTCTTTGCCGCGCTGGTCTAATTAGTTCGCTTTTAATGGGATATTAGAAAGTCAAATGTATTGCAGTAAATCATAAGAATTTACATTTCCAGGAACGGTATTGGTAATTGGAAATAGTTTGCACGCGTCGTATAAGAATTAAATATAAAATTAACTTAATTATTTATTGAAACCGAACAAAAATTAAATATACTTTAAACTCAAATTTAAAAAAATCTTTCGCGTCAAAACACATAACATTTTTCATTTATTTTTCATAAATATTACTCTGAAAGCTTCAAGATTTGTTTTAAATTTAACGCACATCCCTTAACGTTGTCGCTCTGCCATTTTATTCAAAAAGGACGTTTCTCATTTTCTTCATTTCCAGTAATACTAATATCGTTTACATAAAGCAAAAAATTACAATTACTATTTGGAAGTTCTTAATAAAGTAAGATTACTTAGAAATGACTAAAGATTTCGCAAATTATCAAAACAATGACATTAATTAAAAACTCGTTCTTCCAGAACTAAAAACTTTGATCTTTCTTCTTTAAAAATTTAAAACTGCATACTGAACTTGACTTTCTAGATTTTATCTGACAGATAAATTTATTTAAGTGTGAGTTTGATTCTTCAGATTATATAACAGCGGAAAATTCTAGATTTTAGATTACTGTCAAAAATTTTAGGAAAGGCGACTTAACTTATTGCTAATTTTTCTTCTGAGAGAAGAGTGGGTATGAGAAGGGTAAAATATTATCAAAATGGAAAAATGATAAAGAAAACTCAAAGAAAACAAAAGATAAACAAGACGTAAAATCATAGAAAAGAGAAGAGAAATAAATGAGTATATGAATACGATACAAATACGATAAACAGGAAAGGGTTATGCATACGAGGTCTGATCAAAAAGCTCCAGGACTGATTTTTTATAAATTTATTAAGAAGCATTACAGCTTATTTCACATTACCTCCTTCAAAGTACTCCTTCTCCTAATCACAGTAATCAAACACATCTCCCAACGGCGTTTCCAAGTAGAAAACGCGTTTCTCGAATCTTGTTTAGTTCGTCCAGTGATTTTCGTTTTATGTCCTCGACTGTGTCAAATCTTTGCCCTTTGAGAGGGTGTTTGTGCCTGGGAAATAGAAAAAATTCAGCAGGGGTCAAATCAGGCAAGTACGGGGGATGATGAAGGTCTATCATCGTATTTTTTGTGCGAAACTCGAGTAATAAAATTCGCAAGCAACACGACGTTAGGACAAAAATCAAACGAAATGTTGCGCTCATCAGCCATTTCTCGAATGGCTGATCGACGATTTCACCGCACAAGTTCATTCAAACGCGCAATATGATCCTCATCAGTTGATGTTGAAGGCCATCCAGAACGAGGGCATTTTTGATTGATTCCCGGCCTTCCTTGAACCTTGTGAACCACTCATGGCACCTTGATTGACTCAACACTTCATGCCTGTAAGCAGGTTGTAACATTTGAAAAATTTCTGCGAATGATATTCCCAACTTTACACAAACTTCATCGACGGAACTCATCACAAAATCGCTGAAGGCAAAAGTACTGTTTTGCAAAAACAGGTGTAGTACGATAATCAGATGACGTACCAAAAATTTGCAAAATGAAGATTACTGGTGTAGTTTTCTGCTAAACAACTGGCTGGCGCGTAATTCAAACTTTTTGATTCGAACCTCATATAATGCGCACAAAAATAAATACAGGTAGAAGGAAAAGAAACCAAGAAAAAGAAATCTAATATTAGAAGATAATGATATTTAAAAATGTGAAAATTATAACTGCTTGAGAATAAACCTTAACAGAAAAGAGACAGTTGACACAGAAATAAGGAATAGAGTGAATGTTGTGCAGCACAGAAATAAGAAAAGAAAAACTCTTGAATCTATAATTATATGTTAAGAAGCATACCGCTGAAGGATTTGAATCCTGGAGAATGAAGGAACTACTAAAATAGAAGCTGCCGAAATGGCCGCCTTAAGACGAGCAGCCAAAATATCAAAGTTAGAAGGAGTCATAAACTAAACGATAAAAGAACAAATGGGAATACGAGTGCATAGAGGAAAAGTAGCTTACCAGGTATAGGCACTTTCAAAGAATGGGAGAAGAGATATTGAGAAAAAGAATTATCAAATGGATACCAGACGAAAACAAAAAAAAAGACGAAGACCGAACAAACACATGGTTGGAGAACATAAGAAGATCAATGAGTGAAAGAAAATTAAACGATGAAGATCTACAATAATAGAAAATTGTGGCAGTTATACGTAGGACAAACGCAGGACATTTTAAACCCAATCATTTAAAAAAAACTGCAAGGCTGCAAGAAACTATAGGCAAAGAAACTTAAAAAAAAGATGGCGAGACAATGTCCAACACCAAACAAATTAAGTTTAAAGAAAAAGAACTCACATAGACCACCGAAATAATCTGTGATTTTTAAAAATAAGGAAATGAAGAAAATGAAAAGGAAAATGCTATTTTTTTAATGACGAGCAAATTATAATACTTAAGAATGGGAAAAGCTTTGAACCCAATCTAATAATATTAATTGCAAGCGCAGAATCTGATAAAGCTGAAACAAATTAATTGCGCTTTCATAGTAATCTGTGCTCTAATTGTGGACTGCATAATTCATTCTTAGCTAATCTGAGGTGTTGATTATGAATGATGTGGTCCATGAATCACGTCCGATGGCATAAAGCAGAACGTCCGGCTTAATCAGCGCGCATTATAGCCGAAAGCTCTAACATTGTTTGCGAAAGTTCCGCCATTTCCCTTTTGTCCCAGGGTTTTTACGTGTCGGAGCCTGTTTCGAGCCGGTGCTCATTTTTATGTCACCGGCAACAATAGAAAAGCAGATACAAAGAAGGCCAGCTCGCAAAATGCGGTAAAGAACTTCGCCGACAAGATTTATGCGGCGGACAAACGAAACGGCGTTTCTAGGAACCGAGGCGATAAGGAAACCGGATTAATAAAGCCAACTGATTACGATCCCGTGGCCTGGAACAAAGCCACTTTTTTTGGAATGGGTGACATTTTTTGCTTCAATCTAAATATGGTATATCTTTTGAGGACACTAAACAGTTTGCTACTTTCAAACGAAATTACTTCATAATATAATTAACTCTACAAAGTTCAAGATTTCTTTGAAAATTCTGTTATTGTTAAAGAGAGCCGAGACACAACAATAAAAATTTTACGATCTGTATAAGCCCAACGAATAATGTATCGAAGGCTATTGGACATTAATAATGATTATTGTATGTATGCGAGGGTGTGTTTTTATCTACCTAGCCATTATCACATTAACACCCCACATCTTTGTTCCAAGTGCCCCGTACCCTCAGGAAAAAATTCCTTCCGCAAGTCTGCAAAATACTGTTCAAGTCCTTCATCAGATGCAAAACGCTTTCTCCTGAGATCTTTTCTTTAAGTTTTTGGATAAAAAGAAGTCTGACAGAGCTAGGTCAGGGCTACACTTTTTCGATTTAGGCCGCCTTTTAAGTTTTTACAAATGACTACTAGATGGCGCTATTGAGATGTGACGTAACTATTTTCGTAAAATTTGACATTTGTTATTGTTAAAACAGAAATAGCTCAGAAATCGGCCGATTAGTTTGTTTACAGTGAGCGTTTAAAAAAAGCAATTTTGTAGAAAAATGGAAATTTCACGTGAAGGTTTTCGCTGGATGATTTTTTATGATTTTAGTAAAGGCTTAACTCAACAACAATGCCTCGAATCGCTTCGTTCAACTTTTGGTAATGAAGCTCCATTAGAAAAGACGGTTTACAACTGGTTTGCAGAATTTCGTCGTGGTCGTGCTTTCGTCAGTGATGAATTTCGTGAAGGTCGACCAAAATCGGTTGTTGTTCCAAAAAACATCGATGCTGTGCGCAACATGATTGAAGAGGATCACCATGTGACTTACTGTGAGATAGAGGCATTCTTAGGCATATCAAAGACTGCAGTACATTCGATTTTGCATGAACATTTAGGCGTGAAAAATATCTGCTCCCGATGGATTCCGCATAATTTGACCGAAGCTCAGAAAAAGGCTCGTGTCAATTGGTGTAAGGAAATGCTCAAGAAATTCGGCCGAGGAACTGCAAAATCCGTATACAACATCGTAACAGGTGACGAAACTTGGATATATTCGTACGAGCCGGAAACTAAGCAGCAATCAACTGTTTGGGTGTTCCAAGATGAACCAAATCCAACAAAAGTTGTTCGTTCACGAAGCACTTCCAAGAAAATGATTGCTTGTTTCTTTGGTTGTACTGGACATGTCGCAACCATTCCTTTAGAGGATCGAAGAACAGTTAATGCTGAATGGTATACAACAATTTGTTTGCCAGAAGTCATCGATGAAATCAGGAAAAACAATCGAAAACGTCGCATCATCCTTCATCATGACAATACCAGTTCTCACACAGCACGTTTAACAGTTGATTACTTGAAGGAGAAAAACATTGAATTAATGTCTCATTGCCCGTATTCACCTGATTTATCGCCTAACGACTTCTTTGTGTTCCCAAATGTCAAACAAAAAATGCGTGGGCAGCGATTTTCATCACCTCAAGAAGCTGTTGAAGCCTTCAAAAACCATGTTTTAGAGATACCAGCTTCAGAATGGAAAAAATGTTTCGAGAATTGGTTCGAACGCATGCAAAAGTGTATAAAACTTAAAGGCGAATATTTTGAAAAGCAATAAAACGATTTGTACCAAAAAAAAAAATTTTCTTTCCTTGTTTTTGTAAAAACTAAAAAGGTATCCCTCGTAGCAATCAATTCTGACATAGTGGTTCATATTCGCAGTCGTAGTTTTAATACTATGTACATACTACTATTTTAATATACAGGGTTAGTTAAAAGTATGGAAACGGCCATTTATTGCCGTTAATATTCATTTTAAGAAATATGTACTTTATGAAAGTTTTTTAAGAAATTTTTATCTACAATTGAGAATACTTGAATTTTTTTCTTCTTCAATTGTTTTTGAGTTACGCCTATCTGCGTAATTTTTTTAAATGGAAACATTCTAATTTTAATCTACCGTTCGGTAGAGTATTTTTTTCTCTTTACAATAGTATTCTTATTTTTTTTTAGAAATGAGGGGTTTCTGTAAAAAAAACAATATTTCAAGTATTCATTTCCCGTCGTGCGCGCTTATTAGCGCCAGGTCAGGTACATCTAAGTAAGCGATAAACGATACTCGAGCGAGTAACTTTATCAGTGGTTATTGTTTACGTCAAATTCAATTGCGTGTAATTTACTGCTGTTAATATTAGCAATGGCGAATTTAAATGAACATGAAAGAATTGAAATATTTATGATGCTGGGTTATGGAGATAGACGTAGAAGTTTACAAGACGTTTGTTATTTATTTAATGATGCGCATCCTGATAGAAATCCAATTTCTAAATCCGTTGTTAGTAAAACTTTGAAACTTTTCGAACAAACCGGCAGCGTTAAAAATTTGCCAAAGAGTGGTAGACCGAGAACATCGACCAGTGATGATAAAAAGCTGGATATTTTATTGGCTGTATCTGAAGATCCCCATTTATCAACCAACCAATTAGCGGTAAATCTCAATATTTCACAGTCATCAGTCGTTAAAATGTTAAAAAGTGAAAAGTATAAACCTTATAAGGTACAACTTGTACAGGAATTGACGGAAGATGATTTTGATAGGAGACTTCAATTTTGTGAAGAAATGTTAAATATTTGCAATAATAACGAAAATTTTGTTAATAACATTCTTTTCTCTGACGAAGCTACTTTTTGCCTTACCGGTGAAGTAAACAGACATAACTGCAGATATTGGTCATCTGTCAATCCGTTTTGGTTTTTGGAGCACCATACGCAGTATCCCCAAAAAGTTAATGTTTGGGTTGGCATTCTAGGTGGTCATATTATAGGTCCCTTTTTCATCGATGGCAATTTAAATTCGGCTCTGTATTTGCAGTTATTGCAAAATCAAATTATACCTGCTTGTGCTACGCTCTATCCTCATGAAAACAACGAAAACCTTCCCAATAACAATATCTGGTTTCAGCAAGATGGCGCCTCACCACATTATGGTTTAAATATTCGTCAGTATCTTGATAACGTTTTTCCAAATAGATGGATTGGGAGACGAGGTGAAATTGAGTGGCCAGCCCGTTCCCCTGATTTAAGCCCTTTAGATTTTTTCCTCTGGGGATATGTAAAAAACAAAGTTTATAAAGATAAGCCCGATGACATCGAAGATTTAAAAATTCGAATTACCAGGACGATACAAGAAATTCCCCGTGAATTTTTAGAGAATTCTCTTCGGGGTTTTGTAAATCGATTGAGTCATTGTCAAATTACAAATGGAGGACAATTTGAACACTTAATTTAATTTACTTAGTTATTAGTTTTTTTTTTGTTTTTTGTTTTTTTTTGTTTTTGTTGTTTTGTTTGTGACCCATAACTTCACTTTTGTCTTAGATCTACCTAACTAAGGGTCAGTTTCATAATACAATTTAAAGGAACCTTTAAAATAAAGTCACGATGTGTAAACTGATGTGTCACTGATGTGTAAACAAATGTGTTTTCATATTTGTTTTGACATCTAAAAGTGACCTTAGATTTATAGCCTCCTTTAAATTCCATTATGAAACTGGCCCTATAATAAATATTTGAACCAGTGTTTTCAATTTCACAAAAAAGTGAAAAATGTTTTTTTTTAAATCCCTCAATTCTAAAAAAAAAACAAGAATACTATTGTAAAGAGAAAAAAATACTCTACCGAACGGTATATTAAAATTAGAATGTTTCCATTTAAAAAAAATTACGCAGATAGGCGTAACTCAAAAACAATTGAAGAAGAAAAAAATTCAAGTATTCTCAATTGTAGATAAAAATTTCCTAAAAAACTTTCATAAAGCACATATTTCTTAAAATGAATATTAACGGCAATAAATGGCCGTTTCCATACTTTTAACTAACCCTGTATGTACTAAAATCTAAACCAATTAAATACATTAAACAAAAATACGATTTATGCTCTTGGAAAAATTTAATTTAATTTCCAATTTGTTCAGTAAATATTTTCTTAGCATAATACTAAATTCATAACGTAAATTAAAATTCACACGAAATAACTGCGTGATTCCACCATTAATCATAATTCTAAGCTTAATTGCTAGAACGATGATAAATTGGATGCTTGACGTTTTCCATGAATACTAACGACTGAATATTTATTTAATATATTTATCATTCCCTGATATCATCAAAAACTTAAAAATCTCTCATAAGGGCAGTTTAATGAGGATAAATATAATTTAGAAAGCTTAAATAAAATTATGAAATCAAGATTAAAGCGTATTTTATTATTGAACTACTTTATAGTCATAAAGCAAACCAGTAAGAATATCAGCATTGTATACAGCGTGTGGCATTAAAATGAGTTTCTTCAGTAACGCTCTTCCTGTCGAATGAATGAAAAAATATTTTATGCAAAAGTTTCATCTTTTCCAGCTCAGAATAATTTATAATTCTTTTGAAATAAACAGGGTATCAATTTGTCTTCTGTACAAAGTGTTACTTCGTTATTTTAAATAGAACACCTTATATTTTATGACGAATTTGAATTTATCATTTTATTTTAAGGTAAGTTTGATGAGGGTAACCTATACCTAAGTCCAATAGTTTCTAAGATATTAGGCTTTGTTTACGGCTTTCGGAAATACTGATGTAACTTTTATAATTATTTTTTAACTTATTAATGAAGATGTTAGAAAGCAAATAGTGTGGTACTGTTACAAGTACCAGTAAAACAATGTCCATTTTGACAACAATGGAAGGGTAATAACTTTTGTTTTTTAAACCGAACGGTGTTATTTTTACATCGTTGTTAGATGCTTCATAAAGTTTTTTTTCAATTTGCTATACACTCCCTACTTATACCAATTATTGACGGTTGAGAAGATATTCAATATTAATTCATATCTGTATTTTAAAATATTAATTAAAATCTAGAATGAGTTTTTACTGAAACATTTTACTTATTTTAAAGTAAAAGATCAATTTGCTAAGTTTATTAAGTCCTGGCTGTCCTGTACTAAAGTCATGTCTTATGATAGGTACTTGTTTTTTTAATAGACTATTATTTTAATAATAATATAAATTCGTTCAACCAGCAAACATATTTTTAAACTTGTTTGAAAAGGACGAATGAATAACAATGAACTGAATAACTTTTCACATCTTCAAACATGTTATAGCTTGACGACAGATGCGTCATTACGAGAGCCGAACTAGTGCAGAATGTCTTGTAACAAACTGATGAAAATAAAAATAAAATAACTGTACGGGTGATGTTGGAATTTAATGTGCCGGAAGGCTGAGCATAATAAGATGCGTGTGGTCTAATCTCAATTTAACGCGAGTATTGTGAGGCATACAAGGCGTGTTCGATTACGCCAGCAAAAAGGATAATTATTTGTAAATGCTTACGAGGCTGCTCCCTCATGCTTCTAAATTTAAACATTAGCAGACCTGCACATATCTACACAAGAAACCCTGACACAAAAAGTTGTTCCAGAGGAGGAACGCATTTCTTTTTTAGTTTTAGTGATTTAAAAAATAATTACAAAAATATTCCTACACAAGCAGCAGGATAATTTAATACACCTTGATACACCTACACAAACTATACTTTCAGGTATTTTCACAAAATACATCTCATCCATGGTGTTCCTATTTCTAAGAACAAGCTTCTAATGCGTTTAAGTTCTCATTAGGACAGTAATAGCCTATTTTGATTTACTAACAACGAATTTATTCAACAAAAATAAGTACTTGACCTTAATTTTCGTTCATAAAATGAGTTTCTCTTAGGTATAAAGTTCAAACATAATGGTCATCTTCTTCACGTATTATTTTCTATTTTAGCGTTTTAAAGGAATCATCTTCTTCTAGTTTTACGCACTCCTAAATTTTCTTGGACAGGAATTTACACAACCCAACCCAAGATATAAGATCTACTTCTCTAAAGGATCACCTACACCTTTAGTAGGCAGAGAAGATTTATATGTTAGAATCTTTCTTTGTAGACCGAAGTTCGGCATACTTTACATGTTTCACTTTCCATCGCAATGGTATCAGCTTTCCAAATTGATACCGACCACTTCCAGTCCCATCTAACGTTCTGATTATTCTGGAATTCTAAAATAAGCCTCGCGTACTAAGTGAACATTGTTCCACTTTAAAGTTTGTTGTATTTACTATGGAGTAATGTAAAATCACGAACGTGAAAACTTTTACAAATATGCAAATCCCGATTTTGCCGGCACTACTTCATATTCAATCTTCTGGAAAAATAGTTTCAAACGACAATATCTATCAAACAGGAACACATCTTCGAATGTGTTGAATAAACTGCTTGTCTTGTAATATCCTTATTGTTTAGAACAGCATATTATGGCTCTAATCAAAAGAATCCTAATTTAAAGTAACAAATATTTACAGATAATTGTTTTAAAATGAGAACATATTATGGAGTGTAACTGACAGAAAGCGGCATGGACACGTAGAAGAGCTGGAGGAGGCCTTTGTTCTGGTTCCTTGCAGAGAGACTTCAATCTTCAATTATTTGCCTATTTATTCTCATTGAATTTCTGTGATCTCAGTTTCAATCAATTACCGGTATATTTGAAGATGTTGCAATACAAGAAAACGACTTCCTTAAACAATAAATTTAGAATTGATTTCTTGTTTTCTGTTTCGAAAACTATTTTGAATTTATACGTCGTGTTAGCTTTTAGATTAAACCATTCCCATTATAATTTCCTGAAAACTAGCAACGAAATAACCGTTAACAGCAGCCACTCTACCTTAATTAAGTCACGGAAGAAAAAAAAAACCAATACAATAAAACAAGTTCTGGACAAAATATTCCCGCACGTTTTAGTAGCGGACAAAAAAGCGACTTATTTCGAGCGTGCCTTAATTTTTTTCGGTAATGAATGAACCCATCCACGTGAAGCGGGGGGATAATTGGGCGCGCACACACACGCTGAAATTTGACCGGAGTGAAGGTCGTTTGCGGCGGCGACGGTGACCTTGCCGCCCAAGGAACACGTACTTCCTTCTTTCGTCATTTAAATGTAAACCGCAGGATTATAAGTGTCTGGTGAATTAGTGCAGAACGCGAATCAATTTTCTTCGAAGGCGCGGACAAAAAAGTCCCAGCATTGAAACTACACGTTGGGAAACTGTGAGAAGGCGGTATTGTTACTGAAGTAAATTTTTCAAGCGAAAACTTTAAGAAACCACTTCCATGACTGCATTGAACGTAGGAGTATTGAATGAAAAATGAAACAGAAAAAGTTTGGAGTTATCTATGGTTTTCTGACAACTAAAAACTAAAGTCATTTGGGCACTTATGTATGCTTTAATCCAAAATAATTTTTAAAGTAGGCACACTACATAGAACCTTAGGCTGGTGTAATCGAAGGATATTCTCCTCACCA
Source organism: Dorcus parallelipipedus (assembly GCA_958336345.1). Lineage (NCBI taxonomy): Eukaryota > Metazoa > Arthropoda > Insecta > Coleoptera > Lucanidae > Dorcus > Dorcus parallelipipedus. Next base: position 31,138,911 of record OY284475.1, read on the forward strand.
AATCTCCAGAGGAAGTAACTTTAACCTCTTACAACAAAAGCCCGTCAACAAAAGCTTTAACTTATGTATTCATAATCCACTTAAGTTCAGTTCAAGACGGTTATGTTATTATGGAATGGATTTTCCAAATCTGCAAGATATGGAATACTTTATTAATATTGAAGATACTGATTCTGAAGATGACATTCTGTGCATATTCCAAAATGACACGTTTTTCAATTAGGGAATATTTATTTACGAAAATAAATTACATCAAGAAATCATTTTTTATATCAAATCATAAATTCTGTGCTTTTAATGCATAAGACGACGACAAAAATTACGATGTTAAATTTGATATTAAAATTGCATTCGTGAAATATTTTTCTAATGTTAAACAGGATCATAAAATTGTTTACAAAATTATTAATGAAATTGTGGTTCTAAATTTCGCAAAAAGAAATTAAAATTGTGCCAAAATCAGTGCTAGAAGCTAATAGTGAAAGAAACTACAAAGCAAATGTTATAAAGAGAAGATTCAGACTTTTTTAGAATGCGAATTTTGGAAACAACTAATACGTAGATTGGCTGTGAATCGGTCCCAAATTCAATGTGCACTTGCCCAATATCGAAATGTTCATAAATTTCCATTCTCATCTTTTATACATATAGTGGCAAATTCTTGCAATTTTTATTATAATATTTCTGCAGATATTTTTACGAAAATTTGGATTTAATTAGATCCATATTTAAATATATCCAAACCTCTTCTTTAGATCGTAATGTTTGTGTGTCACTTAACACGCTACATAGAGTGACCGCCAAAAAGTTCGCACCATATGGGAACATTTTTTATTATTGATTTTCTTCAAAAACTTTTTGCGCCAATAGTTTGTGCATGGCCGATAACCAAATATAAGCAGGACAGATCCGGTGAACAATTTTTAGTGTGGCTAAAAATGGCACCTATTTATAATACGAAATGAAAAAAGTGTTGGACATATTAGACAAAATTTTAGTAGGATCTGATAAGTTACTACAAAATGTATTGCTTGGTACTCAGACAAAATTTTCTGCGGCATAATATTTCGAAAAAAATTTTTAATATTTTCGGTTTTGTTCAAGATGTGACGCGATAAATGGGCATTTGGTGTTTAACTCTTAGGAGTAGTTAGCTTACTCATTTATATCCATAAAAAATATTTAGAAGAATTAAATTTACTCTTGGGTTCTTAACTGTTGCATGCACAAGAAAATTGGACACGATTTTTTACGTTTCTGGTGCAAGGCTTTTCTTACATAAAATTTTGTGTTATTATTTTTGATTTCTTGGTAATGCAATTCTAATATTTAGAATTTAGCCTAAGGAGATCGAAAATTGCAAGAATTGCTAGTACTTTTTAGTTTAGATCCGTTTAATATCCGTACTTATAAAATCGACATTAAATATTTCATGGCTACTATGAAAAATATCGATTTTTTTAAGCACGGATATTAAACGGATCCAAATTAAAAAGTGCTTGAAATTCTTGCAATTTTCGGTCTGCTTATGCTAAATTGAGGTTATTAGAATTGTATTGTCAAGAAATCAAAAAAGAGAAAACAAATTTTATGTAAAACGAGCCTTGCACCATAAACGTGAAAAATCGTCTCAAATTTTCTTGTGCATGCAACAGTTAAGGATCCAAGAGTAAATTTAATTCTTTTAAATATTTTTTATTGACATAAATGAGTAAGCTAACTACTCCCGAGAGATAAATACCAAATGACCATTTACCGCTTCACACTTGATCCTGCTAAAATTTTGTCTACGATGTCCAACAATTCCAAATTATAACAATTTCTTAATTTTCGTATTTTAAATAGGTACCATTTTTAGCCACACTAAGAATTGCTCACCGGATCTATCCTGTTTATATTTGGTTATTGAACATGCACAAACTATTGGCGTAACAAGTTTTTGAAAAAAATCAATAATAAAAAATTTTCCCATATGGTGCGAACTTTTTGGCGGTCACTGTATACTCGCATTACTATAACTTTTATTTTTTTTATATTTACTTTTATGAGCAGCAGGAAGTTTCGATAATTCTTGTACACAGTTCTAATATACATATTTCAAATTGTCTAAAGCATTTCCTTTGATAAAACAATCATAAAAAGTAAGAAGATACTTCTTACCAAAGTTCACCCATACGAATACATGGCAACTTAAGACGATCTTAAACATATAAGACGACCTTACAAAAGCACTTACTTACTTAACTCACGACTGTGAATACGGCACATAGTACACCAAGAGGGCACACTTGAGTCAGTTGCTTAGGATTAAACATTGACCAGCTACAAGGCCATTCAAATATTTTAATTTTGTTTTTCCATTTTAAATGTGCTTGGTCTAGTACGATACTGTAAAAATACCAATGAAACAACTTAACTGAAATGTTGTAACTCACCCGGCGCTCTCTACGGATTCAGGTAGGCATTTTTGTATACGCTGGCGCCTATTTGTCTGAAATAGCTGTATCGTCGTAAATAATTAAAAAAGGGGGAGAGCGCTTCAAGCGAGCTCCTGCCCACCGCTTCTTTAAAATACTGACTCTCCTTACGATAAGTGGACATTAAGAGCCGGAGCCGGCCCAAAAATATTTCGCAATCCCTTGAGGGTAGGCAACTTAAGCCACTCCAGTGACCCAAATGAGCGGAACCAAAAAGGGGACTCGCACAGATGCCGCCACCTCGCAGTCGCAAATTACAAGAGGGGCTCGGGTTTTAAAAATGTAAACAATACGGTTCCACAGGGAGAGAAGAATTAAAAAATTAATTAATGTTGATCGAGACATTTTCTCGAACGGTTATGTTTCCAATTTTCACATTCACATTCATGTAATTTTTATAAAATGTTCGCCGAACCCTTTTCGTATATCTTTGCTCAAATCTAAAATTTGTCATTTTTACTTCTTCTTCAATTTTATTGTCACCACTTATTGCGAGTGGGTATTCCAATTTAAATATTCCTGGTGTGTCGACTGCCGAGTCCTCGGACTACCCTATCAGGTAGGAAACCATCTTAGGTACCGTCTTAATTTTTTAACGTAAACGCCGATTCATGGCCCCTATTCAAAACGTGTTTTTGCAATATATTCCTTACGGTGAATTATGTGTTTAATTCGCTTGTACAGTTCCATAAACTCGGAAGAACTTCCCTCCAATTTCTTAATAAACGACTATGTAACTAACCCCTCTATTTTGTAACTCATAACGACATCGTTATTATAACGATAATCGTTAAGTGACATATTTTTACCAATCAGTACTTAGATACAACGCATTTCTATGTACTGATTGGTCAAAAGTATGTCACTTAACGATTATCGTTATGTAACGATGTCATTATGAGTTAGAAAATAAAGGGGTAAAATAAGAATTAATAGGTTTTTTATCACAAAACGTCGGAAAAGGAGAAATTATTAAACGGCTCAATTTTTAAGGTTGCCTAAAAGTGTGCCTATTACTTAGACATTAACTGCATACCTATTTGCCTGCCTAATTCAGTCTTTTTAAGTGCCTAAAAATTCGGGCTTTAATAATGAAGGGTTATTAAATTCTAAGGCCAGTTGTACAATGCCAGTTTAAATTTAAGCTAAAGCTTAAACCCTTAGCGACGATTATTTCAACAATTGTTGTTAGGGGTTTAAACTTTGGTTTAAATTTAAGCTGGAATTGTAGGCCTAAGTTATGAAAGATGTAGATATTAATCGTCGGTAAATACCAACCCCAACATTAACAAAATTTAAAAAATACACAGTGCCAACCCCTTTATTTCTGCAGCATAATTTCAAAAGATGAAAAGAAATTTATTAAAGTTAGGAATTAAATTTGCGAGTACATCGTTAACAGTTTCAAATCCTTCTGTTTTAAAATATGTCACAGGCAAATGTACCATTGCGAGATAAATATTTGGTACGGCAGATTTTCCCTATTTAAACAGGACTTTCTGGCTGATGCGCTTTTGTATTAAAAATATAAAATTATTATAAAATTTGAACTGTTACTTTCAAAAGTCAGTGTAAGTTATTAAGATGCCTTACAAGATTTCTTCGAAGGCTGAAAAACCAACCGCCATTGCTAATTCTAGCATTTAAGAGCAATTCAATATGCTAAAATTTTGAAAATTCAGCCTACTTTATAAAGCAACCGTATACCAATTATTTATCTCGCAATTGTACTACATGAAACAGATTTAATTGTACGTAAGGGTATAACATTCAAAATTATAGTTTTTAACCACATAAAAATATTAAGGACTATGGGAGACTGGGGTGACTGTGCGCATTTTTGCTTCAGACCCCCAGAATATAGAAAATAATAAAGATAATACCACCATTTTTATTTACACAATGCTCCAGATATTTGCGGAACAAATTTCAAAGCGTAGACATCTTAAAGGGAAAAAATACGGACAATAAAAAATAAAATTCATGACAGTGCTCCTGCGCACAGGTACCCCATACATACGGGATAATTGTGCGCGGGTATGGGGTACCTTAGCGCAGTAGAATATTTCTCTTTTTAGGTATTAATATTGAAAATATGCTGAAATAAAATATTTCTCGAGCATACTATATGCATATTTTGTTATAAAAAACATGAGTGATACAACAATGTGTCTTCTTCTGGATATTAGTTACTTTTGCATAAATATAAATTTTTCGCGCGCACACTTACCCCTTCACAATGCGCACAGTTTCCCCGTACCTACATTATTTTACTGTTATCACAAAATTGTAAAAAAAAAAAATTTCAATAAGTACCAAATGCGCAATGCATTCTTTAAATGTTACTGAATATCGTAACACAAAACTGAAATTAAAATAGTTATAATTAATTTATTTACGGCTTAAGTTTTCGGAATCCAAACACACATTGAAAATTCATTGATGCTATAACGTCATACCGAATTTGATTGGTAAAGCAGATACTATTAGGACTTTCAAAAATTAGAGTTGTAGGTGGATAACATAAATTTCATGAGCAGTAATTTCTTGTAAGTCTATTACTTTTTGAGATGAATAGGTGCGTACAAATACCCCGTGCGCACACTTACCCCATTTTCCCCTACTTTCATTTCTTGAAGAGTCACTTCCTCATCTCATTTCTTTACCTAATATACCTTAACAACATGTTTTTATAATTAAGGCAAGATCGATATAAGTATTAAAATGTTTTGTTTAATATAACAAGGTGTTATAACGCGTATGCAAGTTTTCTAACATACTCTTTTCAAGAAATTACAACAAGCAAGGTAATGTTTAAAAAATAATTTACTATGAAGTATCGATTAAAACTACCACTAAAGAAACAACTTGTATAAGATGTTTTTAGTTATACTTGAAAGTACCTCCGAAAGTAATTCAAACAAAAAGTGTGAGATTACAAAAAGAAACTTTAATAAAACGATTTGATCTGTGTTTTATTATAAATGTCATGAAAAAAGTCGACCAGAGAGAAGGTAACGTGCTGGTTTGGTAGCCATTGTAAGCAGTTAGGTCATTGGCTGCTGCACACCCAGAGAGACGAACAAATCTCTAATGTGGGTCGTCCAGCTTCTAAGATCAGCTCGGCATGAAACGTAATTAAATGTGGAAAAACGCCGCTGCCCGTTGGCCTGCAGATGGATTTTTCAAACGAAGATCCACAACGGAATTAATAGGCAATCACTGACGGTAAATATCCATCGTTCAATCTAGCCGTGTAATGTACAGTTTGAAATTAATTAAAATTCGAATCTAAATAAATAGCCAAGTCGTTATGAAGGAAAACGTATTGTACGGTTGAGTCATATTGTTGCTTCGAAGTATTGCACACCGGTTTGTGTATCCTATTTACTTGTTCACACCTTTGTAAGCCAAGCGCTGGGAATTTTCAGTCTTCGTAAAAATTTAGCCGTGCAAAAAAGTATGTTGTAATACCTCAAATGAATAAGCAATTTAACAATTAAACAAATGAATATTAAACGTTACAGATTTGCTACAGAGTGTAATAATAAATTGTTACCAGTATGTATGGAGGAAAATACTATCACAAAGAAATACATAAATAACAAGTTTGAAGTGTTTTAGGCACCCTTCCTATGATGTAGGAAAAACGGGAGGAATGAGAGCCACTTAAGAAAAAATCAATATATTTTGAAAAATATAAACTGTATTCTCTCAATTTTACGCTGTTTCGTATAAGGAAAAACCATTAAAATGACGTAACTTTATCATTCCTGTCATTAACAGAAATTATAATATATTCATTTAAAATAAAAATGAAATTGGCTTTTATTGCCCACATGTTGGGTAATGAGAACCATGAAAGAAGGTAGACCGACTGCTGCCTAAATAAACTTGTTTTAACAAATAACTGCTACGGTTAATAAAATAAATAATACACTTTCCTTTCACAACACAACATAAAACGTAATACTGAGAAAAATACGAAAATAGTTGTAAAAGTACGTATCATACTTGTTGAAGTATTAGGAACAAGAAACACATATCCAACTAGTTTACAGTGTTGTTCTTTTACGAGTCCTCGGCATCTTCAACAACAAAACATACTTTTATAATATCGGGGATATTAAGAGTCACCTGTGAATAATAATAACAACTTGGCTCTCATTACCCCATAGCATTAATATTTTAGGTATGAAAATTAGAAAAAAAAGCGTAGGTAAACGAGAAATCAAATATTAGAAATATAAAATATATTAACAATCTTCTAATATGCAATCAAAACATTGTCCAACAAATAGTATGTAACTACTTTCTCGTTTAAAAATTACGAAAAATAACAACACAAGTCTTAATTTAAAATAAGTGCTCACAGTTATCACTACGCATGGTTTCTTGCGATAAATGGATATTCCATGCGTCCTTGGCTGGAAAGGGTACTACTTCACCAAATTTCATTTTTTTTCGTTTGATAGTTATACCTAAACCATGTTGGGCTCTTATTGCCCGCAGGCTCTTATTACCCCACCTCCCCTACATGGAAATAGAATTCTCATGTATTGAATCGTATTCGGATTCATATAAAACATTTCCATTCATTTTAATTAAATTGCAGTTTATAAGCTGTTGTGTTTCCTTATACTTGATCAATAAATTCAGAATGTTACGAGATAATAAAACGAAGAAACTTATACATATATTTTTGAGTGAAGAAAATAAATAAATAAAAACCAAAACTATTTTAAAGGTGTTTAATTCTACAGTTAATAATTTTTGGTTGTATATTAACACCATTAACTCCTCTGCATAATCTGAAACGAGTTTGCTTTGTCATTCTTATAAGGTAATAATATTGATTATTCATTTAATAGGATGTTGCATTATCTAGAAAATTCAATTTATATGTTTGAAGTTGCGCCATAACAGACGACTGACTATTCTAACGAATTAGTCTTCGACGCCTTTGCAATTACGAGAGCAAATAAACTAAATAATAACGAACTCGTCGTTCGCGTTATTAATAAGATATCACATGGGATACCATTACGCCATCGTTGGAAACGTAATTTATACATCCATTTTCCTGCTAAATGGTACAGGTATACGTTACCTTAGATCTTACGTTACACTGACACATAATGTTTTGCGATATCCGTAATCTTGTACCTACGTGTAATTAAACTCTCGTAGGAACGATGAACAGTATTAAAAATTGTTTAACGTGGGCTCGCGGTAGCTATTAAAACTATTAATATGGATGTTTATGTGACTTGTACACAGAATCTTTTTTTATAGTGCCTATAAAGTTTTATGACTTCCAGGTATCAATTTATTTAATTTTTATTAATTTTTACTCACGTAGATTAAATCGTAAAAAGCTGTGCGATCGTTTTACCTGAGATTTTCAAGTGATTGTCCCATTCGTTGCATTTAATATAATATAATAGAATTATATAATATAATATAATAGAATATTTACATCTTAGAATTTAATTCGAAAAAAATGTGTAGATTTTTCTCTATTTAGTCAGAGCATTAAATTTACAATTCAGAAATGTATCATTTTGTACATTTATTGTTATAATCTATCGATATTTATAGCGAGCAGGATATAAAGGCCCTGCATTAGCAACAAAAACAATACCTGCTACCAGTACTAAGTTATTTAATTAAATACAAACAGAACAAACAATTATTGTAACCAAGAATAAGAAAAAATAAAATAAAAAAATAAAAAATATTTAGGTGCTTCCATAATTTTGACCAACACTGTGTGTAATGATTAAGGATTACATTCCACTTGTATGTACTTACGTGAATCAAACAAAGAAACTTGAGATTCAAAATTTCATAGTTTTTTCATTCTTGCAAGCCTGTTTTACGTTTGGAAATTTCAATAACTTTCTTCGTACATACGGCAAAAAAAGATGTCTGCCTTATTTGATATACATATCGTGTTTACAACTTCATGCTATGCAAAGGTAAGTTGTGTAGGCGAATTTGAGATAAGAATATGAAATCCTGCGATGTATTTTATGTTAATTAATTCATAACATACTTGAAATCCAGATTTAAAAATAAATACATAGTTTACGCCTATATATTGTTCTTAGAAATAGATTTATCGCTTCAGATAATTTATTTACAAAAAAAACTGATCTGCATTTTAATAGCTTAAGACAATTTGAAAACTTAAAGAAACCAATCATTTAAAATATAATATATCATATGGCAAGTTCATTTTCCACACAAAGGATTGACTAATTTAACTGACATCCGAAATGTGGGTGTAAATCCTCCACCCTTTGGCCAACACTTAAGCTGACTGTGTCCACAGCAACAAGCCTAAAAGTACGATTTTTACTTGAAAATACTAATTTAAAATTTAACGGTTTTTAAATTATGATTAGCCTTGCTAACCGGTGTTAGACTTGTGTTAGGTTTTATTTACGGGAGAATGAATAATGAAAAAGAACGAAGAAAGAATTTTATGGTGAAAACCTTGTGAAAGAACCTCAGATTTGAATATACATTTTAATTGCCTATGTTCGACTTTCAGAGTGGACACCCGTTACATGATCCAACTATATCCCTTTTTTGAATCTTCATCTAACTCCAGTTTCCTGCAGAGATTTTGATAACATAATGATATCCATGATTTTAGAAAATGAGTTTAAGCCAACGCGATAATTAAGGAGATCAAGCTAACGAAAAAAGGTGGTAGAAATACCTAAGAACGAACTCGAGTGAAGTCAATTTTTTTTATCAGTAACGAAGAAGAAAATAAAGTGAAACGATTAGGAGACTTAAGAAGGAGTGATGGGAAAGATCTACAAAAATGAGGCGAAGGTAATGGAAAAATATTGTATTCCATGTTAACAAGTAAGGGATAAAGAGGAGAAGTGATTGAAGGAGAAAGATAAGTAAGATAAAAACTTTCTACGAAGTATTAGAAGCCACAAAGGAAAACTTAATAAGACTGCACAAATTAAAATGAAAAGTTAAATAAACAATATTTTTATAAATTTGTTGCAAGTCGATTTTGATTGCAATGAATTCCTCTGGACAACGAAGAAATTTCCGAAGCAGAATTTAAAGCTCATTGAAAAAATTGAAAACTAGGATGGCAGGAGGAATAGATGGAATAAAGCCAGAAATGATGTGAAGAAGGGAGAAAAAGGTGAAGCGGTACTAGGAAAATTATTAAACAAAATGGGTCAATCTACGAAAATATAGAAAAGAAGGCAGGCGGCTATATGAATCCCTTTGTATAAAAGAAGTGACTGAATGATCTGTGAAAATTACACAAACATTTATTGTGCACTGTCAGTAAAGTATAGGACAGGTTTCTAAAGGGAGATTTAGAAAATGGATGAGCCGAATTAGAAAAACCAACGGAATTTAAAAAAGGAAGAAATGGATTTTTACATTAACACTAAGATGTTATTCTTAAAGGGGAATGGCTTTTCAGTATAACTGTGAAAGCTTCTCAAAGAAGACGCGAAAGGAGGACAGTATATATACACTGTGTCCACGGATTGAATTCACTACAGGAAAAAAAATTATTTTTGAGTATTCGAAAAAAGTCTTCTTTATACAAGTTTTTGGTCATTTTAAAAGCCCCAGATAGAGCCGAAAAAAATTGAAAATTCTCTTTTGACTTTTGTGAAGTCTAAAGTGCTTTGGAAGCCATTGACAAAGTAATAGCGTCAACCTCATCATCAACTCTCTTCATTTTCTCTTAACACCAGCTTTGTTTGGTCAAGTTTTTTAATCAATTTTGCGCATCTACCGTTAGCCGTACATCCAAAAATTTTTCATTACATATCTCTGCTCAGATTTTATAGCAAACATTTCTAATTCCATACCATTTAAATACCTTAGTAAATATGCTGATCTAGATTTAACATTCTTTAGCTAAATACTGTGTTTTTACACTTAACACGTAAAGTGTCACAATAGAAGAAAAAAATATGGGCCTGACAGGCCACTTGTAAAGTAGTACATACTTGTTTTAGTTCAATAAAATAACATAATTTGGCCAAGCGAGACCAAGTTTTCATTGGGTCAAATACATGCTCCAGTCCGCCAGGCTACCTATTTCCTTCGTACATAAGCGTAGAATTGATTTGAAGCACCAATCTGGTCTTACTTGGCTATGTGTATTTTTGGATTCTGCGAGACCACAGATGTGCTGCTGGCCACAAAATGTAAAAAATCAGCGAGTCCACGTAGGACTCGCTTGGCACTTTACGTGTTAAATTGGAGGACTATTCAGTCTAAAGCATGATTAATCAATTAAACTTCCAATTAATTAATTAAAAAATTGAATAATGTTTAATTGAAGTTAAATTTCATCACAATTAAGATCAACTGCAATTAAATACACTGCGCGACAAAAGTTTGAGTTCACCAGAAATGTTTTATCTTATAAATTAGGAATGCTTTCTATATAGTTACATTTAATTTTTGTTTTTCATTAGTCCCAGTTTAAATGATTTTTCCAAGATTTCATTGGTCTTCTACGGCATTTCTTTCCATTCCATCCTGCTTCCCAGATTTTTTTGACGGGATTGTCGTCTTTCACTCTAATCAACTTAGCTGACGTTCCTCAATCAAACTTGTTATAGGTACCACTCCTAGTCTCTCTCTCTCTTATATCGACGTTTTTTGTCCTATCTCATCTGGTGACCCCCTCTACCTTTCTCAATATTTTCATTTCCACTGCAGTAATTTTTGATTTGATTCTTTTCGTTAGGACCCATGATTCACTTCCATAAATTAATGTAGGAATGAAAACTGTTCTAAAAATTTTTACTTTTGTCCGTTTGGGTACTTCCCTCTTGCTTAAGAATACTGATTTTACGACATCTTCTTCTATTTTACCCTTGCTATCTATACCTACTCCCAAGCATTTCAAATCCTTCGTAACGTTTATGCTGGGTCCAGCTATGTTCAAGCCTACATCTTCTTCTTCCTTTGATGCAATAAAAATTTCCGATTTTCCTTCATTTATTTCCATCCCAAATTGCCTTAAGGTATCTTGCCATACTTCAACTGATTTTTTTTAAATTCATTTTCATTTGGTGTTGTTTGAATTAGGACATCAGCATAGAGGAATTCGTTCGTAATTACTTGTTTGAGGTGTCTGGTTCCTATGTGTATACCCTTAGTCGATTTACTTGCTTTCCTTGCTACGCCATCCATGACAGCTATAAACAGTGTCATGCTCAGAGTCCCTCTCTGTCTAATCCCTTTTTGTATACTAAAAGGCCTTGTAGAACGGCTATCCCATCCTCTCCCATGTCACATTTCAGGCTTTATCCCATCGTATCCTGGAGCTTTTCCGTTTTTTTAGGGCTTCTAAGAGTTCTTCAATTTCTATCTCCTCTCCTGCTTCTTGTGACTCTGGTGGTGCATTTAAATTTTCACTTTGCTTTTAAGCTTCAAAAAATTCGTTGAAGTATTCAAGCCATCTTGAATTGTAGTCTTCCTCCGACGCGACGTCAGTAATAGTCCATCTTTATTTTTAACATATTGTGGCATTGTTTTATTTCCTTTCCCTATAGTTTTCAAGGCTCTGTACAATAGTTCAGAGTTTCCTTTACTCTGTTCTACCATTTTATGTCCGAGGTCCTCCCAAGTCTCCTATTTGGTCATTTTGATTAATATATTTACGCTTTTCCTTTTTTCTTTATAAATCTCATGATCGCTATTATTTCCTGTGTTCAAAAACTTTTTCCATGCTTTCTTCTTCTCTTTTAGAGCATCTCTAATTTCTTCATTCCACCAAGGAGTGTATTTTCTGTTGTTTCTATATCCCACCACACATTAAGCATTTTAACTTTCTTAGGTAATATAGTATGTGATCAAACAGAAACATTTAAGAATTAATTTTGAATTAAATCCATTCCAAAAAAATAACAATCATAGAAAATCACAATTAATTTTAATTGTAATTGTAAGGGCCCAACAATTACAATTAACTGTTAATTGACAAAATAATGTAATTGTGCCCAACAATGACATTAACTGATAGTACCAGCTAACATGATTTTACTAGAAACTTTTGGATTTTACCATATTTTAGGAAAGTCAAAAAGAAACCTTTTTCGGGCTTTCAGGACAATTAAATCGAACAAGCAAAAATACAGATCCACAAAAGAGTGGTTTATCAGAATAGTATATTAAAACCTCTTCTGTTTATTACTCAAATAGATAAAGTATCCAGATCTCTGAAAAGAACATCTAAAAGAGTAATACTAGTTACAGAAAGCTTCAACCTGTAATACCAAATTGCAACAAGTAGATAAAATTAAATTTATATGCACTTACAATATGATCAATGAGATTTTTTTTTAATCGAAGGAAAAAGAAGGATGAATTCAGAAATTAACAAGAGATGGACGAAAAAGTTAGTAAAAAGTAGAACGAATATAAAAATATATAAATAAATCGAAATATGTAACATATGTCCAAATAAATTTCTGATAAAGGTAGGCCATGGAAGATAAATTATTACATTATTTACATTAAAATACTGTCCAGTTCTTGAGTAGTTAAGTAAAATTTAAGTTTAATTGGCCATATCTTACAGCTTGATATGTCACCAACTTCAAAAACTGCTTGGTGTTGTATATTTTTACACTCCATGACCTACCTTTATCAGAAATTTATTTGGACATATGGTATAAACAACCAGTATTAATATTTGGAGCTGAATCTTGGATTTTAACAGATAAAATCTGAAGTATATTAGGAACCAGTGACATGAAATTTATCAAAAGGATTTTAGGTGTTATGAAATCAAATAACAACAACTAAGAAATACACTGTGGGACAAAATTATAACCGCACTAAAATTCTTGTCATAATTCGCCTTATGTTGGGAGAATTTAGCTGGGAATTTTTTGTTAAAAAAAAATTTTTAAGAGAGCTTATCATTTCAACGTTAACAAACACAACTACTAAAATAAATGAAAAATTGAGAGAAAATTTGAAAAATGTACTTTTTTCGGTGAGACTAAACTCTAAGTGCGGTTATAATTTTGTCCCGCAGTGTATAAATATCAGAGAGGCATTGGGGTGAAACTCCAGAGAAACTTACCTAAAAAGGCAATTAGAATAATGATAGAATATGAGGTTAACCAAAACTGATTAAGGGGATACAGAAAACCAAAGTTTAGAAACGAGGAAGAGAACGTCCAAAGAGACCATGCAATGAACCCAAGAAACACAAGCTCAACACAAGTCCTTCAGTGAAAGGTATGAAAAGATAATTTATTTAGTAAGAATTGATTTGTATTTCAGCGACTCTGAAACCTTCCCATACGTTCATGAAGTCTTGAAAGTATGAGCACACAGCTATATGTTTCCATGTTTTATAAAAATATAGCGATCGTTTTCTGAAAATGCCAAGAAATAAATTACTTTCGCTTTTATATTCAACATTTTTGGAGAGTCAAGAGTAAAAGAAAAAAAGAGCTAAAAAATCTTTTAGTAAAAAACTTAATGAATTAATGATGATTATTATTGATGGCTTATACTTTATAATACACACGTGGATATTTCGTCATAAAATTCTATCTAAAATTACGTTTATAACGTCGTTAAGTGCAGGAAATACCTGAAATAATCTGATGGGTGAAGTATTTTTTCCAAGCTCGTTTTGAAATTCAATTCTGAAATTACGGTGCAAAAAAGTTCGACGAGCGCCGCACAACTAGTTAGACTTTTAATTATGTATTAGATTAGAACGTTATTTGAGAAATAAGAGCTTTCTTTCTTAATCGTCTCTACACACCGCTAACTCAACTATCGTGATAATGCACATTTTTATCTGCGGTAGATACCTTCCTTAATGTTACGGTTTAATCCAGCTTGAAGAACACGAACTTTGATACTGTTCTTACAATGAGAGTGCTTAAAGGTGAAGCAATAAAAGTGAATGGTCTGGATATTGGCATTTACGATAAATATTTATATAGCTTTCGGTGGAAGTACGTTAACTTTTTCAGCATTTAATTTACTACTTCGGGCTCTTATTTATTACCCGAAATTAACCACCTCGATGTATTATTACAGAAATTTGCGGCTGCGTTTATTTATTTTTCTAGGAAGCAATATTTATTTAGCATGTAAAAACATGACTAAAATAATGCAATTACTTTCCAACAAGAGATGTGCAATTCACATTATTTCTGAAGTCAGGAAAATATAATGGTAAGAGATGTGCAATTCACATTATTTCTGAAGTCAGGAAAATATAATGGTAAGCGGAAAGCGTAATAACCAGCGCCATATCCATTGAATCAAAATTATTTTTACGAAATCTTGTACATTTATTTTATATATATTTACTTATTCACACTCATTCAACATCTTGTAATTGACTTATTTAAGGCAAAATACCTACTTCTGATATCAAAAACCTAAAACTGATCGCTCTCTGATAATAAAAGTTAAACAAAAAAAATATGAGGTCGTGGTCTTGTACCTACACAGAGAGAAATGACAAAGTGAAATTTTCTACAATTATATGTAAAAAGGAGTTGTAGGTATTTTTAACACAATTGTAGAGATTTTTTCAAAAAATTCAGATTTATTTCCTCCTATGCTTGATAAATGTTTACATATGTTTGTAGTAAAATTATTACTCAATTTTGGAGTAAAGAAGTAAACAGCCATTTGATTTTTGTACTACAATAAATTCCTACAGGTGTGAAGAGAAAATTTGCATACTTAATTGTATAAAATTCTACAATGGAAGGAAAAATATACCAATATTGCGTGTATTTACAAATTTAATTTACATACTTTACGATTACACGTTCCTAAATAAATGTGTTAAACGATTTCTTCAATAAAATGTATTATTTTACCACAAATATTACTCTACAATCGCATGTAAACGTTTCACATTCATTATTTCTGTCTTCATTTCAGGCACAATTTGTAGACACAAAGTCTACAATTGTGTTACCAAACACCATTGTGTTTTCTCTGTGTAGGCCCAAACATTTTCATATTTGAAAGTAAGCCATAGAACAGTATCTCATAAAACACTCACAGATATTCCATTGGAACACATGCTGTCTATGATTTGTCAGTGTATACTAATCACTGACCAGACAGCGACGTGCAGATGATAGCTGCTTTCTTTCGTTTGATCCAAACACAACATAACGCGTTTAGATTCAAAGATGGATGCTCTCTTGCAAATGGATCTTCGTGAAATTTCAATTCCGATCGGTAATCCAATTTCCCCTTTCAATCTTCCAATTTTACGATCCGTTTGGATTGAAATGCATTCAGATCCACAGCGGATAACAAAAAATTATTCGAATCACGATTAAAACTTTTCAGCGAAAGAAAGCAGCTAATATACTCAGACTCTATTTATGCAAATGATAGCCGAAAATACCTTTTCAGGCGTTATATTCCAAAGCATATGGCGTACACACACAAAATCGATATCTTCTTAATATTGTAACCAGGAATAACCATAAATTTATATTTATACATATATTACCTTCTCTGCTTTACTTCTTAAATTTTTAAGTATTTCGTGTAGTGTGGTCAGGTTCGACTGTTTTTCCTTTCCTAACATTTTTATCGAATTTTCTACTTTCCTGGTCTTTTCTTTATATCGTGATTGGTACTTCCAGATTTCTATCATATTGATTTTATAATTTTCTGCTCCCTTCACCCAAACATTTAAAATTTTCGACTTAACGTTCCATTTCTCCTTTTTTTCCCTCAGTTATCTGTGTTCTATTTTTGTCTTTTGTTTGTCTGATTTTCTGTTGTTATTTTTCTAAACATAGGTTTGCAAAGACTTTGTAAAACAATTTTTAATTTGTATGATAGTCTTCCAGCGTTTTTTTTTTCTTAAGCCTTCCCATGATTTCGCCTTTATTTTCCATAAAAATTCACCATGTTCCTCTCTCTATTCTTAGATATCACTATCTTCTTTCATAACTCTGATAAATATAGGTAGTTTCAGTTTCTTTTCATCATTTTAATTTAATTTTATCAATGGTTATAGTAATTTATTACTACAAAATATACAAAGAGGCTTTAAAAAGTCAAATTGACTGACAGAAAACACAGTTAAACATTTAAATCACAATAAATAATAATAGGTACGATAATGATTGACAAGACAAAAAATAATAAGGTTTTTGATGTTTTTAACATTCAGAAAACTTGCAGAAAAAATAGTATATTGTAGACCTCGGCGGTAAAGTGCTTGTTTTCCAGAGAGAGAAGATATGGACAGGCGAGGCGCAGCCGAGCTTGGCCACTTCGTGGGGCCTGGAAAACAACTTTACTGCCACGGTTTACGCATTATTTTTTTTCCTACACAACTGTTAATTTGTTGAACTGTGGTAACCCAAAGTTCAGTGTCACAAGACACTTGATTTTTTGTTACTTGATTGATTTCACTTGATTTTTTGTTACTTGATCGATTTTTGGTTGAGATTTAGAGGTACAGATTAACACATCGAAAACTTTGGTTTTTCTTACTTTAATGCAACTAATTATTTGATATATACAAGATGTTACATGACACGACTGTTCTCCCTGGCCCGGGAAGTCTTACTGCTGTCTCTAGTCCACCACCCCGGTCCTATCCAGGCTCCTTCAGCTCCTAGCTTCTCGGTATTTTCTTTGGGTCCAGGTTAAGTTTATTATTGCTTGGTAAAAATCCACGAATGCATTCATCACTTAACAACAACATTATAATTAATTTGTTAATATCACAAACGTTCTTTTTCTTGAAGTAAAAATATTAAATTGAGTTACTATTAAAATTATTATAGATGCTTTAAAATATGGTGTTGTATGTCCTAGCGTGGTTGAGCAGTCAAGGCGCTGGTTTAATACACCAGTCTATTTGGAGGCATGGGTTCGAATCCCACCGCTGCCGAATTGATTTTTTTTCTTGATAATTTTAATCCTTTTTAAAACCAAATACCAGTGGAATTAAATAAAGAAAACTTACGTTTTTTGATGTCGATGAGAATGCATTCCAGAAATTATTGTTGCGCCACCTAGTGGTAAGCTTCGTCAATTATTTTCTCGGCTATCGATTGACGTAATATTACTGAAATTATCCGTATGCTAACATAACTCGTAATATTACCAAAAACTGTATTTAGTAACTTTACGTAATATAACTTATATTACCATCAAAATTACCTTGGTAATATTACAATTTGCATCACTATTCATCAGTATTCGAAATTACTACAGATTTATTTGATAGTTCAAGAACATATGCATTCCACATAAATTTGGGTACAAATTTTGTATCAAGGCAGGACCACTCTGTTCAAAGAAAATAATTCTTGTTTTTAGTCTTATCGACATTTAAATGTAGTTTATTACAAGAAAGCTAAACAGCTACATCAACAGAATCATGCTCCTTCTTTACAACATCAGGGTATTGATATTTATAGTGTTATCATCTGCGAAACAGTCGAATTTCGGTATGCTGTTTTGAAAAATCGTTGAAACACATTAAGAAAATCCTAAGGACCTAAGATACCGACTTATGGAGTACCAACAAATACATGTTTTCAATATATAGTGTGCCATTTAAAAAAACTCATCGTATCGTAACGTAAACTTTACTCAGAGTACAAAAAATAGATTACAAATGCTCACGTTTTTTAGAACAATGAATGTCATTGTTCGCAAAATGCAAAAGCGCATCACCCTTCTTACAGTTTCTCCTTAAAACGTATTGCTTTTTGACAAATAAATTCAGTTTCTTCAAAAATACTTTAACGTCCAGATAATAATCTGGACGTTTTTTTTTTTTTTAGATAATAATCTGGACGTTAAAGTATTGTTTCAACAAGTTTTGAAAACATCAGCTCTAAATAAATAAGTCTGCAGTTAACTGATAAAACTTTGTCTTCACTTTTAAAGAAACGGATAACTGTGACAATTTTTAAACTATCGGGAAAACAACCACTTATTAATTTTACAAGTTAAAGTTAAACTAGTGTTATTTATTAAAACACTTGGTATTGTTTTAAAATTGCTTTAATATACTCAATGTAACGAGTGTTCAATTGAAAAGTTGATCAAATTGGTTTTGATTTTTTGTTAAGAGAAGATAGAGCGAAAAAGGGACGACTTTCTAAACCAACTACCGTTTAATAGATGACAATTGTCAAACAGGTCTAATGTTTTGCTTATAACCTAACGTGACTTATTAGTGTTTACGTGCGCACTCAGAGTGTCTTCATCTCGTATTTATGTATGAGGTAAAAACAAGATGCGAATACTCTGTGTGCACAGCGAACGAAAACGTCAAGTGACATTTCGTTTTAATCTAATTCAAGACCTGCTTCACAATGTTATGAAAAATTCAAAGGCTACTTGATGAACTTTTCAATTGAATACTTGATACATTTCGTTTTACTACTCCTTTTTTTTCCTCCAGAGTAGTTTTCAATTTTTGAATTGCGTTTCCATGTACGTCTCTCTATTTATATTTAGCTCCCTCGGCTTATAATCAATAAGTAAGACTTCTTCAGCACCCCAGAAAACTGTTGCTATCAACTTTTTTCCATAAAATTATATTTTAGCTTTTTGGTGGTGGAAAGCCTTTATGAACTCACTGCAGAGATTCCTGTTTAGTAGGAGGACCTCAGTGATATACCAAGTCTCAACCCCGGGGATAATTCGAGAAAGAAAATTTCTGTTCCTTTTCAATGCGGTCAAACCTTATTAAGAAATTTCTTTTCCGACCAGTTTTTGCTCAGGTGTAAGCAACCTGGGAACTCACCGTGCAAACACCTTTATACCCAAATCGTCATGCAAAATTTTCGGGATACTTCATTTGGATGAACAGACTTTATTGACAATAGCAGAGACCTGTATATGCCGATCTTGCAGAGCAAATTTTCGACTTTTCGCACCAGCTCTTCAGTTCGAGCTTCCACGGGTTATCCGCACTTTGGGTTATCGTTAATTGGTTTTCTGTCTCGTCGAAATGAGTTTAGGGCAAAATTTAACTTGAAGATAAGATAGCGCAGCTTCTCCAAACACAGCAATCATTGTTTCACTTAAATAATGTTTGGGTCATTGCCTTCTTTTGTCAGGAACTTTTAATTAAACAATTTTCCCCAGACCTTTGCTACACAAACAGAAACAATTTCCAGTAATAATAGTATAATAATTATTTGCAAATTCAAATATTTTCTTGTGTTTATAATATGTAATAATATGATGATGCAAAATATCTAAAGAAACACACAATTCTGATTCATCTCGCCGATAATATAATTGTTTTAACATTCAGATGTTCACAAATCTGTGCCTATGCTTTGCATATGAATGTTGCTTGCGTTCGGGCAAGCTGTATTTTTTACGTTTCATCCGGTTGAGGCATTCGCATTCGCATATAAATGTGTTTGTAGTAAACGTCTGCCAGCAATAAATTACCCACCGTTCTTGAAATACATTTCTAGTGGCGTTACTATTTCACGTATCTTTTTAGCATAATTTATACGTGCGGACGTACATTAACGTTAGAATAATGTTTACATGCACGGCTCGTTTAATTTATACTTTGTTCGAGAATTTTTAAACGCTGCGGTTACCGACATCAAAAACATTCATTACTGAGACATTCGTTGTTATACATTTGCATTTGCACATTGATAGTTATTGTCTCTCTTTTCAAGTAACATTATATTTTTTATAATTCATATCTTTATGGTTTCTTTGTCCTCTTCTATTATGGCTTTTCAATTCCATGTACAATTTTTTAATGTCTTCCTAACTTAACGATCAGGCAGCTTGCAAATACTGACAGAGAAAAATTCTTTTGGTTGTCTGCAAAGCCAATTTGCACCGCTTCTATTACCTACTCATTCGACATAAATTTCTCGCATCCCAAGTACCTACTAACTCTGAATTTGTAGTCTTTCGGCTAATTAAGAAATCTGTTAAAATTATTCGTTCCAGGTTTCTTAACCGCAGCACATAAAAATTTAATGATAATTCGCGGTGCAACAGAATTAGGTACATCACCGGCAAACATGTTTGATACAATTGTCAATATTTACGGAAACAAAACAAAGTCTTTGGTATTTATCAACTATATAAGTGTCTTGATTAAAAGTAAATTTGGATATTGTTCATTGTTATCAATCAGAATTTTAAAAAGTCCAAGTCAAATCTATACTCCCCTCGTACTAATCTGCAAACTCTTCTAAATGAAGCAGAGAAACCAAAGAAGACGGTAAAAAGGTCCGTTAATAGCGGAGAAATAACTCGAAGCTCAGATCCTCAAAATACTTCTATAGATTATAATAAATAATTAATCACAACCGTCCCTAATTATGCCAGCAAGACATTAGTTCCACCGTTTATTAATTCTCGTTTTGCAATTATCTCCGATAATGTACTCATTTCCTGGAAAACCTGGTTTTATGAGTCAAGTCCGTTGTAATTTATGTAAGGTACTAAACACGTGTACCGGGATATGTGAACGGCATGAATAAAGCCGAACGACTAGCACAATGAAATCGTTAGGAGAACGTACGCTGGATTCAAATTTATCGCATTCTTCTTCGGCGAAGCATTTCCGGTGCTGGCCGTGGGCTAAAAATTGGCACAGAAACTTGCGTGATGTTTGAAACTAGTTTTGCAAATGTTAATCCTGTTCTACGCTCTAAATACATAACCACGTGTTGCTTTAAAAGTTGTCCTCGTAATTTTAGATTTATTATTTGCCATTGTTGTTGAAAATTAGATTAATGTTCTTTTTTCAAATCAAATTAATGCTATGTCATTGTTCTTCGAATTCGTTTTATTTAAAGAATATTTATCGAAAATCAGGTGTCCAGAGAAATAATAATAATAATAATAATTTGTGTAATAAGATTACTCAAATAAAGTGATTATAAACATTCTCCTAACAGAAAGACAGCTTTGAAGTAGTGACGCAAATATTTGTTTACTATATAAAACAAATTTCAACATCGAAGGAGTAATTTATCGAAACTGTTAGATATCTTTGTTAGCAGCACGGCAAAAAAGGTCCCGTTGTATTTCACAACGCCCGTGTATAATACTTATTACTTAAGGTTATTAATTTTACTTTGTCCATATAAATATCTTACATTAATTATAAAGTTGCTTTCGTGCTTTTCTTGACCAAACCAGAGAACTGGTAGCGTGAAAATAACTTGCCCCGGGCAGCTTTTCGTGTCGGCCGGCATCAGCTCTAATCAAGTTCGAGAACGATAATTACCGGTCGTCGAATTAAAGCCCGCATCTATAGTTATGTTTTCTTGTAGCAGGCCAACACTTATGTCTACATAACTGTGAGTAATATTTTAAATTTTCCGTTAATACTTATTATAGAATTACGGAGTTCGTTTCCGAGAAACTTGCGCCTGAAACGTCCGATTTTATTTATTATTAAGGCATTTAAATTTTATTAAGCTCTAATCTTAACTGTTCAGCTGACGATAAATAATGGTTTTTAAATGCGCGGTAAAAAAAAATAAAAAATGAAGAATTTTTGATCGCATCCTGTTATCATTGATGGGTAAGTTACAAAATGATTATAGATTTCAATAAAATTTAATTAATACAAAAGGAGTCAGGATAATCGTAAAACAAATTACTTTCGATTTACGTGGGGCTATCAGCGTTCCAGAGGAACATAAAGGATGGCGAGATGATAGAAATTTTAATACGTTTGTTGAGCTTCCTGTTTTTCCTTTTTCGTCACTCTTAACTTAGCTTTTTGAATGTAAAAGAATTGAAACAGAATATCTTTAATCCTAGCAAATGTTAAAAGGAATATTTCGGGAAAAATTTTAACTACCTACCAGCATTTTAAAATACTAGAAAAACAACAATCTTAAATTTTATTTCTTTGCATAATCTTCTTTCTCAAGTTATTTCTGCCCTTTTTTGTCTTTTTCCACCAATTAAACGGTTAACACGTTTGAT
Organism: Dorcus parallelipipedus; assembly: GCA_958336345.1. NCBI lineage: Eukaryota > Metazoa > Arthropoda > Insecta > Coleoptera > Lucanidae > Dorcus > Dorcus parallelipipedus. Next base: position 31,161,377 of record OY284475.1, read on the forward strand.
TTCCACTAACACCAGGAGATAAACTCAAAATTCTTAGCACCAGTTACACCACTATTTAAAGTTTTGTATCAATCAAACCTAAAGTACCTAACTGCGAAGGGGACCATTTTGTTTATAGTTTGAAGTGTCAAAAGATTTTGTGCCAAGTTTCGTTCGCATAGCTTTATTACTGTTGAAGTTACAATTTTTTAAAACTACTGGTGCAAGGACAAAATCGAACATCGAGCAGTAATAAAATTTCTCACAAAAGAATGTAATACTCTAAAGAAAATTCATGATAGGATGTCTGCAGTTTATAATAAAGCTTCTCCATCTTATAAAACTGTAAAATTTTGGTCTAAACAATTTACATGGTGTAAGGAGTCTTTAGAAGACGACCCTCGCAGTGGACGCCCATACTCTGCCACAATACCAGAAAACATTCAAAAAATCCAGAAATTAATTCTGAATGATCGACAAATTAAGATTCATCAAATAGCTGAGATTTTAAACGTTAGTACGTAAAGAATTTTCCACATGATTCATGAACACCTAGGGATGTGAAAGGTGAATGCAAGATGGGTGCCCCGAATACTCACTTTCTTCGATAAGTAACAAAGAGTTGAAAGTTCGCAGCAACCTTTGGCAGGCTGAGAACTTTAGCGAGAAAATTGTAATACGGGACGAAACGTGGATACATCACTTTGACCCTAAGAGTAAGCGGAAGTACGTGAAAATGGAAACACAGCCATTCTTCCAACACCAAAGAAATTAAAATTCAATCATCGGCTGGCAAAGCGACGGCTACGATATTTTGGGATTCCGAAGGAATTTTGTTGAGAGAGTATCTTCTCCACAAAACCAAGGTAAAAGGGGGCTTATTACAGTAACCTTTTATGAAAATTGCAGATGTTTATCAAACAAAATCCACTTGAAATAGCAGGGCCAAAACTTTTGATTTTGCACGACAACGTTCCTGCGTGCACAAAGTCGCTATTGTTCATGATTCCCTGAAGGATTTAGACTTCGAAGAGTTATACCACCCTTTCTACAGCCCAGAGTTGGCACCCTGCGGTTATTTGCTATTTCATCATTTGAAGCCTTTTGTTTTTTCGATGTGAAGGTTAAGTTTCCAAATGTCATATTTTATTGAAAAATCATAACAAACTGAATGACATGATTCTTCTATTTCCTTTAAGTCTTGTTCCAAGTAATTTCTCTTTTTCTCTTTTTATCGTCTTAAATTTTTTCCTTGTTTCCTCATTTTTTTTCAATCCGTTCTTCCATTAGTTTCAGTATTGCTCTGTTTCTCTGCTCTAAAATTAGTCTGCGCTCTTCCTCAAACCATTTATTAATTTGTCGCTTCTTGGTTCTCCTAGTATCTTTTCCGCTACCTCTTTCATTACCATCTCGATCAGTGCCCATTCTTCCTCAATCTGTTGGTTGAGTGGTTTGGCTTCTAAACTGCCTGACATTTCTTGCTCAAAATGTAATGCCGTTCTCCTCTCTAGGTAGTATCTAGTAGGTACCTCTTCCGCTTTCATCCTTCCGTGTTTCTTATCTTGGGTTGTTTTTCTCATTTCATTTCTGTGATAACTAATATGTAATCGCTATCTCCATCCGCACCCCTATAACTTTTATAACTTTTCACGTTCGTTACTCCTGTTGCATGTTTCCTTTCAATCAATATTATAATTTGAATTCTCAACTTAAAATTAGTGACTACAATTTTCCTTGCACAAGATCGTTCAATTTCTACAATAAAAATTTAGAGCAAAAAATTTCTTGGCTGCAAGTGCGATTTGGAGATAAGTTCATGTTCTACTTTCCAGATAGATTTAAATCAAATCAGTTTGAATTTTGATACAATTCACTGCAAAAATTAAATTGTTTAAGAAATAGAACCAAATCTTGTATTTTTGGAAGACATTGTATGTATAGGCAATCGATATTTTTTAGGGAATCTAACGTTGAGTTCCTTAAACGTACCCTAAATATAGGGGCGCCTATTAGATACTAGATACCTATTAGATGTTAATCCCTCTAATCCCCCCTAATTTAGAAATCACTATAGAGATTGGTATAGTCCTCATAAATACAAATTCTATATTTCCAGACGTAAAAACTCAAATAAAACTCTAGACTGGAGTAAATCATAACTTGGAGTATATGATTTGCAAACTAGTAGTTCCGAAGTCAATCTAAAAATGTTCTGATTTTGTGAAAACCACAATCCACTCAGGCGATTATACTAATCATTATATTTAATAAAATTGGCAAGCATCTGAAATATTTCTAAAGCCATAACCGTGGACGGTTCATTTAACAGCAATTTCCTGCAATTGGATACAGAAACGATCGAGCAGATAGATATCGTCAAGAGATTATGAAACGTCTCTTAATTATCAAAAATCAGTCCATGTTAAACTAGATAAGCATTCATGTCGTCCTGTTATAATTTCTTCATTACATGATTAACATATACATACTTACAATATTAAAATCACCGTATGCCAATCAGCTTTATCTAAATTTCCTTTTTTTTTTCAACTCGCGATAAGATTATATGTGCCGCAATTTTTGTCTGATTTGTTGAAATTAATGTCAATGACGACTGGTGGTCTTTCTGTATAAATCTGAAGATTATTAAGTGCTTTTAATGTTTTGTTGAAAGCATATTGAAATGCAGGTTATTTATATTCGAGTTTCAGTATTTTATACATTTTTAAAGTTGTCGTATTTACTGGTTGTCATTCCTAGTGCCATGAACCGCTATTGCTTAAAATTTATCAGATAAATATTCCATTACTTTTACTGTGCGGCCAACATATGGTTTAACATAGTAATCTCGGTCGTTAAGAAATACGACAATTATCTTTGTAATTTATGTAATTTATTCTGCTTAGTCTTGAGTTAGCTAAGCTCTCTGCGAAGATATTGCATGTTGCTTGTTACTCTATCAACAAATTTAATTAAATAATCGCTGTAGAATTACAACTTGTATACATACGTAAATGGAAGTAATGGAGATTTCTTTTTTTTTTTTTTTTCAATTTAAAATCGCTTATCAATATTTCATAAGCTACAGAAGATAATTAATTGTTCGTTTATTTACTATGCTAGAGCTATGCATATCGGCAATATACCTCAAGGTAATTTAATTGGCTAAAAAAGACATGCAATGGCACATTTTGCAACAAAACAGACCCAGTCTTTAAAAAAAATCGAATATTTAGTTGAATTCCTGCACAATAATTAAAGGAATATTTTTTCAATAAACGTTTATATACAGTATGTCCCCGGATTGAGTTTACAATACGTATAATAAAAATTTTTGAATTAAGATTTCATGTTCTGCAGTTCAGGTCGGCTTGGCGTGAAATGAATTTGTGTCAAATTTGACGCCGAAAGTCTCCAAGGTGGCGGAATTAACACAAGAAGAAGTAAAACCTATATAGGTAAAGTGGTCTTTTTGAATTTAGGAGAAAAAATTAAGAAGATAAAATGATTCTCATTTCAAATTAGGGAGATATACAAAATTCCAACATCCTAGAAAAAAAAATTGAATTACGGAATATTAGGATTTCAGTACAGTTGTAAGACATTAACACTGTTAGGTGCTAATATGGACGGAGTGTTATTTAAATAATCATATTTTTTTTGTTTTTCGTCAATAAATATGTAGATGGCGTTAACATTTTACAACTTTACTGAAATATTATTTATAATTAGTAATTTTCCGTAATTCAATTTTTTTTCTAGGATGTTGGAATTTGGAATATTTATTTCTTCTTGTGTTAATTCCGCCATCTTGAAGACTTTCGGCGTCAAATTTGACACAAATTCATTTCACGCTAAGCAGGTCTGTACTGAAGAACATGAAATCTTAATTCAAAAATTTTTGGTCCATTATACGTATTGTAAACTCAATCCGGAGACATACTGTATAGGTATACTTTATTTGACAAAATTAGATCACCGAATCCTTTCAAAAATTCTTGAGAAATCTGATTAAAAATTAGTTTACCTTGAAATAAGTAAAATTTATGTAAAGGTACCAAGGCGGTCATAATAATAGCAGTGGCACCAAAATCTCAAAAAAATATGTATAACTCAAAAGAAATAAATTATTTGTAAAATTAACACCATCTTACTAATTAAATTAATTTCTCTATCTCATATGTAGATAATAGTGTTGTACATAAACCAGAAAAATTTAAGAAATTAATTTAAACGGAATTATTAATGTAGTCAACGGAAGAGGAACGTTCCAAAAATTCAAGGAAAAATTCAACAAACCTTACTTCAACATGACATAAACCACAATTTCTTAGGCGACATTCCAGCGAACGCAAATTCATTTCCTAAGTCTTCGAACCCGAGCCTATTAATTTTAATTCCTCGGAAGATGTAATGAATGAAGAATTTTGATACGTTATTAATTTAACAAATGAGTTACGTCAATCCGGTTGTACGGTACCCACCAATCCCTGTCACAAAAAATACGCCCGTTAATTATCAATCGAAAGCTCTTCGAAAAGACGTGGATACCTGTAAGTCAATTTACGGTACCTATTAATAACGAAATAAATATAAAAATATTTAATGAAGGAAATTATTTCTTTATCTATTGACATGGAAAATATTTAAAGTAACATTTTGCAAGCGTCAAACCGACTAACAAATAAAACGAAACACACCTACGAAATGCATCTTAACAAATGTGGTTGGTTGTTGCGCTTAGTTCTAAGAAAACAAGTTTACTTCTAAACGCAAACGGCCCCTACCGAGTCCGTTAATGTATGTTGATAAATTCAACATACATTGCACGTAAAGCATTCTTTTAGACTTGTGCAAGTGTATATTTGAGAAATAATAATCAAAATGCGTCTTGCAAATTTTTAGTATTATTCTTGCATCATAAGTTTTCTATATTGCTGAAGAATATGCGATATAAATATTCCTGCGTTCAATTTTGAAAAAAATATATTCAAGGTTATCCACATAAATCGTTCGTTGAAAGTTTTCAAGGTTGCAGTTCACGTAGATATTTGAAATTTAAGGAGCAAGGGTTTTCCGTAGAGATCTGTTTAAATAAAATAAAATTGTCTTCGTATCGCTTCCGGTTGTACCGGATATCGCTATCAAGTCGCTTATTTTAAATGGAATGCTATATTTTTATCACGTTTTTGATTTCTACATGTAAAAATATGTTAAATTACAATACATTTCCCTATATCTAAAATGCATAATTTTTGAGATATTTTGAATTCTCTTAAAAATTTGGATTCTGCAATCTGATTTTCAAAAAATTATAACACAGCTATGATTAAAGCAATTTTATTTGTAATAGCTGATATTGTAATTGAAGCTTTAAGGTTCCTATAAATTCCATAAGCATAATATATTAAGCTACAGGGTGTCTAAAACGTACCGCTCCACTTGAAGATATTCAAACACAGAAAAATACTTTTTTTTTTTCAAATGGAACGACCAATATTTTAATACACCATCGTATGTGGAATTAATTGCTGCGTCGAACTGTACAGTAGTATTCAAATAGAATTTAACACTACAGATTTGGATATGCGAACCTAAAAAAAATGTATTATCGCATCCTGTTTATTCAAATGTATAGTAAAAAAATATTTCGTTTTGTTTCTTGGCAAAAAATTTCTTACCAAATGAGAAAAGTTTTCGTTTCTGATTTTGCAAAAGCTTTTGAACCAATATCGGGCCTCATGTTCGATAACCAAACATGAACTAGAGAGATCTGGCAAGTCCTTTTTAATATGGCAAAAAAATTACATATCCATAACACAAAAACACAAAAATTGAAAAGTCATAATAATTTTTAATTATTTGGCGCTTTTGATGTAAACTTAGTAGAATCTATAAAGTTTTTGCCAAGTATATCGTTTAACACAGAAACGAAGTTACTTGTTGGATAATATTTCGAGAAAGGTATGATTTTTTATTTTGTATTTTTTTTTTCGAAATTTGAGCTATACATTTAGTTTTGGATATTTATATTTTATGTGTTGCTTTACATTGATATTTCTAGAAGGATTCAAACGTCCCAATAGATTAAAAAAGAATCAAATATCAAATTGCAGATACCAATATGAAGAGTTTCTTTCGTTTTAGCATAAATTTAGGAACTTGTGAAATTTTATCGAATCAAGAAAGAATACCTATGCACACAAAAAAATAAAAGAATAGAATAAAACAATATAAATTTCGAATTATGATTACATACATATATCAACATTTACAGTTAACTATGTACGGTTATAACGAATCCAAAAAATGTACCCAAATAAGTTTATTACATTCAAAGTTCGCTATAATCAGTAAATTAAAACGAAGTTTGTATTTAATAGTTTTTTTATTACTTGACATATGCTACGATATAAATTAGGGATCGGATTTTTATATTTTATGCTTCACATTACCATTGCTTTTAGATCTCGTACGTCAGTATGTCATAACATCATAGATGTAAATGAAAAACTTTTATTTAAAGTTGGTACTTGTCCGATGAAATTTGTATCACAAAATCTTTTAACTAGACACTAAATATCGCACAATACACTTAACGTTTCGCCGTCGTTCGACAGTGAAAAATATTTTTTACTTCTGACGAAGCTGTCGAATGACGGCGAAACGTTAAGTGTATTGTGCGCATTTAGTGTCCGGTTAAAAGATTTTGTGATATGAGAAACTTTTACTTTTTTTACACGAATGGCAGATGAGTAGAACGCAGATAATTGCGTATGATGCTGACGTGAAGACGTCAAAATATGTTATTCCGATCCCTAGTAATAATCGAAAGTTCATTACAAATGGATTCGTTATAACCGAACTTTACTGCAGTATGTTTTATATATCCTAAATTCTTAAAAAGTTAGATGATTCTATATAAAGTGGTCAGTAATAACTAATATTTTTGAAAATAAATTTAAACACTTATATACAGGGTCTCCCAAATAGAGTGGCCTATTAAAAGTTTTCAGGGAAGGGAACATACAAAAATTCTGAAAATTAGTACACTATCCTAAGGGAAAACGGTCTTTCAGATTCAAATATTTTCACTTTTATATCACTTCCGGTTATACCGGAAGTCACCGTTAACTTTCTTATTTTAAATGGAATGCTATACTTTTTATTACAAATTCTTATTCTACACATTATTCTAAATAAAAAATGTTAAGGCTTCCCTATACCTAAATGTAACCGATTTTGAGATATCCTCAAATTTATTTAAAAAATTGTTTTGGTGACCTTTCATTTAAGACAATGTATTTACGCCAATTTCAAATTTAAAGATTGAAATGACATGTCGTTTAAAAGTATAATGTTCAGACTTTCAAATCATATCCTAATTATCTCTGAAAATTTCATAGAGTGGTCACAATATGGTGTCGAAAGTCATTATGTTTAACTACCCAAAACTCAATTTTCGTAAATGGAACACGCTGTATATTTTTACATCATGAGATACAGAATCAAATTCTACATCGATTGATATTAGCATTCCCTATACCTATTTCTTTTAGTTTTAGTCTTTTAGTTATCAATAATTGTTTATTATAACGGCATATTTTGCTGGAATTATCGAAATTTTTCGCAGTAAGTGTCAATAAAATAAAAATATTTATTGAGTTATACCATTAACAGATAAGTAAAAATAAATAAGTTTCGACGAATGCTAATACAGAAATTTCATTTGCTTCATTGCCAGTTACAGGAGCAGATGAAGTTTTCTTTGGTCAAACGATGCCACTTCTTAAAAAATACGTTCAAATTTTCTATATTTTTTTCTATCATTGGCGATAACTACGGATAGTTTTCATTAAGTTTTCTGCTCGTTCTCGTAACCATTTTATTGCACTCTCCTTGAATGTAAAATAAACTGTTTATTAGAATAAATACAATTTTTCATTATTATTTTTACCACTTTACCAATTGTAAATATTGCTTTTGTTGTTTAATAAAAACGTTAAATTGAGAAAAAAATTGTTTTTCAAAGCATGCTTAATTTTTAAGGATGGTGGTTTATGAAAATGGTAAACTTACGGTAGGTATTTACCTAATACTTTTATTCTATGATGTACGTCAAAATAATGTTATGGTTAGCAATTATTTATTTCTTAAAAAGTAACAGTTCAATATCTGCTTCTCTTTTCAAAACTTGCTACGAATAAGTGCATTTATTGCACTAATTAACAGAATAAAATAAACAATCATTGATAACAAGAAAACTGAAAGAAATAGGTATAGGGAATGCCAATACCAATAGATGTAGAATTTGATTCTGTATTTCATGATGTAAAAATATACAGTGTGTTTCATTTAAGAAAATTAAGTTTTGGGCAGTTAAACATAATGATCTTCGACACCATATTGTGACCAGCCTATGAATTTTTCAGAGATAATTAGGATATGATTTGAAAGTCTGAACATTATACTTTTAAACGACATGTCACTTCAATCTTTAAATTTGAAATTGGCGTAAATACATTGTCTTAAATGAAAGGTCACCAAAACAATTTTTTAAATAAATTTGAAGATATTTCAAAATCGGTTAGTTAGGTATAGGGAAGCCTTAACATTTTTCATTTAAAATAATATGTAGAATCAGAATTTGCAATAAAATATATAGCATTCCATTTAAAATAAGAAAGTTAACAGCGACTTCCGGTATAACCGGAAGTGATATAAAAGTGAAAATATTTTAATCTGAAAGATCGCTTTGCCTTAGGGCAGTGTACTAATTTTCAGAATTTTTGTATATTCCCTTCCCCGAAAACTTTTAATAGGCCACTCTGTTTGGGAGACCCCGTATATTGCTACGTTATTCGTTATTGACACATTTTGTTTGTTCATACTTTAATAACGTTAGGTTCAAGGCGTAACGTTTTTCTTTTGTTCCAAAATTAATGAAAATCTATTAACACTTTTGGGTCCTTTGCACGTTCTTAGATAATTACTTATGCCTACAAATATATCAAAATAATCATTGCTCAAATTATAATTCTTTATTAACAATTTCTTTATTTGCAACAACAGTGACTGTTTGTTTGTTTAGTAGAATTTAATATAAATTAGGTTCCTTTAATGGCCATTTGTTCAAATACGTACATATATCACAAAACAGTTGATAACAATTGAAAGCATAATAATTATTATTGTTATTTAGAAGCAAGTTTTAAATTGTTTTACAATTAAACTAATAATATGTTCAATTTCTATGGAAATAAAATCACGTGTCTTTATTTGGTTCATTATTTCAAATGCCACTTGAATTACATATTTATATTGCATTCCTATACAAAACGATAGGAATGCAATAAAAATAATTCAAATGGCATTTGAAATAATGAACCAAACAAAGACATAATTTTTTTCCATGGGTCACTTGATTAGACAAGATATTCATCACGCGTTAGTAGTCCATTTCTAAATTGGTTTTTATGGCATAGCAATAGTGATTAACACAAATATTAGGAAGATTAACGAAGTTCTGTAGACTCTGTTTTAAATCCTTTTATTACACTCAGACGGCCAACCACTCAGGTCCGAATTAAAATATTTTAAAATTAGACTTTAACTGAACGAAATAATTCAAATAGATCTGAAAATCTCAGAAAATATCTCAGATAGGTATAAGACATACTTAACAAAAATGAAAGTACTTTATTAAACGAAGAATTTAGGATAGAAAAATATACGGCATGCTATTTAAGAAAATTGAGTTTAGTCATTTTGAAATTTCTAAGATTTTGTTTATTACCATGGCCACCCTGTAGCGATAAAAGTATCTATCAAAATTCATGTACGTAAGTTAACGAAAAAAAGCATGGCCCTCTAGAGTCTAAAAAGATCGTGAATGGATATTACATCAAAATCATAAGTACAAAAATATTTTTTACAACAATTTTCAATCTTCAAGATTAAAATAACATAGCAATATGTAATTACTTTTACAAAAAACCTGAACTACAAAATATTGCTCAAATTACTAAGGAAGTAAACGTGTTTTTGTTTAATTGTGTAGTTCTTACTCTTTTATAATGAATTTTTAATTTAAAAAAATGAAATAAAATACTGCATGATTTACAACCAATCATCAGAACCTGAAACAGAAGAACGGGGAAATTATTAAATTTAATCTGCTGAAGGTGAGCGTTCAAAATCGTTGACTATGCAGACTCATGCTCCCTCTGGTTGACTTACTTTCAACGACTGAGCGAGTTAAATGACCGAGAATATAAGGCTGCCTATACATCAGGTAAAAGCAAGCATGTTTTTACAAATTATTGAATGTGCCGATTATATCAAAATTTATTTTCCGTAAAACATACATACATTTTCTTGCAATATTTACTACATACAGAAATTTTATTCTATTCTACGTATAAGATTTTATTTGATTTTTAAAATGTATAATTTAAAAAAGGCAGCGATAATATTATTTAATAACCAACTCTGCTAATTATAATGAAAAAAAAATTATATTTCACACAAAACAAATTTCTTTTCTACTTTTGTGACTTCTACATTGAGCAACACAAATTTATTATTGAAAAAAAAAGGTTTGAGAAGATATTTATTTATTCTTAACTTTTGAAATTGTTCCAAATGTATCAATAAATTATCTGCAATACAATTAATTAATTCAAATTATTACTGCAATTTAATCTGCGATATCACTATTTATACTTAAATCTTGTTAGTATATGTAATTAATACGTTCAAAATATAATTACAATTAATTAGAATCTCTTTAAGACGGACACGGTTCGTTCCGCATCTTGTGTCCGATTAATAGGAATATCCGGCTTAGGTCTGATTTTTAGATCATAGTTTAACTTTAATCTTCAGTTTGTTCCCATTGCTAATATAGGATAAACTGATGTTCAAAGTTAAACTGTGATGGAAAAACCAGGCCTTTAGAGAGGTATGACAGGTTGAGTACCTATTTAATCGGTTCCCAGAAAATGTCTGTCGAAAGGAACTGAGTGTATGAATATATTTGACATTTTCGATAATTAAACCAGTGGGTACACCGTACTCTATTTTTCTCACTCTTACATGCACTAAGGGCCAATTGTACAAAGGAGGTTTAAACTGACGCTCAACTGAACCAGGTTCAAAGTGAACAAAATCGCATCAAATTTTATTTATGAATTTCTAACCCGGTTATGAACCGATTGAATTATCGAAAATGCCCATTATGAAAAAGAAAGGCTCTTCACCCTAGCTATTAAGAATTTAATTATCTTGTATCTTTCAATTTCAAAACTGACTATTTTAATTTATTTCTCACTTTTAGCAAACAATTAACCATAGTCACTACCTATAATAGAAGTCAAATTACTATTTCTCTATTTTTAATGGTATACATGGTAATTCTAAAATACGTTGACATTCCTGGGTTCAAAAAGACGTTTTAAACCAACTTATACATACCCTATATCCTAAAAGAGCTTCTTTAAGTCAGTAGGTACTTTGCTTCCAAGGTCTTGAAAAAAATATTAACTTTGCTTATGAGAAAAGAATGCTTGTATCAAGTTGGATCATATTTGCATCCCTTCTTGAAAATAGGTATACTTTAGTATATGACCTACTAGATTTCAAGAGAAAGAGTTCTTAACCGGTCTGGGCAATATTTCATTTAACGCAAATTTTCCTCGCTTAAGCGCTAGTTACCTAAATAAAAAAAACATAAATAACGAAAGAAAAAAGCACAAGGAAACTATATTTGAGCAAGAAAATACAAACTGTACTTGCCATAAATTGGGTGAGCTTAACATTAATTGAAAATGCTGTGAAATGATGTTAGGGATATACATAATTCGCTTCCGAGTTTTTAGGTAAGTGGCGCCAGCGGAGAAACATTTGAACTAATAAATTGCGCAGGCAAGTTGTCTCGTAAAATCTAGTAAGTCTTGTTGTAGTAGAGATTTTTCACTCTATAAAATACACAATGCGCAGGAACGAGTTTTCGTCCGACGAATCCATGTTCAAAATTTAGGGAAGATTGGAGTACAGTGTCTAGCAGCCACGCGAAGTCCAGCAAACGATTCATACTTCACTAAGGGCCGGTTTCTGAAAGACATTTTAATCGGCCCATTTAACTAACTGATCATTAAACCGAATCGGGTTTCTGGAAGCAGTCGCCAATTATTATAAACGTCACTGAACTGACAGTTAATCTAATGTCAACCTGTTGGCGTTGCTAGTAATTTTTATATTTTTAAGCCTTATTTATTCTCCACAAAGAAAAATTGCAATATTAAAAATAGAAAGAAAAAACACGTAAGGGGTGAACATAACATTAATAATAATGATAATTAACGTTTACATTCATTTTAATATATTCTAACAAAACTTTTGACCTATAATGTTATGTGGCTGTTATGTATTTAATCTTACGTGTTAATTTTACCAAAATAACCAATTCAATGCTCTGATGAAGCAAATAAATTTCAGCGAGAGCTTAGCACTGAAAAAAGGGTTTTCTGTTTACTTCCTGAACGAAAAACCTGATAAGCGACAATACTTATTGTCTATTATAATTATTTACATTTATGATAAAAATGTTACTTTTTTAAAGATGTAAACGCCGAAGGAGCGGTGGACACAAATTATTTCGTAAAAATAATTTACATACAATAATTGTAAATGTAAAAAAATGTTAGGCATGGCATAAGAATTGAACCAAGGATCAACGAATTGCAAGACACTCATAAAACGCCTTGGCTATGCGACTAGTTAGAATTTGCAATAAATATTTCGTATATAACATGTTACGTAAATTATGTGGAAGCAAATTCAACCTCCCGCAACAGAATATTGTTCGATAGTACGGCCGACAATAAGTCCGTTCCATCTCTATTCAAAATTAAAATATAAATAACTTTTTTAAGTGTCCTATAAACGATTTGAAACATATTCTTGTTTATTTTGGCAATGAAGCCACGTAAAATATTACAGTATTACCTACTACTATATCCATCTTTACAAGAAAAACCCCTACACCACTGATCATGAGATGTTCGTAGACCGCCGGTCAGGTTTCAATGAGTCATCATGTACTTCTTAGGCTGAACGGATTCTATATGTGTACACAGGCCTGTGTAACCTTTTAGACGAAGAAGTTAGATGCAAGTATTGTGAAATCTTAGTAGGCTGCTCTACTTTTTACTAAGAGGAGGGTATACGATGGGTATAGTGGGTCTAAAGCAGTGTTGCTAATGTGTGAGTAATTATCTAAAAATCCGATATTAGAGGTAACGAGAATGAAATTATGCGTAATCAAATTGTATGGGTAAAAGCTTTTTCACAGGAAAATTAGTTTATAAGCTTTCCAGCATGAAAGCACTGTACAGCGCGTGTTGGTAACATAAGAATCGTTTATTCACTTTTTCTTTTAATCTTGCTTCCGGTTTCCCTTTTTACTTACTCATGCAAATCTCTAACATATATGTATAAGCCAACAACAAGAACGATAAGAAATGTTATAATTGCAGAAATTTTCAGAGCTGCAAAAATTAGCAAGTTATCAATCAGGATTCTGACCGTAGGTGAACAAAAATAAAAATTGAAACTACGAAAAACCTGTATAAACGGCACTAAAATCATGTTATTTTTTTCAAATCTGAAAAGACAGTGCATCTTCTCTGAGGTAATTAAAATTCAATTTGCTCTCGCTGATTTATAAAGAAAAACGAAAGAATTTACAAATATAAATATATAAATAAAATTAACAAATAATAAATAAACTTCTACAACAAGTGTTCAATATGCCCATCCGCCCATCATTTGTTTGAGTGCAAGCAAGAATCCTTCTTCTTCTCCTTCTCCTTCTCCTTCTCCTTCTCCTTCTTCTTCTTCTTCATCAAAAAAGCCTGAGAAATTATCTCACCTGCTTAAAGGCAACAGAGATTTTGTATCTTAACTAATCCAAATCTTGATTACTGATTAGATTCAGCGTAAAACTGTAGTCCGTCTAGAAAGTATCCGGAAAAAAGAAAATAACACTGTAACTTCCAGTTTTTTAATTTATGAACGAAACAATTACAATAGAGTAAAGCAATTCTAGTTATTTGTTTATGTAATTTCAGTTTAATTCTGAAAGTTATATTAAACGTTTAGGGAACCTCAAATCATATCAACTGCATCCTGAATAGATTTGATGTTTCATTCGTGTAAAATTTATGCTGTTATTTAATTTTTTTCTTACATTTTTGGTAGAAACAGTTTTACAAATCCTTTTTCTTTAATAATGCACCCCTTTGTTGAAAATATAATCAGTTTTCACTTTTCTCAAATTTGACACAATTACTCAAATTTTTCTGTTTGTTTAAAAGTGTTAACATTTAATATCTTTGGTCACTTTTTTTGTTAAATTCTTTGAAAAATATGATTTTGACAAAATACTGCGCTCCTGAAAATATCATAAATATAACATAATATTTATAATCAGCAATATATTGATAGAAATTTCAAAATTCCGGATACTTTCTAGACGGTCTATACTTTAAATGAGAATTGACAAATAGCAACCAGTTTGCTGCTTAACAGTGGCGGAACTTTAAATTATTAGCCACCCCGCAAATTATTATTCGGGCCCCTACCACAAGAAAACTACACATTTTTATCTAAATATTTTTAATAATAATATTTATTATTAGGTATTTACTTATTTATGTATTTTATTATCCGCGGGAATCACAAAGTGAAGAAATAAATAAAGACACTCAAGACACATGTCTATTAGGACTTTTTTGGTTGACTTCTATTAAAGAATACGCTGGTAAAATATGGTGCAATCAAGATGGGACATCTTGTATTTTGTTGAGTTAATTTCGAAGAAGGCGGCGCGACATGACGACGTGCATGTGTACAGTAGCGGACAATAAAATCCGGGCAAGAATTTGACATGTCGTGCGTATTTCGACAAATTTGATAAATCAGGCTTTTATTGAGGTTATATTTCTGTCAAAATAAATAAATTAAATTTAAATTAAACGTCAGAATTACTAGTGACATGCATTAAACGTCAAAAATATTAAAGTGAGGTTTACATTGTCCGCTACTGTACTTGCCTAAACTCCTCATTATAGTGTTATACGTTATAGTCTCGTACGCAATTACTTAATCGAACATAATATAAAATCCCGATCCCTAGCAATAATTTATCTACAGTCGCGAGCACAGAAAATGGGACACTATTATAGTATCCAGCTTTAAACGACAATTCTAAATGTTGCACATCTTACAGCTTAGATTATAATGTCATAATAAAATAATAGTGACATTTCTTTCAACGATGATTAGGTACTATCGCGGCCTTATAATTTCGCACGATTTAATTTTCCGCTGCAAATATCGCTTTCTTTGACGGCTTGTCAAAAATAATCATTTTAAACGTCAGATTTCAAAGTTATAGCAACACACGTGCTTTCTGAAGGAGAGAAGGGTTTTGCAATCGCAAAATTAGAAGATGGTTGGTCACTACTTTTATTCTGTTATTTCAGTCCTAATACTTTATTATCTTGCTGTTCATAAAACATAACTATAAATATAAACATATAAATGTCTTTAGTGTCAAAATTGAGGAAAGAACCTGTTCTACAAAACTAAATTTTAGAGAAATTCTGGCTACTTGATAAAAAATCGTGCGAAATTTTAAGGCCCCGGTACTACATTTTCCTGAAATCGAAAAGTACGACCACACAGACACAGCTACATTTTGGGCACTTTAGCTTCAAGACATGGCCCGTTTTTCATGCTCACGTCTGTACATTTGTGGTGAGAAGTGATGAGATATCAACTCAATTCACTTTAGACAATAAGGCAAAAAAGATTAAAAACATAGCTGGCAATCTTTCTGTACCCGTAATATCAAATATAATCATCGGGTCCATGTGGGTTTTTGATAACTGAATAACTTTATATCTTGAATGATATTCTTGGCTTTTGTTTATCATATTGACACAATTTATTTTAGGAAGTATCATTATTTACTTAGGATATTGGGAGAGTGCATTAAGTAACAATTAACTATTCTCAATTTGAGTTCTGCTGCAGGTTACGCTCTTTTTTATACCTATAAGCAATTTTTTCTTTGTTTCACCTTTGTTGCTTTGTGGTATTTATGTAGTATTCTTGAAATTATTTACCTAAGTATTTTTACCAAAATTATGAAATATAATAATGTATGATAAAGATGACGTTGCAGTGCAATACAAGCTTCCTTGCTTATCGCGTTATCGCTTATTTTAATTCAGAAAGGGTAAATAACAAAACTCAGAAAATTCTGGAAGAAAGACTAGATAAAAGACAAGCACAAAGGGGAATCATAGAACTGCGTGATGGAGATGAAGAAATTTATAAAAGCTTTTTGCGATTTACTGTTCACGGTCCCATATTTATTTTGTATTGTTAAACCTTCAGCTATACTTTTAATATTTGAATTCAGGTAACATAAAATAAAATAAAAAAAGTAACACGCAAAAATGGCGTGTAATACCACAAAATCAAACATGTGCTATTTTTTTTATTAGATTGGCACAACATTATATTTTTAATTGTTGATTTTGATTTTGATACTGATTTTTTTTTAAATGGCGTGTAGGATCGAATATATTATTCCAAAAGCTTCATTAAGGTCATCATGCCAAAATTTAAAAAAAAAATATTTTGAATAAAAGCAAAATGATACGACACACATAGAATACTGAATGTTTGCCAAAATATGGTCATAGTTGCAACACTTCCAAAACAGATATGAGTTAATTAAAACTTAAGGCCCTTTTAGACTACCATATTTCTTGTACAAGATTTGGTTCAATTTCTGCAATTAAAATTTAGAATAAAATTTTTTTGGGCTGCAAATACGGTTTGGAGATAGAACATGTTCTATTTTTCCAGATAGTTTTTAATTCAATTTAAATTTTGATACAATTTACTGAACAAATTAGATTGTTTAAAAAGTAGACCCAAACCTTGTATAAAAATAGGGTAGTGTAAAACGGCCTTTAAACTACTGAGAAACTAAATGCCACCTGCTTAATTAATTTTGTTATCTTACTTTTTTTAATTAATTAAATCAAATTGCAAACACCCGAATGATAAATTACATTTTCTATCTGAGGAGAATTAGTCTTACAATTAGTGAGGCAGATATTAACTCCGCATTCTGTAATTAAGCATGCAGTGTAAATAATTGGAATCTTAATTCACCAGAAATTTTAGGTGTTCCTCATTTCTGGAGCTGGAAATGTAATTATTTTCAAATCTTACCGTTGGTCAGATGTTTTCTTTACGGCTGTAATTAAAGTTTGATAATCTTAATTTGTTTCTGAATTATTTGCTAGGAAAGAACCTAATTATCACGTCACATTACTAGTATATTTTAATTATTTGTTTTACGCTCTTTGTTGTCAGAAGGCAAAAAAGATTAAAACATCCTTACCGAATAATAGCACCGTAGCATACAATCGACCAGATGAAGATTCTTGGTTCTAAATTTTTTTTCCATTTCCATTTGCATTTCACTGTTCATTCTCATTATCTTCGTAGCAACAAAACTACGTTTTTTATTAATTTAAAATGAAATTATTATTTCTGGAGCGAAAACAAATTCATTAATATCATGGTTCATGTAATCCTTGACTGTGTCTTTCTTATTGGGTGACAACGAATAATAAAGCTGAATATCATTAACATAATAATGTGGGGATAGATGCTTCAGACAGGATTCTAGAAAATAAGTGTAAATTGTAAACATTAAATTTTCCAAATTGGAATTGTGGTACATACTCAGAATGCAATCTTCTGTGTATGTAAAAAATTTGTAATGCCTAATGTTACTACCTGGGAACTACCGGAATCATAGTGAAGCGTCAACGTATGTACAAGCTTTTATTAAGAAACCAAGATGCTGAAAAATAGGATATGATTCAATTCAAATTTGAAGCTTTTATTTTGAAAATTTCAAAAAAAAAACAGGAATAATCTTTACTATTTCTTATCAATAAAAAACTGAATTTGTGTTTAATTAAATTATACAACATAGGGAATTGAAAGCTCTAAGTACCTAGTCGTTATTCAACTTTTCTTACAAAGCTGTAGCATGCTTTTATAAACATAAATGAAGCCAATGATATTTATTGAAAATATAGTCTAGAAGAAACTAATTTTCGCAGTTATTCAATATTGTAGTAATTGCTATTCAATTTTAACAACGATGAATTTATAGAAAAATACAAAAATAGAAAACATTTGTAAACTTAACTGACAATTCATATTTAGAGATAACACCACATGCATAGGATTTTATACTTATTTACTAATTTTATATTTTGCTGTTAAATATTCATTAGTTAGATAATGTAAATACATGCTTAGACGTAATTGCAAAGGGTGTAGTTAACTTTATAAATAATAAGATAATTAGATTCACTTAAATCTCTTGTCTACTGGTGTTGAAATAAACATGCCTCTAACCGCATACATAAATCTGGTTTAGCTTAGCATGTTATCACTATTCCTCAGTGTCTAAATGCTTAATGAACTGAACAAGCAATTTAATTCATATTACGCCGTATTAATTAAGCGTTTTGCAGTTATTGAATAAGTCGGTTCCAGTTAATTCTCATGCATAATTCCAGGTGCTTACAAACTCGTCGAAAACTGATTAGAGAAAAGTGTTTTTTTTTTCTTTTTAATCTGGACTTTAACGTGCAGATTTAGAAGCGTTTCGTTATGTAACGTAATTAATTACTGAAGTACAGCTAAGTGCAGTAAAAATTGACGTAATATATGTTCCACATAACGAAACAGAAGCAGTTATAAATATAAAAAGTTGCACGGTCGGCGATTATCGGAATAAATTCTTTCGACAGAAGCATGGCGTGCAGCTTACTAATTTATAGGGTTCCAATGTGTACTTCTCGTTTAAATTACTACTAATGGCGTATTATTTGTTTCTGTTTGCAACGAAGATGGTCTAGATATATTTCGATATATTAATTAAAATCTTAAAAATTATTGAACACATCAATAGTGAAAGTCATGTGACATACCATAACAAACCAAATATTATAAGCAATTCGCTTAACAAATAATTTTAAAATATCACCCAAAAATTACAGGTTTTATTATTATATTGAACAACAAAAATGTTTTCAGTCAGAGAATACAAAAAGATATGTTTCTTGTATTAGGGAGATGTGATGAAAATCCTTCTTATGCTGCCGTTAGGATTTATGCTGAAAAGTTTTCAATATACAGGGTGTCCCGTGACGTAATGTCAACACTTCACCTACGTGATAATCAATTCAAACTAAGTAAAAAACTCTAATAAAGTTTTGTTCCAAAGTAAACCGTTTCAAAAATACTGGATATTTAATGTTTCATTTTTTATTTTCTAAAATTTTAAAGTTCATCTAATCATTTATCCATTTATCCATTCACCTAATAATCAATTCAAACTAAAAAAAAAAAAAAACTCTAATGAAGCAAACCATTATTTTTCAAGAGTACGACGTGTTTTGTAATTTTCAGAATTTTTAAACTCTCAAAAGGTGTTCAAAATAGCCCCCGTTGTTTGCTAAACACATTTTGGCATGCTTCAAAAGAGATGTAGTTGCCTTTGAAGACCTTTTGAGATAAAGTTTAAAAATTCTGAAAATTACAAAACACGTCGTATTCAAAATTAAACATTAAACACCCAGTTTTTTTTTTTTAAACGGTTTACTTTAGAACAAAACTTTATTAGAGTTTTTACTTACTTTGAATTGACTATCACGTAGGTGAAGTGGTGACATTACGTCACGGGACACCCTGTATTTAGAAGACTGAATTGACGTGAAAAAGAAATCAGAAATCTCGTTCCTACTGAATTTAAGATTATGAACGTGAAAGATCTGTGCGTACTTTTTAAAGAAGTACAGGGTCCGGTCCGGCAGTCAAACCTGACGTTTTTAATAACTATCTAAATAATTTTCGACAAAGAAAATATTTCTTTTTTTAAGAAAATAGAAGATGTCCAGAAATTTTTAATATAAAAAAGAATTGTTAAAAAACCATCACGTGTGAAAAATTATATTAGATCGACGGGGACTTTTTTCCATCGCATTACGCA
Source organism: Dorcus parallelipipedus (assembly GCA_958336345.1). NCBI lineage: Eukaryota > Metazoa > Arthropoda > Insecta > Coleoptera > Lucanidae > Dorcus > Dorcus parallelipipedus. The sequence goes on from OY284475.1 coordinate 31,181,517, forward strand.
CGACTTCAATGTTTTCCGGGGTTCTGACGAAAGGTTTGCACCCACAACAATTCCGTTTGGGAATCCTTCCGCGGGGAAGATCATTGAAATGCTGGCGGAACTTTCGTTGTGTGATCGTAACGGAATCACTGTATTTGAAATACGTCTCTGTGACGAAAGCGCGATGCTCATGGCCCGCTGCTCCATGAATACAAAACTTCCACACTTGTGGAATCGAATTACACCGTTTTCTTCCCAATTTTTCGCTCCTACCTTGGGTGACACTCAAACCAAAAGCGTCAAGTTTGACTGCCGGGCCCTGTACATCTTCAAGAAATTCGCAGAAGAACCGTCTCTCAAACAAGATATTAATATGAAACCAAATGGCAGCCGTAATACCTAGGCACCTGTTATTGTCACGTTCTCAGAAAAGGTTGCCAAAAAACTTCTTTTATATCAAGTACTGTTGATCTGGAACCAAGTTGTAATGAGGACACAGAACAGTTGTTATTGCCCCAGTGTAAATGTTTACGAAACGCGTTATAAAAGAACTTCTTCCGTTCGGTTGCTGTTGGTTAATGTGAAAAACAAGTTGTAACCAGAACATTGAGCAAAACAATGTTTATATTTAGTCGTAATTAAACGGGGGCATGTGTCACCGATGGTGGATCTGACAGGAACAGCTCATTACAAAGCAGTGACGAATCGCGACATTCGGCTTACCTGCCAGCTGTCTGATTTAGAGTCGCGAAACTCGTCCGACACAAAAACAGCAACAATGCCGAGCCGGTGCTCACCGGGCAACCCACTGACTCCCGGAGCACGCCACATTCATCTCCTCAATCGAAGTGGATCGCTTCGGACGACCACGTTTGCATTTAAGATTTGTATAACGGTCGCGGGTATAGTCGAGAAAATGCAAACGTTTATTTTGTATGTATGCATGCAAGGAACAAAAGACCATAAAGAAGAGTTTTAAAAGGCAGAAGTTACATTTTTCTTGAGAAATAAGTTATGCAGTCGGGACAACATCTAGAATGAGGTCTTCATTTCTGTAAAGAAAAAAATATGTTTTCTTATCATTTCCTTCAGAAATAATTCTAAGGTAACTATTGCTTACAGAAAACATTATAATTTCTAATTTTTTTGGAGAAAAAATAAAAACGCTTGAGAAAAATATTTGTAAGAATTTAGTATTAATTTGGTACGAATTTTTAGCACTTAGACTTTTGAAGTATATAAAAAGAAAATGTTCGAGTGCGTTCTGAAATCACTTGTGTAATAGTAATTTATGATATACCTAAGTGCTAAAAGTGAGCTTTTATTTTGTGAGTGGGGAGAAGGGTAACATAATGAAACATTCGAAAGTTGTAGAAAAATAAATAAGCTTCAAATTCTCTTCAGATAAAGCTTTATAATTTATGTTGGTAAATGATGGAGGCAGACAAAATCGATGATAATTTTTAAAACATTTACTGCTCTGGATATTGATTGTTTCGTTCCTCCAGTCATTGAAGTAGCGGCAAATAGAGGTACTTGCTGCCCAAGAAATCGCGACAACAACATCAGATTGTGTGTAACAGATTTATGGAATGCACAGTGGGCCAGATTGGATTTCCAGATGGACAAAAATCGATTTTCTGATTGTGTTTAAGTAACTTAATTTCTATGAAAGAATGTTCTTGAAGACCCATTGTATACACTTTACAATATCTCACATTTCTATGTGACTCTATAAGTGTACTAAATGTGATTAAATAGATGCGACAAGGCACTTATTAAAAAGCAATATTTTCTGGCATTATTCAATGTTATTTCGGCAGTACTAAAAATTCAGATCGAGTTAAAATTCCTCTATAACTTTGAAGAATGGATCACAACGTAAGATATTTCACTCTTTAAAATGCATAAAACATATTTTTGAAATAATTAAACAGGGATCCAGTAAAGAAGCTATTTCCATTTTGACAGCAATTGGAGAGCAACAACTTGTTTTTTATTATTTTGTTATTATTTTTATGTCATCGTTAGATGCCTCATAAAGTTATCTTTCAATTGGCTATACACTTCCCTATACCAATTACTGACGGTTGAGCAGATATTTAATATTATTTCATAATTCCTGCATTTTAACGTGTCAATTAAAATTACAAGACATCTTAGAATTATTTTGCACTTTCTTATTTGACATAAAACAAAAGTTAAACTTTAGTACAAGAAGCCTTAGGGCCAATTGAATGAAACGTAGTTAACCACACGATCAAATTAATCGTGTGATTAAGCAATATCACTTCAGAAAACTTAACAATCAGTAAAAATGCCAATCAAAATTATTTTCCTCGTTACGCTTTAACCTATCACAAGCCTTAACAATGGAATTAAATAATCATGTATTTAACAATACAACAACAACCAGGACTTAAAAACTCAGTAAATTGACATTTTACTCAAAACAAGTACATGATTGAGTAAATACTCACTCCTGATTTTAATTAATACATACATATGTTAAAATGCAGAAATTATGAAGTAATATTAAATATTTCCTCAACCGTCAGTAGTTGCTATAGGGAAGCGTTAACTTATTGAAAGACAATTTTATGGAATATCTAGAGACGATATAAAAATAACACCGTTCCATTTAAAAAACAAAAATTATTGCCCTTCATTTGTTGTCGAAATGGAAACATTTTTACTGAATCCGTTTAAAGAAAAGTAAATTTTGTTACTGCGGTAGATACCTTCCACTTAGTTTGTAACAGTACCACAATATCTGCATTCTAACTTTCTTCGTTAATGAGATATTAATTATAAAAGTTACATCTGTATTTTCGGAAAACCGTAAACAAAGCCTAATATCTTGAAAACCATAGGACTTAGGTACAGGGAACCTTTATCAAACTTACCCTAAAATAACCTAACAAGCTCAAATTCGTTATAAAACATAGGGTGTTCCATTTAAAATAACGAAGTTACACATCGTACAGCCAAACTGAGACACACTGTATATTTCAAAATGATTTTAAATTATGCGAACCTTGAAAAGATGATAGTTTTGTATAAAACATTTTTCCATATATTCAACAAGAACAGCGTTATTGAATAGACCCGGTTAAATATTACACCCTGTACATATGTTCATATGAACTTTTTTGAGCAAATTACTCGGAGAATAAGCCCTTAAAGTTTTTCGCACATGTTATGAATCGCCCTGTATAATGAGATATACAAAAAATGACCGATGATGACTGGTTCTAAATCAAGACTCAATACATTCCAAAATGGTACTATTTCGTGAATCCAAAACAGTTAGCTGCCCATATCTGCCCACTTTTTCTTTATTCTCATTTTTATGTTAGGTCTCACGAGAAAGCACCTTTTTGATTCAACGAAAGAAAACGAAACATACAATCTACAGCATACAGATACAAAGAGAAACTTTTCAGAATTTGTCCTCACTACTGATTGAAGAAATGCCTTCTAATAAGTCAGACAAAAGGTTCGCCTGGTATTGGGTCGATTCACAAGTGATTTGGGTAGAAGATGGTGCAACAACGGGACCATGGACCGATTCCTAATTAAAAGTGAAAATGAATAAGTCAGCGCTTTCTTGCAACATATTCTAAACATCAGAAGACAGGCCCAGTTCTATAGACAAGGTCGAAGGCGTCCGGAAAAAAAGTCAGTGACCGCACCGAAAAAACTAATCGACAAAAAGAAGGTGTCTGATAGGTGAAACTGATGAGAAATGCGAATTCTCGTAGCTCATCGGTTGGTGATAACTATTTGTGTTAGAAAACGTAACGCCTTTTCTTCAACACACCACAGTAAGTCTATTACATCTGCGCAGCTTCTCGCAAAGAAATTAATAATCTTAGGACTCATTATCCAAAAAAGCCATCGATCCGAACACCCTTAAATTGGTCTTATTCAGTTTGCAGGCGATGATTCCTCCCTTTGAGTACCTTTTTCATATATCTTATCTGCTGGAGATACACAAATGAGAAAAACCAGAAAAGAATCAATGAAAGGAAACAGGAGATTTATAACAAATTTCGATAAGAGTTGGGTATTTTGATCGAACAACCAAAACCTGGAGGAAGTGGCACTTCCAACAATGGGACAACCGTTCGTCGTTTTTTTCACAGATCGGGAGAATTTACAGAACCCGATCCCGTGTTGATAGAACGATTTCTCAATGTTCTTGAAACACGAAGCCGACGTCGAAGCTTTCCACGAAAGACGGCGAACTCTTTATTTAGAAACATCCAAGGTACTACACGTCAGTCTCGGTCCAAAAAATTCTAGTCATTTTCTCCTGCATTCTGCCTAATAGACAACGGTCTGAAGAAGCGAAGAAGAAAGACCTGCAAAACTGATTCAAGGAAATTATCGCGCCGGGAAACGAATAAAGGTTTGCTTAATTTATTACTCATATTTTAAACCCAGTCATCTCTAGTGAAACCACTTCTACAGAAAGAAAGGAGGCAATTTTCAGAAACTGAAAGGATACCTAGCACAGATTTTTGCACTTCTAAAATAGCTTCAGAAACCGATCGAGGATCTTCGGCTTCTTTGTTAGCAAATTCAGGAGCTAATCTAACGACAATAAAACAACATGGGTGATGGAAATCCTTAACCTTAGCTGAGAGTTACATCGAGAATTCCATTGAAAATAAAAAGAAAATTGCTGGTAGCATTCTTCCTAGTACCAGCTCTACTTCTTCATATGATGATTCAGCAAAAAACTGCATCGGATAGCAGCATCAAAAGAAACTTAAGTACTACAAGTTGCAATGAGAAATTCTTTAAATACTATAATATTAGCAATTGTTCTAACTATGCTGGGCATGTCAATATTTATAAATAAAAAATATTGTAATCTCGGTGAGTAGCTCCATTTGATAGTAGTCACTAAGAAAATAAATAAATGTTTCGGTTATAAGTATAAGATGATCATCATCGGGGGACTACAAGTTAAGAGAAAGAATCTTAATAAAAGTATTACAAAGAATTGTGTTATATGCCCGTTTTAGACGGTCATATTTTTGTATTAAATTTATTACGAAGTGAGTGAGAAGTGCCAATTCAACCAATCAACATTCAGTGTGGTAGCTTATCTCTCTCATTTCGTAATAAATTTGATACAAAAATATGACCGTCCAAAACAGGCAATACATATCTTAGCCAATAAAGATGCTGTAATATGTTAAGACTAATAGTATGTACTTTAATTACAGTGAAATGTAAAAACGCCTGATTCAGAGATTGTAGTGCCTACAGATTAAAAATGAGTAAAAGGGGACGACACTAACATTTTAAAATAATTGACAAGTGAACTTATAGCGTTTTCGATTCACCTGCACCGGTTGCACTCAGTGTATTTGCATCTTCATTTAATCTCATGTAATTAAACGAGATGAAGATAGACTGAGTGCGCACTAGTGCAGTCAATCGAAAACGCTACTAGTCAGGTGGTTATTGCCGTACGTGTGAAAGAACAAAATGTAGTGAATGATACAGTACTAATAACCATCTGATAACAGAATTGGCGGCAAAATATGTACATATTTGCGGGAAACATAAAGTAAATATATAAATTGAAAAAATCCTAAAAGTTTTTTGTTAATCCAATTAATAAACCTAAAAATATCCTCCTGTTAACCTATTAACTGATGAAATGAATGTAATGATGTAATTGTTATTGTTAAACCTAAACACAGCACCGCCACTGCGTTACTTTCCATTTTAGATGACATCATAAAAGGCATTGATAGGTTTCGGGAGACCAACATGGTATTACTTGACTTCACCAAAGCTTTTGATTCAGTCGACCACACCTTACTGATTGCAAAACTGCAGCACTACGGTATAAAGGACGTCGAAAGTCGGTGGTTCGGCTCATTCCTAGCAAATAGATCTCAAATGACTAACATTGATCATAAATTTTCAAGTCCGCAACTAGTCCCAAGAGATGTGCCCCAAGACTCAATTGTTGCTCCAGTGCTGTTTTCTATTTACACTAGCGATCTGAACAATTGTGCACAACATAGTTACTTTCACCAATATGCAGATGACAGCCAACTCTATTCTGTGTGCAACCCTAAACAGTGCGATAATGACATAGAATTAATTAATAAAGATCTATATAACATCTGTGAGTGGACGTCAAAACATTTCTTAACTTTGAACAGTGCTAAATCCGTGTGTATCTTTATTGGCTCAGATAGACTTCAATGCTATACCTCAAAAGACATTATACTAAACAACACTCCTCTCGCGAGAGTGATCATTGCAAAAAATCTAGGTGTACATGTTGACAATAAATTAACATTTGAGAAACATATGTATATCTAAATTAGTGTCGTCGTCATATATGAAATTAAAAACATTTCATCAATTAAAACTTGCTCTACCGGAGTATGTGAAATGGAATCTACTATTTTGTCAATGATTGATTACTGTGACACGGTTTATGGCCCTCACCTCTCTGCTTTGAACAAGAATCGTCTCCAAAAACTCCTGTGCCCGTTTGTCCTTCAATGTTCGCCGTCGGGACCGCATCTCACCTACACTAAATGAACACCAAATTCTTCGTTTGGAAAATAGACGCACCCAACATATGGCGCTGCTAGTAAAAAGAATCGTGACCTCTGGTGTACCATCCTATATTTCCTCCAAGCTTATTGCAAGGAGTGACATACATGACCGTATAACCAGAAATAATAATAAATACGAACTACCTGTTCATAAAACTGTTAAATTCAAAACTTGTTTTAGCTACACTGCGGCAAAAATGTATAACGAGCACATCGATATAAATATGTCTCTTCACAATTTCAAAAATTATTTAAGACAAAAAGTATTAAATGAGCAAGTCTCATCATAGTTTAGGTTCTCTATAGGTTGACCAGTTCCATTGAACAAACCTTTTGCTTCAATTTAACGCATTCTTGTATTATCTTATTTTTTTTTATCTTAATATTTGATTTAATTTGATTTTTATTTATATATTTTGTAGTATGTATTTTTTGGAGCAATAAATATTATTATTTTTGTATAGAAATATTTCTAGGTTTTCAGCAATATTCAAGAGGTTACCTTTATTAAATTCATGTATTATCGATACCTCCAACGAAAACTATAGGTGCTATAGGTGTTTGATTTTAAGATCGCAGCGCTACCGTGGACAAATCTGAACCTCTGTAAGCTATTCAGAATTCTTGTAATGCACGTGTTTAAGTGCGTACCAATACAAATACACAAGTTGATTTAATGTAAATATCACATATAACACAATCCTGATACATCATATACTCAGAATCGACACGAGATGTTATGTAGCATACAAGGGTTTGTTTAGTTGACACCAGATGGCGAACGCTTAGCTGCAAACTCCAATAGTAAGTGACATTAATTCATATTTTGAGATAACGGGCACGTTCAGCAGACAGCAACTGCTGAGTTGATGTGACAGCGATGTCACTAAACTACCTCGCTGAGTGATGAAAGAGTGGCAGCAGGTGAGCATTACAAGCAGCGTAACTTTTAGCCGCTGTCGTGGTCAGCGGTTTGATATTTTCGGAAATTTTAACCTAATACGTGTATGCGTTACATAAATTACTTGAATTTACGAAGTCTTTGAAGCATATTGGTTTTTAATTGTTGACGCATCATTATGGAAAAAAGTTTTGTATAAGTAATTTATCCAATGAACCTTTAATATGTAATTCTGATGGTAAGAAATTAAAAAATATTTGTTAAAATAGATTCTTGTCTGATGAAAATTGTATAACAAATTCTTTTAAATCTTTTAACGGACAACGTTTTGATGGATGGTCAGTTACACGTTCACTGAATTGACAGCTGCTGCTATACAGCGCCTCATCACACTGATAGTTATCATACAGCAGCTGCTGTCCACTGAACGCGCCCAATACATCGTATGAGACTAGCAAAATTTGATAGTCGCATACGATAGAAGGACTGAAGTTATGGGAAGTTTCTGTTAAATGATTTGCAAGATTAGAATCTATTTTGTTCTTCTTAAAAGACCTATGTTCTGAAATGCATGTTTTCATGTTACGACCTGTTTGTCTTATGTATATGTAGTTGCAGGTGTTGCAAAGAATCGATTTTGTCTTTAGTGTGAGAAATTATTGATTTGAGATTCTTTTTATTGAAAAAAATATTTTTTTCAAATTAGTATTGGAAAACTATTGTTTGATTTTTGAGAAATGTTTCCTAAGTAAGGAATACTGAAATATTGAAATTCAGTTTGAGGTGTTTTTGGTATCAAAGTAGAGGAATTGTATATAGTAGCTTATTGTTTATGAGATTATTCGTGATTTTGAAACATAAATTGCTAATTGTGTTTAAAAGAAACTCTTTATTATAAGCACTTTGTAAAATGATATTTAATTTCACGAATGAAATCAGAGTGTGGACATCGGAATCGAAAAGGCTCTGTAAAATAGTGAATTGCGTATTAGCGTTAAAGAATTTTTAATATAAATGTAAAAAATATTTTAATACCCCAAATGTCACTTTAACGTCAGTTTTGCAAAACATGACTTTCACTTACCTGACAAGAAATTACGCAAGAGGATAAATGAATAATAGGATTAACATAAAATACGTATCACAATTTAAAATTGAACTCACTACCAGTTGGATGAATTAGAATGTAATTCTTAGTTTAATCTTTATTCCCTATTCGTTCTGATTTGTTTCAACCCAATCCAAAAATATGAATTCTTTCATTGGCAAGTCAGTGCTTCTATTAAAACAGTTTCATGATTAAAGAGTTTCATGCAAATTATGCGTCCGTCGCCACTTGCAACAAGACAAAATTATCAAAGTAAAAATAATAAAATATTCGTACATTAGGACCATAGATAGGCAATTTGTATACTACCGCTCATAACGATATTGTTAAATTTATTGTCGCATTTTTAATAACATAATAATATTTAGAACACATAATTAGATATTTTATTATTTAATAAATTAACTTGATAACAGGGATGGTACACTAGTTTTCAAAATATTTTATAAATTATGGATCTTGTAGAAATTTCCAAATACAGGAGTTCCAAGTATTATTTAAAGTTCTGAGAAAAGACCTGATTTTACGAGAAATAATGTATGTTCATAAATAAAGTACATCGACAATAATTTTAGGGTGCCACTGTAGCGTGCGGTCTACCTGCATGTTTCTACTGTAGTGTACGGTCTACCGGTATGTTTCTAATGCCGTATGCGGTCTACCTGCATGTTTCTAATACCGGGTGATTTTTAAACTTTTTATCAACCCTTGCCATGAAATTTGGACGGCATGTTTTAGATTAACTGAAACATAAGTCATTGCAGTCAACATTTTATGCGGTCTACCTGTAACTTTCTAATTGTGCTTTCCGAAACTTGCAAGAAAATGCAAGATTAATCCTTTAATTACACCAAGTTGTAACAACATCCCTCATATTAATTATATGTATATTAAATTACATATTTTCCTAGAAAAACATTTATACCAAAACAAGTAAATCCTTTAATTACTTCGTCACAAATAGGGCCAAATTAGAGGTCATACTTAGGTAGAACTTAGATTCGTAGGTAGACCGCACGCTACAGTGGCACCGATTTTAGTTAGTCGTTGTATTTCGTGCATGTTATCAGTAAGCCATTTGTCATGCCAAGTATGGAAACGCAATTAAAATATTAGCACTTCATCATGAAGGGCAATTCTGTAAAAATATTTCCGCAAGAGTAAATATAAACAAGTTCGCAGTAAATTCAAATATCCGTAGTTTGAAGCAAACTGGCAGTTTTACTTGTTAATCAAAATCCCCGAGCAACATACAGAAACAACGATGAACTAATTAATTTGTGAGTAAAAAAAGTAGACTATTCACGATCCTAAAATTGAAACGAAATCGAAAAGAATTAGTTATCTGTTAATACAATGAAACGGCATTTAAAAGAAACAAATTTATTGCAGCACGAAAACCATTACAATATCTCCAATGAAGGAAAAGTTATAAAGATTAAACCATGGAAATGTCTTATGGACTGAAAAGTGAAAATGCGAAGTATTCAAATACTTCGTATTTTCGTATTGCGTTTTTGATCAAACGTTTTGATCAAACGTTTTGATCTACGAAAACGTAGATCTGAAAACAAAGATAAAAGAATTATTTCCGAACGCCTTATTACAACCATAAAGCATGGAGGCAGTTCTGTTCTCCTGTGAGGTTGTGTTCTATAATAATACAAGAAGTCTTTTGACAAGTCACAAGGAAAAAAATAGCTCGGTGTCAGTGACATATAACTTTCATAATATCACATGTGTACATACAAGGTGTACGTACAGTAGTGGAGCTAACACAGTTTCTGTGGGACGCCATACGACGACACTAAAGGGGAAGAAAACGGCGGAAAGTATTATGTGATATCCGATGATTTATGGTATCAAATACTTTTGAAAAACCTAACAAAGTTAATACAGTAATTTTTTTGTTATCGGTTCCCCTCAAAATATCTTCCAGCAAAACAGTCTCACGACTACTATGGTAAGATCGAAAACCAGATTGTGTATCATGTAAAATGTAGTTTGATACTACATATTCCTAAAGTTAAGAAGCTATTACCTTCTCCAAGATTCGTCCTTAAATTGATTAGCTTTATTTGTTTTAGAAATGGGCATAGTAAGGGTTCGCTTATAACCCTCAGGAAAAACACTATTCTTTGGTGCTTTCTCAGGACAACACATTATTAAAAACCGAATAGTTAAGCCATCAATACGAGGCACATTAGTTTTATTTGAGAATGCTACGTCCACAATTGTACTAAAAGAAAACGCGTTTTCAGCCTTCCTGTTAGCAGTTACATAGGCGATCGTTTATAATATCTTGATCAACAATCGAATTAACTTCGAAGTTTAAACTACATGTTGAACAAAACTGCTTGAAAACTACTGTAATTAATTTGTTAACTTTAACTTTTCACCACAGAAATTTTATACTGTTTAATTACGCCAGCAAATCATGCCATCACATTTAATTGCTTCGTTTTATTGGCGGGTGACTGCACTCGTCTTGTGTATTGTAGAATTAAATGAAAGTGTGCGAACGCTCGACATCTACTCTTGAAAGGCGAGCTGAAAACCTGGAAATACAGAAAAGTAGTAAACTGAAGAATGTTGTCGCATGTCTTTCGCTCGTAACATGAAACAGGCCGACGGACGTTTGTTATTTCCCGCGAATATGTTAATGTGGGAGCCGCATCATATGCAAATGGCCCAGATATTTTACAGTTTTGTAGTTTTAATGCGTTATTAAATCGTTTGCGATATATTTCTGATACTCCCGTGAATGCATGCGCTGCTGCGTGTCGATGTTTGCTTTCGTTTGTGCATAATTAATTAGTAGTAGTTTATGGGTTTTCCTTTTTGCTCTCAGATATTCCAATACGTCGCAAAATTACCAAATAAGCAAAAACATAAAATGATTAATTAGTCACTTCATCAATTTTTTATAAAAAAATCGAAATCCGTTTTTATAAGAATCTACATATACAGTAAGCGTCAGATACCTATTGTCACATCGTTAATGTTCTAGCTTCAGTGTGATGTAGTTCTTTTAAAGCTTCAATTATTACAGCAAGTCCTATACGTATACGGCAACAATAGCTAGCCATACACGAGCATTCATTCATGCCATTCTTTCTTTCGACAATATTTCCCTTCAAGAAATTGAAATGAAACAAATCCTGTTCTATCCCACTAACACAAACTGAATCTTGGAAAGAGTGTAAGTATAAACAAGTCTACACGAAACTAAGTATTTATCGTGTCGATCAGGAACGTCGGAACATCCCCAACATGATTCTCGAAGAAAGTAAAGAATGTTGGTTAGTCATCTCATCACTAACGCACGTCCTCTCCTTCACGATTGCACTTTCCGGCGGGAATGAATGTTCGTATATGGCTAGCTATTGTTATTCAAGGAGAAATTAGTGAATTAATTCTAGCAAAAACCTTGAAGAACGTATGTAGCCGACATTATGGTTGAAAAGTATGGCCGTAAAGTAGTAGCTGCTGCTCGTTCAACCCAATTGAAATTATATGGGGTATTCTAAAATTTTAAAGCAATATTTTATTAAACATTTGGGTCGTAATGGTGACATACATTTACAATAACAAATTTGAACGACTGGAAAAGAAATGGATATGAAATAACTATTACTATGTATATTTGTTGTAAAGAGTTATAATTCTGAAAACTCTTATGATCTCAATATTGAATTGTTTTGAAACAATCACGAATCAAGCCGTTTCAGGCTTTTCGAACTAATCTATCGAACGATCAGAAATGATTGTCTCTGCAAGGTGTTAGGCAAAGTAAGAATTACAAACACATACAAAAATGATTATAAAAGTGCTAGGTTAATATCAAACTTAGCGTATATCTTCAAAAAATTACTGTCATTGCTTAATAAAAATTACTATAACGAGAAATGGTAAAGCGTTGTAATCCAGGTAAGTAGTTTGAAAGTTAATGCAAACCACAGATGCATCCAATAAAATTTTAATCTTTTATGATTGTGATTAAGTCTCAGATTGCGATCTTGACATCGAACAGAAGTTTATAGGATTAGTTGTATTTAGCTGTTATTTGACAATAAAGAAACTACAGTTCAAGTAATTATTGAAGTAATTACAATAAAAATTTGTCTGCTCTGCGTTTTCGGAAGTACCGATATGACTGAAGTACTTAGAAGTTACAAATACTATAGTCTAGTACAGTACAGTCTGTACGTATACGTACAACACGTGTTCAACAAAATTATACCTCTAGTTATCTATAAAAAAAGTCCTTTATCGTAGCCTTGCATTATACATGTCAAAAATTGCTCGTATGTTGTACGTGAATCAGACCTACTCTTCAATCGTTAATTTCAGCTGTTGGAAGAAGCTAGTATGAATAGGTAGAAAGAAATCTTTCTTTCTACGTCACAAATAATTTATAGTTGAATGTAATTACCGGAATGAAACTAAAGTTGTTGGTGTTTGGAAAGATTCAGTACTAAGTTTTTACAAAGTTATACTTTAAATTTTAAATGTTTTTAAAAAGTAGTTATCCTCAATAAAAATGAGTTACATTTTGTTTAATGCTTTGTTTACTTTCCCCTGCCTTCTTGTGATTTCCTTTACAATTCAGTATGCATTCTGTCGTGTATCGCAGATGATTCGTAAGTAATAACTACAGCCCGGATTCTAATTCGGTTTAAGGAAATAATTAAAACTAAGTGGACCACAAATACACTCGTGGGCAAAAAATTCCGGATACTGATTTTTGTTAGTTTTTTTTTTTTAAACATGTGAAACATCTACAAAGTAAGATTGGGAAATAAAAAAAGGGTAGTATACATATGATTTATTTGCAAAACTTAAGACAAACAAAACGTGCAAAATTATCTTTAGTCAAAAAATCTTAGTGTTTATTCAGATTTCATAAATTGAACTGCTTTTGTTCAATGCGCATTTTAACTGTCTGAAGTGACATTGTTTGGAAAAAATGCGACCTGAAAATGTAGCTCGAGCAGTAACTTTAAATGAAGATACATCGCCAATGTGTTGAATGGTCCTCGAAGTACCATCCAAGACGTAATCCAGCGATATCGCAAAACTGCGGAGTACACGAGAAGACCAGGATCGGGAAGACCACGCATCCCAAACCGATGACAAGACCGCTTTTTGGTGTTATCTACACTACGCGACCGTGGTTTACCATCAACGGTTTTATCTCGTCAAGTGAAAGAGGTACATGGTACTGCAGTTTCAGCTCGAACCGTTCGCCTAAAATTGCAGGAATACGGATTGATATCAAGAAGACCTGCTGCTTGTCCCCTTTTGCTTCCAGCTCATCGTGTTGAGAGACTATGTTTTACACGTGAACATAGGCATTGGACAATGGAGCAATGGAGCTCCGTATTGTTAACGGATGAGTCTCGTTTTCGTCTACGTTCACCAGATGGACGAGAACGTGCATGGAGAAGACCAGGTGAACGGTTTTCAGATTGCTGCATAATTCCAAGAATACCATTTGGTGGTGGCAGTATAATGGTGTGAGCTGGTATTTCAATGCACGCGAAAACTGAGCTTGTTCTCATTGAAAATGGTGCGATGACGGCTGCTAGGTACATCAACGAATGTTTAGCTGACCACGTCGTACCATTTGCTCCATTCGGTGAAAATTGTACGTTAATGTACGATAACGCGAGATCACACATCGCACAGGTAGTTACGCGCTATTTGAATAGTCAATAATCATCGATTACAATGGCCAGCTCGAAGCCCGGACTTGAACCCAATAGAAAACCTCTGGGATTCATTAGGGCGAAGAGTTCAGCATCGATAACCCATCGCCCGAAAATTGCAGGAAAATCTCTAGAATAACGGGACCCCATTAACGCTTATGAAAAAAATTGCCGAGCGATAAAAACATCGGGCGATATGAAGCAATCCCATCGACCGATACAATTGCTATCGATCGAATTGCCTCATTATCGCCGCATCTGTGGTCTCCTTTGCATAAAATCACTAAGCAATACAACTGGCAAACTATATCCTTGAATTTCTTTTTTCATTTTTTTTTCTATAAACTTGGACGGCAGCATCGAGTGTAAACGTCGGTCTGGGTCTTCAGAGACTAAATATTTGTGTGATTATTTACATCTTACTCTAGTTTAACTTCCTGGATATATTTGTTAAAATTATAGCAACATTTGTTTTTAACTTTTGATTAAATTTAACCAAGCAATAAATGGCTTTTATTGAATTGAGATGGAACAATCACGTTGCTTACATGCCAGCCCAGTGCAACACAGCGCACGTCTATGGAATATCTGACACTCGCAAGGTCGAACCTATTTCGCGACCTAATATCCTTGCTGTAGTAATAACTCTGTCATAAAAAATGGTGCGCCGACAAACAAATCAAACAGACAAGATAATTTATAACAAACCATTTCTGCACTTATTATAGCACGATAAATTTTATTGTAAGGCCAAAAAGTCTCAATGAGACTTGCAAACAGTACAATTTCTTTAAATAAATCAATTTACGTAAGGAAAATATAACGAGCGTCTAAATAAAAACCTGGTCAAGTAGGTTGTGATCGAGAATTTATCCATTGCATTTACATAACAGAACTACCAAATGTAGCCTACTTGACCAGGTTTTTATTTAGACGCTCGCTATAAAGAAAAAATTTAAATCTTATTTAATCATCCCTTGGTCGACCATTTACTGTTTATCTACCCTTATATGTTCTTCGGCCCCCAACCGACCCCTACAAGTTCATCGACCCCTTTAACATTCTCCTCGACCTCGTTGAGAACCACCCCATGATTTAATTGAACTCAGTTCTTATTAATATTTTGATAATATACATAATATACAGGTTGCACAATTTCGTGTGTGTTCTTTAAAGACAGAAGAACGATTAAGTGTGTAGAGACAACAAGAGTTTTAACGGCGATGCATTCCCAGTCGTGCAGTAAGTGAAATGACTCAGCTGAAATTATGCAGTTCATGAGCAGAGCTTTGTTTTATCTGTCACGTAAAATCATACGAAGGAATATATTGACAGCATCGTACCGATGATACCACACTTGTTAATTTAGCACAGCGTTCAAGAACATTACACATAACTCGTTCGAATATTGGTCCGAATCACGAAAGCGGATTTATTTTATTCGCATCGCCTTGCAGTAGTCGTCTCATTTCGCCGTATGAAATTTCATACGTTTGTGAAATATTTAATGCTCTTACATGCATACACACGCGTAGGCACAAAATATCGTGTAATAACTTGTAACGTGATATGCGAAATTTAGTTTTCGAGTTGATCTCTTCTCTGCTCGATTCAATGGACGTGAATGTCAGTCAAGAAATCAATCAGACAGATCAGAGTCAATCAAAGAAAAATATGCAAATAATCCCAAACGGCATTACGCTGTAAATACAACGAACTTACATGTTTATAATTTACAGTGGCATTGAAGCTACTTACTGGAACTTTCTATGTTATTTTCTACAGAGAATGATGTGTTAGTAGTTAGGATTAAGTCTAAAATGGTCACGTACGTTTTAGGATAATAAGGATAAGATCAGATTTGAAATTTACATTTTTTATAGAAAATTATACGGTGTCCACATCAATTAAAAAAGTCTCAAATTTTAAAAGAATAGTGAAAATATATTTCACATCTCGACTTCAACAAGATTTAGATTAATCAATTTCTTGTAAAGTACATTAATGATTAAAAGGTGTTTGAATTTCCCGCCCATTAGATTATTTGTAAAAGTTGGTACTGCTTACTATTCTGTTTTACCAGGGGCGGCACATATAATTATATATTATTAAAACAATTTATTAGTGATTAGAAATTATTTTACGTTTGTTAATTACATACATCGATATGCATTGTTGCATAAAACAATCATATGTGAATACCACTTCAACTTTGATAAGAATAATTCCACATGTCTTGTTCATTGCGTATCCCCGACCGAAAATACACCTCAACAATAAATTTTTGTGCAGGTCCGTGAAAACCATCGCTAACCTAAAAACGTTCGTGTGTACTTTTATTTCCTGTTGTACGGCTGTACTTACCAATGAAAAATATCTGACAGCAAAAAAAAATTAATACTAACTCAATAACAATAACTTAAGGAAATCAAAATGTAAACAATACACCACAGGCACGCTACTGACGAAATTCAACATCAAGTCATCATATCCAGTATGAATACCAATCTTGCAAGACGAAAATTACTAATTCGACAACGCGCCAAATTCAAACGCCTTTCAATCATTAATGTACACTCTGTACATTTTGATACATCTGAATCTTTGATTATATTTTCATAACATACACTTTTTAGAGCCCTGCAACATTTTAGGTAACTTTTAATAGTATTTAACATAACAATGGATTTATTGAACTTTGCCACACTCTAATGTGCCATCCTTTATGTACAGCCGAGTTATCTGATATTCCTAAGGTAGAACGCCATTTAATTTTTTATCGGGATGACATTACTTTTAATTCTGACTGTACATACACATTTATTTTTGTTATAATAAGTTACATGAAAGTTTCTATAAATGTTGCCGAATACTTCATTATAAATTTTCAATAAAAAAGACTTTTAAATCAAATACGCTGACAATATGATAAATGAAAAAAGAAAAACATACTAAACGAAATCCTTCGATTACTCGCCGGAAAGAAGAAACACCAACGTCATCGTGAGAAAGTGCGACATACCCAAGAAAACTGAAACAAGACGCGGTGATAAATAAGACATCATGCTCAAGTTAACATCTTCACATACTTCTTGCGTATTTCCTGCATATTTCTGCCGTAACGCTTTATGATGAAGTCGGATGCCGTAAGACGTTATTGATGTATTTATTTATAACTGGAACGGTAAAAGTTTTTGCGATGACAGCGTAAATCTGGACTCTGCACAATCGCTAATAAAACGGGATATGCTTCGTAAGAATCGTAAACTCTTAATTATCACAAAAGTTAATGATTAATCCGAAACTGGACCTTCATTTAATGCGATTGCAAGTCACTTAAGTGTCTATAATTTGCCGTCAAAGTATAATTAAAAAGGGTAACCATTTATATGACCACCAGATAAACAAAGAAAATATAATAATTCTAATTTGTATGTTAAGACGCACACGCACCACTTCAGGTGACATGAATTATTTTATATTTCGTAGCATGAGATCTAAGTGCCCCTAAAGAGATCCACAAATCTTTACCGACAGTAGTCTGTTTGTGATCTTCCGGTTTTTCCCGACACCGGCATGGTTTCTTCATACCATCAATTGCCATTTGGATCTTTTCCGAATAGAACAAATTAGAAGAGACTTAATAGAAAGGAACCCGAAGTAGTTTACACAGTTAGGTCTAAGGGACAAATATAATTTGCTCATTCTTTATCATCAGGAAAGAATATTTTTCTTTTCACTGCCAAATCCGCCCCTACATACACTGCTAAGCTCAAAGCTCTGCCATTATAACCCACTCGTCGAACTATCATTATTTCTACGCATTGATACTCTCAGAGCCCCACAATTCTCTCTCTTCCATTCACTCTTAAAATATTTTCATTGAAAGTATTTATCACACTGAACGAATACTCAATAGTTGATATTTTCAACGCAGTCTTAAAATGTTCGCATTTTCGCGGTTCGCCTACAACATATCGTTATGAGCTTTGTTCGTGTGCCTTAGCAATTATAATTTTATTCTGTTGTGAAAAAGATTGTTTCTTTAAAATGATATAGAAAAATGGTAAGGGGTAGTAATATTATGGTATTATTCAACCTTAAAATAAAAATTTTAAATTCAAATTTCAATATTCGATACACTTGTAATTTTATTCTAAAGATAAAAGAAAGTAATCTTAGTTTTTATGTGTTCTTTTTCATTAATAATTTACCGTTTGGCTTATTTCTGGCATGCAAAACAAAGCAAGAACATTTTTACGCATTATTTCCTTGTTAACACTGATTATTACAGTCCGATGATTTTCATTACATTTTATATAAATAACCAAAGCAGCAGGAAAGCGAAGCCGTTTCATTCGGCTCGGCGGATTCTTCGCAAATGAACTTCTTTATCAAAGCACGGTCACCACGTCCGTAAATTAATCTTCCATTGTGAACGTTTTTAATTAAAATTTTTTACCGCTGAGAGCTGACATTTCTTGTGTGCATTTTCGGATCATTCGGATTCCTCAAAGCGTATTAACATGTGTGCCTCTTTCAAAGGTAAAAGCGCAAAAATTAATTGTTTGCTATTTTTACCGGCCGAATATTCGGAAAATGTATGGTTGATTTTGTAGCCACTATCAGAGCAGAAAGCACCTTCCTAATTGGCTAACTGGTAGGTAGATATAACTGTCCATTGCCACATAAATCTTCCAGGCATAGATATATTTATTCTTATTCGCGTGTAAGTTGGATTTAATAATGCTTTAAATGCCTCGTTATAATAAATAATAGTTTTAATTTGCAGAAAATGGTGAGTTGCAATAAGTTGCATAGGATATGTTAATAAGTCGCCTAGAAAAATATTATTTATTGCTTAATTGCTATCTGCACGATAATTAAATAAAATATATTATTATAAAAGTGCAACCACACGTTCGTACAAGTTTGCAAGCTGTACAGGAGCTTGTATGCAGAGTCATAAAATCCAGCAGTTGATTTTTTTTTGAATTCTTAATTAAATATAAAAGAAATACACAGACGTTTATGATAAATTCGCGGAGAACATTGTGGATGTATGACGACATACAATATGTAAACGGATTTGTGATACATATACGTATATGTATAACTACGGATGGAATTTTTGTATTTTATGCTTTACATTGACCTGCCATTGCTTTCATATTTGGTAACACGTGTTCATTTAATAATCCGGTAGCATTACCTATGAAAATATTTTGTTTTGGAAAACGTAATTGTGTCGCAATGTTAAACATGGGCATAACCTAACTATTAAATGTCAGCATTACACAAGTCATAACAAAAAGTAACAATTACAACTCACTCACAAATTAAATAATTTATTATTTAAGATTCACAGAAAGACAATCTATGCACAATGTCGTGCAGTAAGGACAAAGCTTTACGTCTTTACGTAACAATTTATGGACGTTCCCACAGAAAGCTCAAACTGTTGTAATAATTAGCGGATAGAGGTGTGAGAAGCATTTTTCATTATATGTCTTGTAGTTTCGATAACCGTGGCAGTACGTTTTTGAGATTGACTTTTGTTTATCTTCGGAAAAGATCTCCAATTTCACAAAACAACTGTACAATGGTGATTGCCTTCGAATGCTTTGTAGTCAATAATAACATAAACTCGTCCAAGCAGTTTCGTACTGAGTACTCATTTTTGAACTATTACGAAAATAACTTTCAATCACAAATGTTTTCTGCTCTAATATAAACACCATTTTGTAATGCAAAATAAAACATAAATGTAAAGTAAATGAGTCCTGAAAATAACTTGTTTTTGTACAAAACCAAGAAAAAACGCAAAACACTTACTCGACAACTGACAGGACGAATGATACTAGTGACGGTTCTGTTCGCGATGAGCTTAAGCTACGACTTGCCTTTACGAAAAAAAAATATTTCCTTAGCTATTGCTACCGGAATATTAAATGAACACATGATACATCAGTAAAGGTCGGTACATTCCTGGCAAACATGGGCGTCCTATATTTACGAATTTTATAATTAGTATATTGCAATATTATTTTATTTTTAACTCGTACATAATATTATTATTGCTTTCCCATAATAGCTTCCTTTTATTAAAAATTTGAATACAAAAGATGAATAAAAAGATAATCCCCCCATATGACGCTCATAAAATCTCCTGTGAACTCATTTCCTTTTTCCGCCGAAGCTTATGTCAATCGCACTGCAATATGTTACGTATATTTCGATTGATTGGGGGCATCGCTTCCACTGGTCTGCATTAGTCATATTTTTCTCGTAATCGTTATCTCGTAGTTGAGACTAATATTTATAAAAGTCGGCAAAAATTCAACTGCAAACGTATATTTTATTAGATTTAATACGTAAACTCGATTGCCGCATCTTTGCAAAAAATCAAATACTTTTTAAGATTGCCAGAACAGTTCCGAGCTGTATACATCAGTCACGGCAAAATTCGTTGTATGTTTACCGTACGGATTTAGTACCGCGAAAGTATATACAGTGCGAGTCTCTAACTTGGAATAAATTCAGTAAAGCAAAGACAGTTTTTTTTCGGAAATATGCTCGGACACGTCGATTAGTATTTTAAATTGCGCTCTTTTTCATCTAAGAACATTTTATACAGCGTGTCCCAAATTTGAGATATGACGTCATCGACTATTTTTTTAAATGGCAATCCTATTCTTCTATGACTATTCTTAAAGTGTATAATCAAGTTACACATGCGTACCAAATTTCAAATTTTTATTCCTTGTCATTTGAAAGATATTTAACAAACATCAACTAATTTTTTGTCAAACTGGGTTGACGTCTTATCACAATGTTATAAAAACTCTTAAGTTATTAAGAACAAGTAAAAAAAGCAGCATCGCATTCGACTCGTATTGAGTGAGGAGATTATTAGTTTGTCGTCTTGTGATAAACACCGTTTGTTGAAAAATCGGCCAAAATGCCTTACTTAACTGAAACCCACAAGATTGAAATTTTAATGATGATTGGCTACAGAGATAGGACAAGAACACAAAATGAAGTTATTCACTTATTCAGAGAGAAATATCCTGCTTAACCACCCATATCGCAAAGTACCGTAAACAAGATTGAAAAACAGTTTCGGGAAAACGGGCATTTAAGAAAAACCAATAATCATCATCAGAGTGCGCTCAATGAGGAGGTCAAACTTAATGTACTTCTCTCTGTTCAAGAAAATTGTCATGTCCCCACTAGGCAGTTAGCTAGGGAAGTCGAAATTAGCCAGTCGTCAGTGGCAAGAATTTTTAAAGCGCAAAATTTGCATCCTTATAAAATGGCAATCCTCCAGAAACTCACCGAAGATGATCCGGATAGAAGACTCCAGTTTTGCGAACAAATGATGGATCTACTAAACAGACATTTTCTAAACATAGAAAACGTCCTGTTTTCTGACGTTTATGTTAAATGGTCAGGTAAATCGTCAAAATTGTCGTTGTTGGGCAGACAACAACCCACACTGGATGAGGGAAGGCCACACTCAACATCCAGAAAAAGTCAATGTTTGGGCAGGGATTGTTGGTGATCGAGTAATAGGACCAATTTTCTTCCAAGAAAATCTCAATGGAGCGAGATATTTAGAATTCTTACAGGAAGAAGTTTCCTGATCCGGTTGAAGCTGATGTCCCAAATAGAAACATCTGGTTTCAACAAGACGGTGCTCCTACTCATCCGTGAGTATCTGGATGATGTATTTCCAGGCAGATGGATTGGTAGAAGAGGACCCTTTGAATGGCCACCCAGGTCTCCGGATTTAACACCGCTGTACTATTTCTTATGGGGGTACTTGAAAAGCAAAGTTTTTAAGACCAAACCAGAAAATATTGAGGTGTTGAAAGAACGAATAGAACAGGAGTGTAGGCTAATTTCCGCCGAAGTAATTAGAAATGCTCAAAACGAGTTTAAGTTCCGTTTAGGGTATTGTCAGTTAGTAGATGGACAACATTTTGAGCATTTAGTGAAGTGAATTTATGACTATTGAGTTTCAGATTTCTTCATTTTTTGAATTAGTTAATGTTTGTTAAATATCTTTCAAATGACAAGGAATAAAAATTTGAAATTTGGTACGCATGTGTATTATACACTTTAAGAATAGTCATAAAAAATAGAATTGCCATTTAAGTGTGTTGCAGTGTTGCCAACTTGGTAGATTTTCTACTAAATCTGATAGATTGGGACTCTAATTTAGTGACAAAATTTCTAATCTAGTAGATGGTAGAAAATCTGGTAGATTATAATAAATTATTTCATGAATTTCTGGTAATTAGCTAAATCAGTTTTGATATGATGATTTGAATGTGTGGTAGTTACGTTTACAATTCTTTTATTAGTGACATCTGTTATATTTTCATATATTTTTTGTTTTGGCCTCTAGCGGCTAATAGGTTAACTAGGAAAGAGTATAATCACATAGAAGTATCCACCATTTCTGACTATACTGCGGGAAAAACTTCTACAGGACAGGTGTCCCTTATATGCCTTTAAAGCTTAGGGTAAAAGCTTTCCTCTATGGACACTGAAGACAAAACTGCAAAAAAATTGTCTTCTGATGGCGTTTTCGATTGACCGCACTAGTGCACACCCAGAATATCTTTATCTCGTGTTATTACATGAGGTTAAAAGAAGATACAAATACACTGAGTGCAACCGGCGCATGTGAATCGAAAACGCTATTACTCTTACTTTTTTTGAGTCTTAAAGTTCACGCCTTTAATACTGAATTTTATTAAAATGGTTACGAGAACTTATGTGAAGCACGTATTTGCTTAAAAGGCATGTTGAAATTAACACGAAACGTTAATTAAAATTTAAATTAAAGATTCAGTTCTTTTAGTCGCAATAAAAATCGCCCCTTCTTTGTTTTGACCGTTTCCGAATTCGCAACCCGCGAACCGCGATATTCCTGTGCATGATTGTTAGAATTCTGATAGAATTCATTTACTCTTTTGGAATCTCCACTGTTGGCAACACTGTTCTGACGTGACGTACACAATAGCGTCCAAACATTACGCGAGGAAGGTTGCGCGCATTTTTATTATTGTTTTCTATAGGTCTGTTCCAACCACGCTTTGTGACTGTTTCGAAACCGTCACAAGCATGCACTCATCAAAGTTTTTCGCTTGACAAAGTTGTCAAAATCGATCATTATTTCGGTGGGCAACTGATTATGACGGTTTCGAAACCGTCACAATGCGTGGTTGGAACAGAGCTTATATTTCGAGTTGTATCAAGTACCTACTGTAGAAAAATGGGTACAGCGGAACAAGCGAAATGATAAAGAAAAACCTTTGTGGACTCGCGAAAGGATAGAAGCTATCACAGTCATTGAACAATTTAAATTAGCACCACTACTTAAACTGCAACGGACACATAAACAGTACTATTATGGAAAAAATACGATGTTATGGAAGTAGGTACTAAAAAATCTTTGATTTTGAAAAGAAAGCCTGACTCCGATCCAGTTGTGAAAATAGTGCCAACGGAAAATTTTTATCACTTACTTCGGGAAACCCATCAGTCAACTGGCCACGGAGGAAGAGATAAAATGCTGTATACTTTGAAATCGAAATACCTAATATCTACTTCAGTTGTACTGGAGTTTTTAAAGCTGTGCACGGTATGTCAGTCTAAAAAAAAATTTCCAAGAAAAGGAGTCGCTGTTTGCCCAATTGTATCCAGCGATTTCAATCATCGTGGCCAAGTCGATTTAGTTGACTTACAGTCGACCCCAGACAGAAATTATAAATGGCTATTACACTACCAGGACCACGCGACGAAATTCAGCTTTCTTCGACCGTTGACTTCAAAAAGAGCTGCTGAAGTAGCAATGGAGCTATTAAAAATATTTTTGGAAGTAGGTTGTCCTCATATATTACAAAGCGACAACGGCCGTTACTAAATAAATACTTTTAATAACTAAACAATATTATTTCATCTTTTCACTAAAACAGTTAAGGGATTTAATAAATCATTTACTTTCTTTAGCGAAATCACTCCACAGAGTTGTTATTTTAACATCTTCCGTGAATTGATCATCTACCTTAGGGATTTGATCAAATTTTCGTTTTCATCATTTCCCTGCGACATATACACGGCAGTGTTGAATAGAACCGCCCGACTTACAACCTTACAAGTATTTCATTGACCGACATCACCTTCCACATTTGCCGGAATATACTTATACAATCTGTAAAACATTTGCATCGTTATCCATAGGCTCGCAACTCGCAATAACGAGGGCGAATGAAATTGAGAATAACAAATACTCCTATACATTTTTCTAAATTAATAGTATTAAATAACTCTAACCTGGAGAAATATCGATGCTTGTGACAATTACATATTAGAGTCTCGATAATACGACGAAAGTATAATGAAATTCATAGAACTTTATACGTACAGTTCTTCCGCTCGATCTTTACAGTCACGTCACACTTTACCGATTCGAGAAACGAAATCAACATATTATTTTATCCTTATCTAATACGTATGTTAAAACAATGATAGAATTTATATTTATATTATGTATTATATATTTATAAATTTGTCATTTTGAGTCGATAATTTTCTGACGTAACTGCAAAGATTGAGCGGAAGTACTGTAGGTCAACAGCAAAAGCAAACCTAAGATCGCCTCTCCCTGGTGATAACATCACAGACGTAAATGAAACAAATTTTGTTGTTTTTACACGAAACTAGTTGAGTAAGCCGCAGTTAGTTGCGTGTGCCACTAACGTGATAACGTCAAATATGTTATTCCGATCCTTAAATAAAACTGTCAAAATAAAGGAAAAAATACATACATATATTACATTAAACATATCATAAACATTAATCGGATCAGCTACACGACTCGGTTATCCGCACTTTGATATTCCAGTCTTTGTGTTTACTATAATGTTTTTCTTCATTTGCCTTGCAAACATTCTTCTTG
Source organism: Dorcus parallelipipedus (assembly GCA_958336345.1). Lineage (NCBI taxonomy): Eukaryota > Metazoa > Arthropoda > Insecta > Coleoptera > Lucanidae > Dorcus > Dorcus parallelipipedus. The sequence continues at coordinate 31,206,787 of OY284475.1, forward strand.
GAAAGTAGTTTCTTTGAGACACTCTTTATTGATCTTTTCATATAACAGGTTTTCTCGATACAGAATTTGAACCACACAAAATAAAAATTTCCGGAGTGTGCAAAACATAAACAAGCAGTATTGTAATTTTTTGACATAGCTAATAGACGTCGCCTGCGTACACGTTCACGAGCTTGTATGATTGTGTTGATACCTCTTAAGAAAAAGTATGCAGTGTATGATTTTCAACATCCATTTTTCGAAACCGTTTTTTAAAATCACTCAAAAAGAATAGAATTGAAATTTGTTCTTAATAGAATCCTAAATTGAAGATAAGTATTTTGAAAGGAAGTAATGAAAAATATTTTATTCGCCTAAATTTGTTTTATTAGAATTCAGAAATTATCGTATTTGTAATTCAGATATTACGCTTACAATAGTTATTTATTGCTATAGTTTTTTATTACCCATTTATAAGGCCCAGTTTAACTTTGAGCCAAAGCTTAAACCATTAACGACAACTGTTGAAATAATCGTTGTTATGGGTTTGAAGCTTCAGCTTAAATTTAAACTGGCATTATACAACTGGTGCTTAGTATTTCAGGAGGCGTTTTATTCACGAAAAAATATTTAAACGTGAGTGGATAAAACGCCTCCTTAAAACATTATTTTGGAACTACTAATTACAAATTATTAGTTACTAATTACAGCAATTGCAGTAACAATAACACTGAACGTAATTTCTTTATCTGAATAATTTATGTTAAGAATACACCGTGACCTCCGATTGCGAGAGATATATAAAGCTATTTCACGAATACTAAAAAGAAACAGCTGCTTATACAAAAGTTCTTAAAGTTCTTAAATGTTCTCGATCGATCGGATATATTTAAAAAAATGATGTGTACATATAAATTTTGGCCGATTGCAAAAGCAATAATCACCAACAATAAATCTAAAGAAGACTTGTCAGTGGCATCTGGCTTTATTTCTATTGTTACTTACACTAACTTATTTTTAGAAGGCCGTAGATCACAAAACCCTAAAATAGAAAAGAAAACAATGGCATCACCATGTCATTATTGTACAGTGTGTAATCGAATAACTTTCACTTACTGTATCCACTATTAATTATTAATTCACAAGAAAAGAAGGGCAAAGATCAAAAGTACCTAACCTCGGAAAAATCTACGTTTACTTTTTACAATAAACGTTTGAGAAGCACTGGATGTGATTTAAATGCCCCAGCTAATGAAGTTTACTATTATGTGCAATAAATGATAGAGCAGTAATTTCGCTAATGTATAATACAATAAACGTTGAGGCAGGTCATTTATGACTTTCATACGAAAGAATATGGAGATTACCATTTAGTGATACGTAAGCAATAAAAAAGTAATGATAAAACAAATTTGAAACAGTAAACATGAATCATACCTAACAATGACTTAAAAATTAGATAATAAAATTAATCACATTCTAAAAGTGTTATTGGAAAACAAGCACGCCGATACTCATCATCCCTTAATTGATTATTTTATTACTTTATTACATTCAGACTACACAAACGAAATTCCAAAAAATCGTGCAGATTAACATGTATTCATCCGATGAAATAAAATAATAAATGCATTGATTGTATTTAACGCATTTTCTTTTCTAAGTATACAAGTCAGCAAACTAACTAATAAAAACATTCATTTATTTGTTCAATCATTTAACAAATTAAGTCAAATAGTTGTTTACAAAGTATGGAATATCACGAGATACTTATTGTCGATTATCTAATGAAACAGATTGTCGAAGATTACAATACTTTGTTTTACTGATGTAAATTGCTACACTTTTATGAGCAGCAGTTATAAACTGTATTAACAATACGCAAAAATCGGTTTATGATAAATTAATTTAGTAATCAACGCGACTGAATATTTAGAATTTTATTACGTTATCGAATTGTTCACGCGAGCAACATTGACCGAGTGACCGTGAATTTTGCTGGAGCTTAACAATTAATTGTATAGGCAAAAGAAGCAAGAAACAAAATTCCAGGTTACCATACTCTTATATTACAAGAAATAAACAAAACAACTCAAAGTTTCACTCAACACATAAAATTTAAAGTAAGGAGAAGTCACCCAAAATTGAAAAATATTATCAATAGTTTTACGCTATAGAAAAAAGTAATGATAGTTGAAACGAGGATAATTATGGACCAATTATAATTTGATTGTGGATTAGATATTTAAAACAGACATTCAAAATTCCTCGAATTTTTATGAGACCCCAGTATTTCCTTTTTGTTTATGATCATATTTTAGAATTTATATAACATTAGCTGTTTTTGATTCAACTAGTGGAGTAGCTCTGAGCAGCACTGAGTAGAACAGATCTGATCCGTACAAAAAATGTTCTTTTCATACCACCATGGGATCAATTGGAATTAGATCAGTTCAAGATCATTTCAAGTTCAGATCAGTTTTGGATCACGTATGAAACGAAGACGGCTAATAAATTCAAATTTGAAATACATATTTTATTATTTGTTATTTGTATCTAAATTGTTTTTCTTTCTATTAACAGCGTTAATTTGAATGACTGTAGTTTTATTCTAAAACAGACATAAATGTCGAAAATTTACAGAAATTTTCACAATGTTTTACGTTGCTGATTGTGTAAAGTTATTAATATAGTTAAGGTTAAAAGAGTCACATTTAATGCATTTACGATGACATTTATGCATAAATATGACTAATAATTCACGCAAAATATCTTAGAATTTTATAAAGTTAATTGATTTTGCTTCGTAAATCGTGGAATCCAAATACATTCCAAAAATGACAGAAACCTTAAATCTCTCAATTTGTTACTGAAAGGTCAAAGTGTAATATTTTGTAACAAGTTACTACATCAAGTAATTACGAAGGGAAGAATCCCGATGTGGTCGTAAATACCACACGTAGAAACGCAGACTAAAGAACACGTTAAGTGTTAACGAAATTTCAAATATCGTAAACCTCGCTCAGAACGTTCAAACGGTACAACGTCGTATAAAATTTTTGATTCCGTCGAATTTATTTCTCGGTACCGGGCGTTTTAAAATACCACTTCGTGAAGTCGACCTCAACATGAGTTTAACCTTCCTGACCCCAAAACGAAATAACTTTTTACGAAGACGTAATTTCAGATTTGGCGAGGACGGCGCGTCCGTATTTCCCAGTCAGTTTTATTAGATTGAAACTGCAAGGAACGTGTTGCTATCACGTTTTTAAATCTCGCCGCAATTAACGTAGTTTTAAGATAATGTTGATAATTTATGCAAACGTGATCGAATATTTGCCCAATTAAATTGCACTTTAATATATCTTCAACGTTCAAAACCATACTGGCCCAGTTATGCAATGATTGAGACCAATTGACGTTAATTAAGGAATTATTAATAACTCATGCAGCCCGTAATGTTTAATTAACTGTTGGAATTACGTCCGCTACATAATTGACCAAACATTGTTGTCGGTTTTAATCGTATGAATCAGTCTTTTTATTTAACGAAAATCAAAAAGTTATTGGAGATGAATTATTTAATTGAAAATGACAAGTAAAAATAATATTTTTTAAACGAACTTATCGTTTAAAAAATATTATTTTTATTTGTCATTTTCAATTAAATAATTAATTGGTAGTGAAACATGACAGCGTACACCAAAAATGTAATAAGCAAAAATAACCAAGAGGTCAAAGAGTTAGCCAGTATTGTTAACAGAAGAAAAGAAAGGTCAACTATAAAATAGAAGCAAGAAATAGGTAAAGATGAATTTAAAAGAACATGGAATTAGAGTGACTGAAATCGAAAGATAGAAAGAAAATCATAAAATCTGCACAGTACACAGTTCGGAAATGAAACGATAAATATGTCTTAAATATAAAGGACCAAATCGTTCTTCCCTTTACTTTGACAAGTTTATGCCCTATTTTGGATTGCTTTACAAAATTTCCAAGAATTTACATTTAAATACATTTAAACAACAAATCCAAAACGTGCCAAAATTTATAGCTTTATAAAAATTCCCAAAAACGTATGCCAATTTGAATGTAAAACAAACATCAAAAGAAACCGCCACAGATACTCGAGTAAAACGCATACATTCATTAACTATATAATTTCTAAACTGTTCATTGAATATAACATTACAGATAACGTTGAATATAAAACGCAAAAAATATGGATATTAATTTCTTATCAAATTAATTGAACGATACGAGTTTTTCAGAAAAATCACCGTAACAGCACACTTGCCGACGAAGCTGTTATGTAAATTCAAACGTAACTGACTACTTTTTACGGTTTGCAATTAACGTTAAGCCTTCGTTTAATTTAGAAACACATACTTCAGGTGACTTTATTATTAATTGAAACGTTCGTTGACGTACAGATGACACGTTTCACCCAGTTGACAGAATTATGTCAAAAAAATATGTAACTTGTATACTCTGTTAACACATCAAATCTTTAAATGAAAGTAACAAAGATTTAATAAAGTAACAAAAATCAGATAACGATTCTATAAAATTAACATGTCCATGTATTGTGCTAAAAATTAGATTGAACAACGCTGGATTCTGAAAGAATTCTTGCTAATCGCATTGTAAAAGCCGTGTCGTTTCTGCGCGGGAAAAAATCCTCAGTACTTTGTACTTGGCTCGTTATCCAAGCCTCTACATCGAAATTATATATTTATTGTGCATTTCGTACTGGAAATAGTATTCTCCATACAATAGAAGCACTTATTGCAGAACACATAGTCCTATAATAAACACCAATTACACGGATTCTGCTGTCGTGTCAGTTAACGAGTCGGACGCAAATGCGGTTAAAATATGAAAATGAAAATTTATAGTCGTCGTGCTCCACTCTTGGCTTGTTTTCAGTGTATACGAAGAAGATAAAATGCCCATAGATTCTGTTCCTAGAGAAATTCTTTTGGATTAAATAGCAAGTATGAGAATATTTGTTCTATTTGGCCATTCTTTAGTATTACCTACAGTCCTACACTAACATTTTTGAAGCTTCATTATTTCAATATATTTATGAACGATTTCGTTCATCTTACAAAACTGTTAAATCAATACATTTCGGTAAATATAAAATACGCGTTCTATTAGCATTTAGTTTCGTTGAGTTTAAAATTGAAAACATACAGTACAGCTGTGACTTTGATAAAAAAAAAGAAGCAGGGATGACTGTTGTCACTATTTTCAGGAGCTTGGATGTTACAGAGAAAGCCCCGCAAAATGTCAAAAATCAAAGAAAAATCTTTGAAATAAAAAATATGTATACTATGTATACAGGGTGACTGACAATTGTTCCTCCAAAGCAAAACAAAAAATTAGTAGGAAAATGAACGTTACAGATTCCAGAAAAAATGTTTAAAACATTCTACGACACAGTTTATAATTAATTAAATACTTACTTACCCTAAAAGCTGCGGCGTAATAAGTCATGACGTAACCTTTACAGAAAAACTCGTGGACATTTTATTTGTGATTTCTAAGCAAGAAATTATTTACGACATCTCGGATTTCGGATTCACTTTTAAGTAGGAAGATTTGGATGCATTCTACGTTCGTGTTATTATAAAAGAGTCTAAATCTATGTAGTATGAAACTCCAGTTATAGATTTACTTGAAACGGCAAATTCCAATGTTTTCCAAATTTTTACAACTGACAATCATTTTTTCATCAACATACTCAGGTAGATATTTGGTAGTTATGGTCTTCGTTAAATAATAAATCTAATAATCTTTGTTCATAATTATTTTCAAAGCAAGTTATAATATAATCCGCTAACTGCGTCATATTAAATGCTTCCGGGGAGGGAAGTTAGCCTGCAGAAGTTCCCAAAGTTGAGGAATTAACGTGCATTTAAACCTACATTTTAAAGTATTGCGTAGTATGTTATAAAAATGTGACTTAAAAATAAATATAGTAATTACCTATTAGGAAGGCAAAAGAAGAGCCGCGCGCCGTGTACGAACTCTGACACTAAGGCCTAGTTGTACAATGTCTTTTATATTTAAGCTGAAACTTAAATCCATAACAACGATTATTTCAACAATTATTGTTAACGGTTTAAGCTTTGGCTTAAAGTTAAACTGGAATTGTACAACTTGGCCTAAGTGATCGATGACCTTTAATATAATTAAATTGTTTAGCTTTAATATGAAAAAGTGAAAATATTACCTAATCCTTTATTTTAATAAGTACTTTTTAAATAATTTAATAATAAATTAATCATAATTTGAAACATAACAGAATAATTACATTGCTTACCTGTCAGTAACAGTATTGAGTTATTGGCCAACAAATTAATTTGGACGGGTTGTGTTTTATTTCTCAAAAGTAAGAAACATTGAAAGAAAATGTGACTGATGATTTATTTGGACATTAGCTTCACATTACTAACAGTTACTTAGCAAAAAATATGACTCGGGGAATAAGTACGTGAGCATTCGCACTTAAATGTAATTGAAACGTTTTTACCTCACATGAAAATAACATTAAGAAATAATCAACAGCGAACATGTTCATTTACTGAACAATTCCGAGTATATAGAAAATTGCTCATCCAAACCTAGAAAATTATAGAAAACCGATTAGTTTTTTTGCCAATTATGTCCAAAGTGTTCGAGAAAGTACTTATCAAAAAAATATAAGTTATCCTTGATGAACAAATCACCAGTTCGGATTTAGAAGCTATCACGGAACGATAGAACAAGTCCATAGGGTAGTTAAACAAGTCAACCAAGATCTGGACAGGAATAGATACTGCTCAACTGCCTTTCTAGATATTACACAGGCGTTTGACAAAATCTGGCATACGGGACTATGTTACAAACTTAAAAAATGTTTTTCCCCGCCAGATATATGATGTTATAAAATTCTACATAACCTCGTTGAAAATTATAATTAATTTTATAGAGTTATAACCTATATTGTCTGATTTACAACAAAGTAGCGTCCTTGACCCTACTTCATACTTAACATATACCCCTGACATGCCAAAAACTAATGTGAGAATAACTACATTCGCTGATGATACAGCAGTACTTTCTTCAAACCTTAATCCAGATACAGCCTCTACACATATTTGCAAAGACACATAAATACAAACCAAATGAAAGTAAATCACTTCATATAACATTTATTACAAAACAGAACGATTATCTTGCTGTTACATTAAACGGTCAACAACTAAAACATGTGGATTCTGTGAAATACTTTGGCATGCACCTGGACAGGAAACTCAACTGGCGAATATACACAGGGTCTTAGGTAATTGACTGGACACCTTCAAACCACGTATTGAGAACACTCTGTAGAGTAAAAAAGCCTTTAGAGGATACTGCGGCTTTCGTTTTCCAGGAAAAAATTGTTTGGAAACCACTGAATTTCTTATCTACAGTTACACCCACGTACCGAACGCCAACCGGGCGGGCGATCCCTTCCCTTAAATTCCCAGATGGTTTATAGTTTTACGACAAACAAATAACGCACGTTCGGTGTCTCAACAGATTTCGGAGTGTGCGGGTCATGGTCAGAATGAATTATTACACAAATAACGAAATGTTGACATTATTCTAACGTACGGAGAATGTAGGTGCAATGCACGTGCTGCAGTACGGTAGATATCGGCAGCGGTATCCCCTGCGTCGTACACCGTCGTCAAACAATTATTGCAATTGTGCAACCAGCAAGAGTACTATCAGCGGTCCTCAATAGTGCGCTCTTTTTGCATTTTTTCAAAATGTCCCGACAATCCATCATGTCCTGCGTATTTTCTGATCCCATTTGACACCCTTAATCTACAGTTTTAATTTGTCCAAGCAATATCCTAACACCCTGTATATTCACAAAGAGGAAACAACTAGACATGCAACTTAACAAATATTATTGGATGATAGGAAGAAAATCACTATTCTCAATCAACAATATTTTTTTCTGAAAAGTTTAAATCGCGACATCCCGCGCTCATAAAATTTTTAATAAATTTTTCATTTATAAAGCGATACTGAAGTCAACATGGACGTACGGAATACAACTTTGGGGAACTGCAAGTAATTCTAATATCGAGATACTTCAGCCTGTTCAAAACAAGGTGCTACGTTTAATAGTTCACGCACGGTGGTATGTTCCAAACTCAGTTATTGAACGGGATCTGTAAGTACCATCAGTGAAAACTGAAATTCCAAATTTTTGCCAAAAATACAGTGAAAAGATGAAAGTGCATCCCAACCTTTTATAGCGTTTTCGATTTACCTACACTGGTTGCACTCGGAGTATTTGCGTCTTATTTTAACCTCATGCAATAATACGAGATACGAGATGAAGTTAATCTAAGTTTGATCTAAGTGCACGGCTATTAGTCAAGTCAATCATGGAAGAAACCATAGAGCCGAGACGTTTGAAACGTTTGAAACCTACAGACTTATTAACTAGGTTTAATGAAGTGTGTTTCAGTTTTAGTCTTAAAGTTGTTGTAGATCTTTGTCATATTATGACAGTATAACCTGTTTGTCTAGCTTGTAAATAGGGAACAATGCATTAGAGCTGTTCCTTTCAAATGAGTTGAAAGTCAAAAATAATACTTAATGTCTGACTTGGAAACCCAAAATCGATTGTATGTACAAAGGGGATAAAAGAAAACTTACTGCACAATATTGCAAATCTCTAGTCGTCCAAATATTTAGTTGTTAAGGTTCATTTAAGCAAAACTGCAGACAATAACAGAGTAGAACAGTGTCGTAGCGACTGCATAGCAAGGGTCTGCAATGCTGAATGGCCTACAAGTGTGGGGGCTTTGGACAAGTAAACTGAGAAAAAGTACATAATTTCAACAACACAGTCTAGATCAATGATTGATTTATATCGACCCCTAGGGGTCGACTCCGACCTGCAAGGGGTCAAAAAACAAAAAACAAGGGGGGGGAAACAAAAATTGGGAGTGCATGAGATGTAAATAGGGGTCCACGGGAATAGATCCCATGTCGTGACCAAAATTTTGGCTTTCGATAAATGTATCAATATGTTGCGCGCATACGTGAAGTAGCAACGCTTGTCCAGACTTGTACCAGGGCTTTGCATCAGGCTCATCCCTCCCATTAAAAGCATTTTTTTGTGTAGTTATTTTATATTACAATTTTACTAGATTTGCATTTTGTCGTTTTAATTAATAAGGGCCAGTTTTTCAATCACAAGTTAACTTTAACCTTCATTTTATTGCCATAGGAATATTTGTTGTTGAATTGTTACTACGGGAATAAACAGATAGTTAAAGTTAACTTGTGATTGATACATCGGGCCTGAATGTATAAAACTTAACCTGTTTTTTTTTAACGTTTTCACTCTACACTACAGTTAAACCTATCAAAGTGAGTAGCACTGTGTCAGCTGTCAAAAATTGATGAATTTGTAACAATTCAATATTAGAAAGGCGGGGGGTCTACCCAAAATAGAAAAAATTGGCACGTGGTCTACGAGACAAAAAAGTTTGGGAACCTCTGGTCTAGATAGAAAAAGAAAAGATTTTATTGTTTTTCTTTCGACCACGACAAACACCTTTATAAAACAAATTGCCTTTTTTCTTATATACAGGCTGTTTAAAAAACAAGTTCGGATATTTCACCCACTTATAGTTCACATCAATGCAAACATAAAAATCTTAATAAACGTATGTCCGGAAATCAACCGTTTTCGAGATTTTTTAAATGAAACTTATGTACGCGCAGAATTTTGGCAGTAATAACGTGTGCTATGAGAGTGATTTAAACCATTTTTATGGAGATGAGCATGCGTAGGAGGACATATAAGAACATATACTGTAATTGTTTTTTAATCAAGATTAAAATGATTATATATATTAAATGATAATAATAATAAATAAATAATCTTTATTAGGCGAAGTTTAGCACAATTGCTAGTCTTATACTTAACCTAAAAAGTATGGAAACCAGTACATAAAAATGCATATGTAAAAAGTACGAAAATAAACCTATACTTACTAATAATTATTGGGACTACTCAAAAATTAAATAAATGGCAATTATTAAAGGCAACTTTAAATTAAATGAAATTACTGTCTGTCTCTATTCACTTAGTAATATGTTTTTTAATTTATAACTAAATTGTTTGACAGCTAATTTCTTCAAGTCCGAGGGAAGACCATTATACAAAGGAACAGATTATAAGGAAAGCATCTTAAATAGAGTGCAGCTGAAAATTGAGGCAAATGAAAGGCATTCGGATTACGTATATTTGCATTATGCAACCGACTACGTGGCACTACCACTAAGTACTATTTTATGTACTGAAGTATTATATTATACATATTCAGCCAGTAAACTGAATAACATCAAATGCGATTTATTAGTATTTATAATTAAATTATGTTGATTTGATATTTCCAGTAAAGTGGCAAGGTCTGAGTTAATTGCAACCGAAGTTGACTGCACTGCATCAACTATGCTGAAGCTGTGTATCATCTGCATAAAACTGAAAAATATAATTTTTAAGAAAGTTCCTGAAATCCGATGTATAAATGATGTAAAGCAGAGGCCCTAAAACCGATCCTTGCAGTACACCTGATTTTAATGAGGATAAGCTGTTCAATACTACTCTTTTCTTTGCGTGCCTGGAAGTAATTTTGAAAAAACAAAACAAAATTATAGTCGAATCTGTAATATTTAAGTAACCGATGATTAACACGATCAAAAGCTTTACTGTAATCAAGAAATATACGAGTAAGTACTGAAGCTTTATCACAATCACGAGCTTCAAATATTTCATCAGTTACATTCAATAATGCAGTTGAACAACTATTAATTTAAATTGAAAAGTTACTGAAGGTTTAACAAGCAAAATGTATTTTTTACACAATCCACTGTATCTCGGGAACGGTTGATTTTCAGGCCTATGTTTATTAAAACTCTTGTGTTTGTATTGATGAGATCTATAAGTGGGTAAAATATCCGAACATATTTTTTAAAGACCGCGTATATGATTTATGATTTTAAAAGCTTAATCGAAAACTCCTTCCCGCCAATTAGTCGTTTATATCGAGATTCTACTCTATTATGATCTGTATTATCTCTTACTTCTTTTCTTACGTGTTAATGTAGGTGTGTATTATATTTTTATTTTCTGTTGTTCGCTTATTAGATGTACGTATTTTGCAAAAGTCAAAATTTTTGTGTGTTTCTTTATTATAATCAACAATAAAGGAGGGCGGCTCTCCGACCATGCTTGCGGAAGGGTCCTATATTTGTAGCTACTCCACTGGGTTAGAGTTAACATGAAGTAAATTATATACATGTAAATCCTCAAATATACTTCATTCGGCGGGTATCAGTACAAAGATGTAGACGGACACGACTTGCGCACATATACAGCAGAAGAATGATCATTGAACACTGAAACTACGCAATAATGGATTTCGCCATAGTTTAAAGCGACGACTGAAGATTTATTGCCGCGTTCTTTCATGAAAAAGCACCATGATACAAATGCATCTAAAATGTAAATGACTCTGATCTGTGACTAAAGAGCAATAGTGAAATGTCTTCAGATTATTATATGTCAGATGCTGCGGACCTAAAAAAAAGGTCAACACTTGTTTGCTAGGAATGTAACTTTCATCCTCATATCACTAGAAAAGATAAGAAACATGGCTAGTTACTTCATTCTTAATGTTTAGATTATGTATCTATGTTGTTTTCAACACTGTTATTATGAAAATAAGTGTTGTAATTTCGGGGTGTTTCGGTAAGGAGGCAATTTAAAAACTTTTTCTGAGTGTTAAGAGCGCGTACCACAAGAAGTATGAGATTTGCCGTATGCAGAAAGATATCTCGTATAATCTCTTCATGAGGACAGTGCCTACATATACCAATTGTTTCGGAAAGATTTGTAAAAAAAGCAATAATGAGCAAAAATTATCATACCTATTGTAAGGTAAATGATGTAAGAGATAAGGTTATGATGATTCTAAACTAAACCTCCTTGGTACGATTCACTTTCTGAATAGTGTCGAGTGGATTTAATAGCGCGCGACATCAGTACATTACTCGTTTTCATCAAATTGAAATAATCAACAATAAATTTTAGTATAGTTCAAGAAATTAACAATTCATCAAGTAAAAAGTTGTTTTCAAATAAAAACGAATATCTATATGAAAAATGCCACACCTAACATCTAATCTTGTAAATACAAAGTGCAGAAGGATAAATTGCAAAATAATCACCCAAGGAAAACGTATTTGCTTTGAATTTAATGCATTCCGGAGCTCGTATGAAATATTTCAAGCACTTCCAGCAAAGCTGAGAATTCCCGGCGCAATACGTCTTCCTTCCATATTTTAATTATGCGCATATATCTGAGCCTATTGATATGTCAAATGTCCACTGTATTACGTTCTCGACTTACCGTGAATGATATTCCGAACGATAGAATTTCCGTCGTAATTTCAATTTCAAAACAGCGATGATCTACAATCTCAACCGTAAAAAAGCGCCATCAGATAAATTGTTTCGTACACTTACAATAACGTAGGAGAGGAAAAAAACGGCGGTCACACTTCGTTACGACTAAATCAACGGAAATTTGTACATAGGCGAGCTGTACTTGTTATTATCTATAGTTTCTGCGAAACAAATAAGAAGTTCTCATGCCGTTTATAAAGAAGAAGTGATTTTCGTAATTAATAGGTTCGTTCGTTTTCTCAGGTATTTTACACGCTCGTCGGCAAATAAAAACAGTCGATTACTGTTTGCCAGGTTTTTGTTAATTTACCAAAGTTTATGTAATAAAGTTTGTTTCATTCGTCTGTTACTTGATTATTTAATTTTTTCTTAACGTGAGAATTATAGTAAAACCAAAAAAAAAAGGTGTACGATAAAAACGATCAAAATGCAAAGTGGAATAAATTGATGTAACAATTTATTCAAGTAATTAGGAATTTAAGCTAAAACAACAAACAAATTTAAAAAATTTTAATGAAAGAAAATATTCCACGAATCAGCAAAGACAATATACCCCTTCTTAATAAGGAATAAAAATTTGAAATTTGGTACGCATGTGTAACTTGATTATACACTTTAAGAATAGTCATAGAAAAATAGGATTGCCATTTAAAAAAATAGTCGATGACGTCATATCTCAAATTTGGGACACGCTGTATAAAATGTTCTTAGATGAAAAAGAGCGCAATTTAAAATACTAATCGACGTGTCCGAGCATATTTCCGAAAAAAAACCTGTCTTTGCTTTACCGAATTTATTCCAAGTTAGAGACTCGTACTGTATAAAAATCATGATTTTTCCAAACCCTGCCATGATTACTCGACTTAAAAAGACTTTGTTTAAATGACAAGAATATTATTGTAGGTATCATTTTGGTTTTGTTAAAAATGTCACGCTTACTTCATTTGTAGGTAGTAGATGAATCATTCATTTTCAATAATTTTTTTCTCAAAACTTTTCCCATAAAACATAATAATTTTTTGATGTGGTTGGATAGGGAATTCAATAAGCTATCAGAATCAAGAAAAAAAATTGGAGGTTGCTATTTAAAAAAAATATCGATGGTCATTACTCGAAAAAAAATGACTGTCAAAGATTGATTTTCATTTGAAAATGTGTGCTTTTTAAAAACAAAATTGACCTGTCCGAGCGTCTTTTCGAAATGTCAAAAATAAAGAAATTACGCATTTTATTCCATACTTTAGAGGCTCACTGTACAGGCTGTTTCAGTGAAGATGCACCAAACTCGGTATGTTGGTAGATATCGTGAAAAGAAATAAAAGTTTCCTATAATATATATATTTTTTTTAATGAATAAGTTTTAAGATAATCGAAGGGAAAGGAGAATCGTATATTTTTAAAACGTACAATAGATGAGAGCGGCCCGGATTCTTAACCTGCCTTAACGTTCGGTTTTATACTTTATTACCCCATAAACTGTCACGCCTCAGATGATATGATGAAACACATTTAGTTCGTTCACTCCGTTCTGGTTAACGTTGTAGTGACGAGTAATTAGTTGGTGTAGTTTATACTTTTCATTTTTAAGTTTATTATGTAAGTGTGTGTGTATGAGTTGGTGTGTGCGATGGGCGATTACACGTTTCGAGAATACGCGGATTATTCGAACACATGTTGTAAAGTAATTGCCGTTTTCGTAATTTGCCCGCTTCCGAATTTGTTTCTACCTCATTTGACCAAGTTCAGTCTGATAGGCAAATAATTTAGCAGACCGGCGCGGCGGAAGCAATAATTCTAGTTACTAATTTTCCCAATTTATTAATTGTACATAATTGTAGTAATTGTTGGATACAGGAATAAATAAAAACCCGTTACAAGCGTTAATTATCGTACATTATTGAGACTCGGCAAATTTGATGTAATTACGGTTTGCGTAAATGTTAGTGCGACGAAAACGTACGCTTTTTTCAAAGTGTTCGCCTTTAACACGTCTTGCGGTCAAGGGCAAAATTAAAAGCCTCTCATAAATTTTTTCGTTTACGATAGATATTTATTGTCTTCTTGCAGCCGCGTGCCATTCATAAAACAATTTAAATCGCTCGTCTTGTTTCACGGCGGCAGAAATTTAAATCGCTACGGTATTTATAAAAACATCGGCTCCAAATTTTGCAAATTTCAAGTTGCACCGATTAAAAAATTTTATTAAGATATTTTGTTTGAAATAATGTCAGAAACGTGTCCCTCAAGTTTGGTGCATCTTCAATGAAACACCCTGTATAGTAAATTGTATCAGAAATTATACTTAATTAAACTATCTAAAAAAATAGAACGTGTTCTATCTTCAATCCATACCTGCAGACCAGAAACCAGAAATTTCTGGTTTTTCTAAACATTTATTATTATTGAACCAAATCTTGTGCAAGAAATAGAGTCTAAAAAAATAGTCTAAAGCAGCCTTAAATCATTTAATTGTAGATAGAAAAAAAAATTAATCAAATTAGATTATACTATACTTTTTGTAAGAATTTACAGAAATATCTAGTTCAAGGTCTCGAGTAAAAATCTCGTTTGTAGGCATTTTACTCGAATAACTTAACGCCACAACCATCAACGTAGTTAATCAATTAACGTTGATATTTTTCTTAATTGACACTGACACTATCTGAAACTTAACAAATCTAAAACACATCGACAATTAATATTCTAGGTCGTCCTACGTGGAAAACTAGGCACTCTTCAAAATAAAACACGACAACCTATCAATAGATACTTTTAACTTTAGTCATGTTCAATGAATTTCTTGCAGTGTTTCCGCTTAGGATGAATACGTAATATTTTTCCTTAATGATGGACGCTGATGAGTGATGACATCTAAGACTCGATGAATTCAAAACGCATTTAGACACTTTTCGAAATGAATCACGACAACTCATCAATAAATATCCCGACTTACAAGAAAGTAGAAATTTTAATTTCAAAGGTATGTCCGTTTACGCAGACGCGGTCTACAGAACGTGTTTCTTTAGCTCGACGTGCAAGAAAAGGAACGGTTTCGTTTGTGATGGAAACGCAATAAATAAGCGAATCGTAGTTACGCGCTTTTTCTACGTTAGCAAATTACTCTCTAATGTATTGTAAACTAAGAACACATCGCCTAGTAAGGTTTTTACCGGTGAACCACCTACCTTGAGATGTGGAGTGTCCTCGAGTACTGCGCGAAGCCGCTTCCACTACTTTACTCAACTTTTTCTGCAGTGCCTCTTTCTCCCTGTACCTATAAATTCAATATTTTAGTATATCACCATCAAAATTATTTAAACTATTTTTGTAATTCAAGAAACAAGGAAATGCACGCATGTATAGAGAAACAATGGAACTACATTCGCATAAACAAAACTTCAACTCAATGATAAGAATATGAATGTATTTAGAATTCTAATCGATACATTAAATGAAAGGAATGTTTTTAATAATACGAATATACTTACACAGATAAAAATTGTGCTGTGTTTAAGGAGTAAGTAGTTAATTGTTTCTACAGAAAAGTTAAATTTTCACCTAATGTAATAAAAACTATTCCTTGATTTCTTCAAAGTAACTCTTTTCGATGTATGCTTAACAACCTGTACAGTAGTTAAAAAATTAAAATTTATACGAAACGGAGAAATATTACAATTTCACGTTGTTAAAATGAATTTAACATATCTGTGTGTTTAAATGTTTCCGGATAGATGAACATGTTACAGATTTGAGGAGGTAAATATTATTTCAACAACAAAACTATGTTAAAAAGTTAGAGTCAACACACTTTTAATATTACTTTATTTTGCGTTACCAATTTCCTAATCTTTTGTTTCTATTTTGGCTTCAGTGATCGCTCTATCTGCTTACAAACTCTAAGGTTTTGGTTTTATTTCGTTTGTATAAGTTGTTTCTAGTCGCTTTCCATGACAGTTGAGGACACTGAAGATTATTCTGGAATACAGAGCGGAAGGGGCGTGTCTTCGATATCCGGCTTGTTCGTCCAGCGTGCCTCTTGGTAGCCATTATTATTCGACGTGCACTTCGCGAATTTGATCGCATTGTCGTAATGCCGTAATAAGGTTATTGGGGATCTTATTGTTCGTGAACGACTTCTGGAAGCTTAATCCAGTGCTTTTATAGCAGATAAAGTCCGTATTTTTCCGTTAGCAACTACGTGAGGATTGAAAACTTTAGAAAATTTGCGTTACTCCTTCGTGACCTCGATGTAACCGTTTGGATTTTCCCAATCGAGATTAGGTGAGAATATTGCCGCTAATTCCGAGAGCCTCTTCTACTGTAACACCGTCATTCGTCGCTCCGGAACCCTTGAAGGATCTGGGTCGAGCCAGTGTCGTTTGCTGCAGCCCTCTTGCAGATCGAACGTAACGTAGAATTGGTAGGATTCGAGTGTGGTATAGTAACATCCCTCTCTTTTCTATTTATACGCATCTTTAAATTGATTATTGGGAACCTTCGGTGCCTCGTGATACCGTTCTTGCCTGCCGAAGACATTGGTTCCTTAAGAATCTGTGTTTTGTTGCATGTTTTCATAAAGTTTCGTTCTTGTAATTGCGTTAGTTCACGCTTTGTAATTTCTAAATTATTTCAAATAACGAATTTATTTTTGGGCATATTATCAAGGCTACTCCTGTAATCGAATGCTTAGCGTTTCGCTCCTTTTATTGCGCCTCAATTTTGTTGCGTATTAATAAACACTACATCACCGTTTGTCGTATTCTTATTTATTGTCAATATAAATATACAATATGACCGATAGTTGTGTTATATGCAGGGTGTCTGACAAACACTTATGCTCTGCGCAAATTAAATCTGAGGGAATCTCAAACGCTTTTAACTACGTGTGCAGTTCTAGTGGTGTCACGTTTTTCACCATAGGTACTACTTGGAATTTATATTCGCTAGGTGGCACCCTTTTTATTTTACATCCAGGTATCGAGCTACCGACAATCCAATTGTAGCCCATATCGTCTCCACTGAGCTGGGCATAATTCCAACTAGGTTTTCTTCAACACCGACGAGTTTTCCCCAGAGTTCGCAACTTATACAGGTTCAATTAGTTAGATACTAAAGGCAGGTAGCAACTTAAACTCTGCAAAAAAAGTGATTGTAACAAACACATGAATTACAATTAACATGCTTTTATATTTTTTGCAGAGGAAATTTATTTCCTCCTTATTTCCTTACTTTTATTCCTTCAAATTTTAACATCATCGTGTTTAAGTACTTGTGTAAATGGACGTGAGGGAACAACCAAATAGAGTAAAAACGGTGTTAAATCTAACTCCTCATTTTTATCTGTGTATTTATGTTCAATTAAAATTTTGAAATGTACTCCTTTTCATTCATTTAACTGAAAACCGAGATGCTGTGATCTTTCAGTTAAATGTTTACAAACGTGCCCAACGCTTCATGTTTGTCTTATGTCC
Organism: Dorcus parallelipipedus; assembly: GCA_958336345.1. Classification (NCBI taxonomy): domain Eukaryota; kingdom Metazoa; phylum Arthropoda; class Insecta; order Coleoptera; family Lucanidae; genus Dorcus; species Dorcus parallelipipedus. The sequence continues at coordinate 31,224,772 of OY284475.1, forward strand.
ATTGAGTTCAATTTAAAAGACCCTGCTTATACATATTGAATCAAATATACAACTTAGCGCAGAGAATTTTAGATTACGCCCAAGGATATAATCGACAAATTTAAAAATAAACAAGTTCTAAAATATTTAAACTTCCATAATTGTCAAATATGCAGAAACGATAAAAATGATAGGTTACATTTCTTATGCATGAAAATTACATTGCATTTTAGAATATAACATTGAAGGTCTCATAATATTAATTCATTAGCCTAATTACATGAACCGATACTTTGTAAAATTTAATTCCTTCGATTCTAGTCAAACGAGCAACTTAATTTACAGTACCTATTAATACTTTTACTAGAATAACTTGCACATTTTCACACATACATAAAATCCATAATTGACGTATTCTTAACGACTCACTTTTACTGATCATTGTATGTACTATGTACATTTACTTTTAGTGAATGTTCAATAAGCTTTAACAAAAATAAAACTAATGTCATGATCTCATGATACTGCATATAAGGCACAATTTATTAGTTCCATTTACTTAATATTTTCTCAAAATGAGTTATAGTTTGGTTTCTCTTTGGAAAGTCTTTAATTTATGGTTTACTGAGGCCGTATCTACATACGTTCATATAATGAGATGTTCGTGAATTGAAAGCTCTTTGAGGATAATAAGCTAAAATTATCCTTAAATAAAATGATGAAGCAGATGCTTTTTTTAATTAATAAATATTTGTATCTGGTATGTGATTTTGAACCATACACTTATAAATACAATTAAGGCAATTCTACCCTCTTGCCCCGTATAAAGTACCTGCTTTAACAACAAATAAAATTAAATATTTGCTGCAGCATCAAAATATCAATATATCCTCGAACGCGAATAAGATGTACATAATTTATGAAGATAAACTTTCCTGTACACACAAAAAATGCTTTTTGAGCCTCACTTTTCATATACGAGACGTTTTTCTTTTATTTTCTAACTTTTCAAGAACAAAAAAGGATTCGAAGGAAAGGAAATTTATAATTTTTCATTAAAGAATTTGTATTAAAAAAGACTTTTTAATTCTATTTCATGTAAAATTTTAACTCTAACAAATCTACTTCCAGATGAATTTTATCGTAGTCAATCAAATATAAACTAAACTTTCTTTTCCAGCTGAATATTTTAGATTTTCTTTACGTAATCTATGCTCTTAACAGAGCTACTAAAATGGATAGAAAAAAGAAAATTAATGGCAACACAATAATTTTAGTAATAGTACAACTGAACCTTCAAAAACTGTAATTAAAAAAATACAATATTAGTAGAAGTTAGAAATCGAGAAAAGACTAGATATTGTGAAAAGAAGAATATAGATAGAAGAAAATTGACCTATTGGAGAATAATTCACCTAGCCGGGAAATATTATGGATTATAGAAAAAAAAAGTCGATAACGAAAGCTCCTTGTTCTGAACTGAACACCATTTCGGAAATTTCTTTGAATAAATGATTTACAAATTGAAGACTAACACTTTAGCCAATAGTGTTTTCATGAAGAGCAAGGGACAAGCAATATGTATGTTAAAAAAAATGTAAGAAAAAAAAACAACGTAAGGTAGTGTGGATTTCGTGTTAACAGCAAGCACTGCAGATTACGAATTACGCAATCAGTGGATTGTAATATTTTCCAAAACAGCAATAAATAAATAAATTATTGCTTTTACAGAATTTCCAATGTAATATAATAGTAATAAGAATTTGAATTTTTTCAGCGGTATTAAGCAGGCATTTTATTGTTTCTTTTTAAATTCAGCGAATAATATTTATTGCGGCTTAGACGCGACTGTAGAGATGTCGAAAAAGTAACTATTCGGTACTCGAGTACCTGTTACTCGAAGATACCTGAAGTAACGAGTAATCACCCAAAGGGGAAATCGTTACTTAGGGTTTGATTATTTTTATCTTTTCGACTTAGAAACGTACATGTAGGTATGCTACAGAAAATACTATTTCGTAACATTCGTATTTCGTAGGTTGAACGAAAATTATTATGCTTTGTAATAAAATGTTCTCCAGTTTACGAAACTTTTTATTTTCCTGGTTCTGTGATTTTCAAATAAAGTTGCTGTCGTTTACTCAAGAAATACGGTTACTCTACTTTAAGTACTCTCATAGCAACTTTGAAATTGTACTGAGAAGTGCAACGAATGTAGTAATCATCGTAACGAATACAGCAAATGATTACTGACCATTCGAGTAACGAATTTGGCTAACTATTGGCTAAAATGAAAGTCTTCAATCTGTAGACTTACATAACTACGAAGTATAGTTTTTACTGCAAGAACAAAAGAAATAAGTAGAAATTTTGAACATCAGATACTTAAGAAGAGTGTATTAGGAGCATCAATGAAAGACAACATAAGCTATGATGTATGCAAAAGCTGAGTATCAAAGGTATCGATAAGTTTAAAAGAATATTCCAAATGAGATGGTTTGGACACAGAGGACAATTACCAATCAGAGAAAGCAAAGCCGAAATGTTGTATGTAAAAAATAAAACGAAAATAATAATTATATGGAAGAAAAAAGTTCTAAAGAAAGCAAATACAGTGAGGAAACATAAAATAAAAGTCACACGAAAATTACTTACAATATAATAAAAAAATAATACTGTCTTGAATATACAGGCTATACCTGAAGTTAAGTCATTTCTGGAGACCACATGTACCACTCAAAGGCAGTAAAATTGGTTGAGTGACAACAACCCATTTCTTGTAGGGAGTTAATTTTGAAAAGAAACAAATATGTAACAGTCTTGTTTTATGTTAAAATAAATTCACGGTAGATCCAGTCTTGCGTTCACAATATCAATAATTGAAATTTATCTCTGCCCACAATAATTTTATATCCGTAGATACGTATTTCGGCACCTAAGCTGCCATCTTCAGTACAATTTAAAATTTTTTATAAAACTACATGAAATCTAACAGCTACCTACCTATTTGATCATACTATCTATACTACTAATACTATCTAAAAATAACAAAATTAACACTAAAAAATATTCGGGACAATAAGAACCGTTTTCGGATATTAGACCAATATTCATTTCCGTTTTATTTGATTTGCTTTTTTGGTAGGTTTTGACCGTTAATATTATGGTGCGCGGAGATAATTTTCAATTATTTCTTAAACCACAGTCTCCTTTACTATTTTTTAGTGTTTATTTTGTTATTTTTAGATAGTATTAGTAGTATAGATAGTATGATCAGGTAGGTAGGTAGGTAGCTGTTAGATTTCATGTAGTTTTATAAAAAAAATTAAATTGTACTCAAGATGGCAGCTTAGCTGCCGAAATACGTATCTACGGATATAAAATTATTGTGGGCGGAAATAAATTTCAATTATTTCTTAAACCACACTATTTTTACAATATCAATAACCTGGACAAAAATGATGAATTGTAGATATGTGTGAACAATTCACATTATATTTATTTTTACAGAACGAAGCGCTTTTTATATCTATAATAATAATGTTGTCTGAACAAATCAATAGTGAATTATTTTACATGAATGTAAATCACCGGAAACATCACATGAAACACTTGCAATCTGGAATGTTATTAAGCGATATACGATTTGTACTACACCATATATTACTCAATCACCAAACAACGACGTGTTAATGGTTTGTATATGACATTTAAAAGAAGTCACTATTGATTTGTTCAGGGAACATTGTTATTCTGGATATTACATAAAATATGTATATTGCAATAACCTTAAGTAACTTTTGGTAAATTTATAGTGTATCCTGCCACTCGTTATAGATAGTTCTTAATTTATGAGATAATCCATTGAGATTTGAAAATTAAATCCTTTTCCTTTGGAACGAACATCTAAATAACAAGTAGGTTGTGATCAAGAATTTATACATTGCATTTATATGTATAACAGAATTACTAAATGCCTGAAGTATAGTTGCACGCACTCTGTGTATTAGAACTTGTAATTTTAGTCTAATTTTACGGAACTTATGTATTCATAAATGCATAACTTATTTATATTATCGAAATTGTTGAGATATTTAATTACAAATTATAGTTCTTTTGTAACGGAAGCAAACAACCATTAACATGCTTAGTAATCACTATGGTTCGCCGATAAGTCACAGTCCATTATCCGGCCTTAATGTGTTATACATCACATACCACGTACACGCCTTCAGCTAAATTATTTCTTGACACTTCTTATTATAGCATTTGAAGGCGATAATTGTTAAACGAAACGTATTGTTCGACTAGCATAACGACCAAAGTAACGATAAAATTAGATTCGCAATGGTAAGTAGAATAATGAGGTAACAGGCAATTAGCTCTCTCACCATCGACTTTGAGGTCAGACACTTCTTCGCGAGATAAATTCCCAGTTCGCGGTACATAGGTAGATGCATCCATAACTGCCTTTTTAATTCTAATTACAGACTCACCTCAATAACTAAGTACTATAGTTTATTTGCAAAAGCTCTTCCGATCGATCAATTTACTTACTTTCTCCCCTCTTGTCGTCAGTTCATTCGTGACAAAATATCACACGGCGCGGCGTTCTAAATCATCACTGCGAAGTTGGATTTACATTAAATGCGCAATTTACGAGCTGCAGAAGTAATAACCGTACATTAAATTCCCAACGATCGTTAAGCCTCATGTCCGGAATACATCAGGTATTTTTCCAAAAACTTAACGAGATTAGCATTAATTCATAGAAAGTGAATGACTACAGGAAATGCGAACGTTCTAAATATTGAAAAATAAAAAGTAATAATAAGCAGGAAATTAATTGAATATTGTAGATTATACATCAAGGGAGTGAAGCGTATGATTTTTACCCGAGGTGTAGATGGGAGCCTGAGGGCGCAGCCCGAGGGTTCTACAAAACACCAAGGGCAAAAATCATTCAATTCCGAGATGTATACAGTCCCTGGCCAAAATATTAGGAACACTATGAAAACTTGAAATAATCTTTACTCTGAAAAGAAAGCTTATAATTTTTTTAATAATATTAACGAAATGTATGACTTAGGGGATTACTTAGAAGATATGTATTTATGAATACAGTAATTGAATAGTTATTACAGAGCGGCAATTTACGTAAATCTTCTACCATACCGGACCGGTTTATTTGTATTATCGGTCAGTTGTTATTTCATTCTTCAAAGCGTGAATATCTGTTTATGTGGTTAAATAAACTTGAAAATTATAGTGCGTTAATATTTTATTCATGCATTGATTTATTTTACGTTGTTAAATTTTTATAAACAATTTTTTACGATGGGTCGTACAAAAGACATAACAGTAGAAAAAATGACAAGAATTTCTGAATTGTTAGAAAGGAGGTATCACAAAATATTAATAAAAAGCTTTTATGTTGTACGTATGTGTTCTTATTTACAAGACTTTAATAAAATTTTCATGGAAATCTAGAAGTTATTCACATTATATGCATTAAACTTTCAAGTTCAGTAATGTTCCTAATATTTTGGCCAGGGACTGTATACTATTTTTTGCACGACCCAATGATTTTAATTGAAAAAGCTTGAAGTTTTTAAATTATTTTTAACTGTTAACATGACATTCTTATTTTACGAACACAAAAATCAAAAATCAATATTGTTATCATGACATTCTTATTTTACGAACACAAAAATCACATCAATTCTGATGGATGGCAAATGGAGTATTAAATTGGCCATGCTTTTTTGCCCAAGCAAGTAAAACAGCGACTTTACTCCCTCAAATTAGGGTGTAAAATTGCTCATTATACAGAGATCGAGCAAGAAAGTTATTATCAAAATAATGAAACGAAAATATCACTTCTTATATGAAGGAAATCGTTGAATCAAGGATTGCCTACTTAAAGAGTTGAATGAATACTGAAACTTATAAATTTAGAACGGTTTTGAAAACAATAACGAAAAGCAATTACCTGTTGCTTTTAAGCATGTTATTGTGTTTTGAGAATTAACGGAAATTTGTTTCGTGTACGCAGCTGCTCCATTAGATTTAACAAAAATCGTCTGATCCCTATTCACTTCATCTAGAACCAATTTAAATTATTCTTCAGTTGCTTACACGCCTTTTGTAATTTCTTTTCCGATTTCTACTTTACAATGTATCAACTAACTGGATTTTTTTTTACCTGAATCAAACAGTTTTGTCACACACTGTAAAACCAGACAAAAATATTTTAAATAATAAATCAAAACAAACGCAATCGCAATATTAAATATACATAATTAAAGTAGGTTCATGTCTGACGAAGCTGTCAACCGATAGCGAAACGTTAAGTGGTAGTGCGCATTTTCAGTGTCTACTAAAGGGTTTTCCAATAGGGACGCTCGAACTTTGACAGCGCATAGCGGTCACGTTGGTGAAGCTGCACCTGTCAAATTTGGAGGTTATAGTAATTAATGTTGGGAAAATCATCATGGAAAGTTACAGTGTTGAGCAACGCGTGCAAATCATTAAACTTTATTATCAGAATGAGTGCTCAATTCGAGCTACGTTCCGTGCGCTACGGCCAGAGGTGCAGGTCGATGATAACCATTTTTTGTGGCCTAAATTGGAAGATATGGATCTCAACGACCTGCGGTTTAGCGATGTAAATCATTGGAATTAAAATCCGAGTACTCGGTTATTCGGATTAAAATTAATCCGAGTACCCGGATATTCGGATTAATTCATCCAAATATCCTGGTACTCGGATTAATCTTAATCCGAATAACCGAGTACTCGGATTTTAATTCGAATTATTTACATCACTACTGTGGTTCCAAGAGGACGGTGCTACGTGCCACACAGCGCATGCTACACTGGAAAAATTCGACGGTATGGTTATCTCGGGTTTCGGCGACGTCAACTGGCCATCGAGATCGTGTGATTTAACGCCATTAGACTTTTTCTTGTGGGGCTACGTTAAATCATGGGTCTATGCGAATAAGCCGCAGTCGATTGATGCCTTAAAAGTCAACATAACCAATGCCATCAATGATATCGAGCCCGATTTATGCGGTCGAGTTATCAAAAATTGGATCTCTCGGATACGCGCCGCCCAGCAAAGCCGCGAAGGGTATTTGGCCGATATCATATTCCATACATAATGCGATTACATTATGTAATACCCTTTCAAATTAAAAAAAAATTGATGATATATCATACACAACTTGTTTTATTTCAATTTAAAGTTCGAGCGCCCTTAATGGAAAACCCTTTATAAGAATTTGTCATATTAAATATACACAAATATATTATTTTGATAATCAGTATTCCAAAGGCCGTTTTACACTATCCTATTTTTTGTTTGGTTCAATTTCTTGACCAATTTAATTTTATGTATAGTAAATTGTATCAAAAAATAAATTGAATCAAAAACTTTCTGAAAAAATAGAAAATCATATCTGCAGCCCAACAAGTGTCAACAAGTTCCAAATATTTTTTTGTAGAAACTGACTTCAATCTTAATCTAAAAGAAATTAGGCATTCTAAAACAGCCTTTAGATCAGAGAAGCAAGCAAAGAAATTAAAGGCTGGTTTATACAACAAGAATAAGAAATAAGGTTTAAGGCGTAACGCTTATGATAAAAGTTAATCTTACGGGTCTGTGTGTTTGCGTTTATAAACCGAATAAGGAATAGTGTATACCGCGTAAGATAACAAAAGTTGGTTAACATTCAACTTTTAGGCCTTATTCTTAGGCGATGTCATGCGCGCATGCGTACAAAGCTTTGCACTTATTTTGTACGTTTATTTTTCACGAAATAACCGGTATACCCAACTCACGATTTTGACGATTGACAATAACAAACCTAACCACGCATGCGTGCTTTGGAGGAACACTAAATTTTATTGGTCAGTTTTAAAACGTTTTAAAATCTTATTCTTATTCTGTTGAATAAACACGTACATTCTTATCCCTTAAGCTTTATCTATTAGGCGTTAGTCCTTATTTCTTATTCTTGTTGTATAAACCAGCCTTAAGTCACCTGGGAAGTAGATTAAATAATAAATAAACAATGTGTTAAAAACGATTGAAATAAATTCAGTATTTTGCAAATGTGCATATCCGACGAATAACCTTGAACACGTCGATTTTATTTTTTCCTTGCCCACAGTTTGATAAGAAAATTTTCACAGTGGGCGTTGGTAAAGTAACGAAGAAGATTACCACAAGCATCTTGTCTATGAAATATTGCAAATGCTTCTTTTTCATGCATGCTATATTTTTTAATATTTAGTAACGAAGTTCTAACAGTACGTCACACATTAAAAAATATTTTATTAGTTTTAATCTGTTTAATGCCTGTTTTAGACGGTCATATTTTTGTATCAAATTTGTTACGAAGTAAGTGAGAAGTGCCAATTCAACCAATCAACATTCACTGTGGTAGCTTATCTCTCTCAGTTTGTCACAAATTTGTACAAGAAATATGACCGTCTAAAACAGACATAAAAGACATGAATAAATTTACACATTACCAAATAAATGATAAATAATGAAAATTGAATTAGTTATGCTATTGTTTATATTGCAGTTTTTATAAATGTATAAATACAATTATAAATATATTTGATGAAGTTACTTGCACTTCTATCCTCTAAACTAAATAATGGTTCCACGAAAAGGTATCCATTGTATTCAAGTTGACAAGATCGAAGTGATCACCCAACAGAATTTCTTATTATTACCCTCTTTTGAAGAAACATTTCATTTGAGACATCCACTTCTTTACATAAATAATATCTAACTCTAATATCAGGAGCTCCGTTTTGCTCCAACTTGATATTATTAATACCATATCTACAAAAATTGACGATAACAACTGAGCTCAGAAAAATAACTGATTTTAAAATAAGTGTACGAAATGGAAAAGAAGAATTACTAAACACAATAAACACAACTGCACGCTACTGATCATAAAGAAGCCATATTGAATGTTTCGTTCAATGTTGCCTAAGTTGCCAGACCAAAAAGCACACGTAACTGATCACGTGGCTTTCATTTTCATATGTTCACACTGTATTATTCACCAAAACTAAAAACAAATATAACACATATATAAAAGATATATTGAATACAAAATTGTTGGATGCGAGTGCGTGCGTGTGTATGTGTGTGTGTGTGCCGAAATAGTTCATATAAAACAATTATTTATTTACTATTTTACTTGCATGACTTACATAGCCTATCTGTTTACTTTTAAATAAATTAACATAATCACACAGATAGCTTGATGCAATGCGCCGACAAAAGCTACTGTAAAATAAGGAAGAATTGAAATATTCTGGATTGCAAAAAATGTAATTATAAGTACTTCATAAATGGCCACAAAGTCTAAAAGATGGAAAACCTGGCAGGTTATTTGAAACTCGATCAATAAACAAGTGCCTATTTATTAGTTTATTTAATACAAACAATATTACTTTACACTGTAACTGCTTTTATAATGCTTTACACTGTTCGATTAATTTACACTTAAAATGACCAATTAGAATTTCAATTTAATAATAATAATAATAATAATAATATATTTCGTTCCATAAATATACAATACAGTATGTAGAACATGTCAAAAACAGTGGTAGAAAAACAAGGGAAACTCATTCAAAAATTAGTAGAACACAGAGAAAATTCAGTAATACTTAACAAGTTAGAAGAAATAAATGTTAGTATTCATGAACTGCATAATAAATTTAATTGTACAGACAATAATCAGATAATCGCTAATGCGGCAAGTGCACAACTCTCATCGGAATACAGCAATCGTTAGTTAAATCTAAAGAAGAAGTAATAATATTAGAACCAATTGGAAAAGAAGACATCAAGAACGTAGCGAGAAATGTGCGAGAAATCATAAAACCAGACGAACTCAACATTGGAGTAAAAATGGGAAAAATCACAAGAAAGGGAGGAGTTGTATTAAAGTGCAACAACAAAGAAGCAGTGGAAAAAATAACAAAGAATGCTGGACAGATATTTAAAAAGTTGAAACCCCGAAGACACTCCGTCCGAGCATAAAAGTGAGCGGAATTTTTCATGAAGTATATGAACAAGATATTATCGACAAAATTGTCAAGCAGAATGATCTACCAGAAGAGTAGATATGATAATAATAATAAGATATAAAAATAAAATACAAAAGTAAAATAGTAAAGAAAAAATTCAACGCAATTTTTGAAGTTACACATGACATAATAAAAAAAAATCAGAGAGAAAAATATGAAAATATTTGTTGGGTGGTCGAGCTGTTTTGTGAATGAACACATATTTATTCTCCGATGTTATAAGTGTCTCAGATTTGGACATACTGCTGCAAATTGCAAAAGTGAAGCAGTCTGTGCTAACTGTAGTGGCCAGCATACATTGTCTGATTGTCAGGAAACTTATAAAAATTGCATCGATTGTGCTACAGCGAATAAAAAACTAAATTTGGAACTTGACGAAAATCACTCAGCCTGGGACTACAGCTGTTCCTGTCTCAAGAGAATACAAAACATTCAACGAAATAAGATAACAACTGACATCTAGCAACTACAGACGTCCTTAGACTTAAACAGAACGAAAATCAAAAATCTTCTTTTAGAATCACTGAAAAATCATCAGAACAAAACTGCAGAACTGCTAATCGCGGTGATGCGGAACAAACTCAATTTAAACTAAACATATTCCATCAAAATATTCAAAGTATACAACATAAACTCGATGAATTACAATTATTTGTGGGTAGTTTAAATTACGAAGTACATATTGTAGCGCTGACAGAGCACTGGATGAAACCGGAGCAAAATAAATTTATCAAACTCGAGGATTATACATTCCTTTCTTACTTTTCAAGATCGTGTCAAAAGGGTGGAGGTTCCTGTATTTTCGTGAAGAAAGGACTATCTTTTGAACGTTTCGAGCTTTTAGAACAAAAAAGTATAGAAACTGTGTTAGAATGCAGTGCGGTTAAATCGAAAGAATTGAAAACCACGATAATAAATATATACAGATCACCAAAGGGAGACCTTAATAATTTCTTTGCAGCAATAGAAAATATTCTGGAAACTGTACATACCAATTGTAAAGGATATACACTGATCCTGTGCGGCGACTTCAATATAAATTTTTTAAATACAGATAGCATCACAAAAAATATGCTAGACATAACTATCACATTTAATCTAAAACCTAAAATATTTACACCTACAAGAATAACAAAACATTCATCTACTTTGTTAGACAATGTGTTTGTGAATATTGAAACAGCAGAAAGTAATGTTATTACAACTGCCTTATCTGATCATTTAGGACAAAAGGTAACCATAGACTATCAACAACCACCGCAAACTAACTATGAAGATGAACAACAAAGACGTATTACAAAAAATAGACTACAAACCATAGCGGATCATTTAAGTCAAATCGACTGGACCACTTGTAATAGCATAACAGACGTAAACGATTGCTACAACTACTTTTATAACATAATATATTCAATTTTCAATGCAACATGCCCCATGGAAATCATAAAATTAAAAAACACTTTTAATAAATCCTGGTTGACTACAGGATTAAAAGCTAAATGTTGATATAAAAAGACAATTATATAAAGATTTAACGAATAACTTAATTAGCAGAGAAAATTATTGCCGTAAATTAAATAATGAAATAAAACAAGCAAAAATAAACAATAACTCAGAAGATTTAATAAATTCAAACAATAAAATAAAAACTACATGGCAACTAATACAAAAAATTACTAAATCAACATCACACAGTGAATTCACAATAGACGAAATTGAGACAAATTACAACACCGAAGATAAAGAAAGTACATTAAACTATATTAACAATTTCTTATTAAACATATGTGACAATGTCAATAACGGAAAGAAAATTAAGGAGGAACTGATAAAAATTTGTGATCGGTCCTGTTTCCTCAGACCGACTGACTTTCTAGAAGTGGTTTTCACTATAAAAAATCTAAAAAACACTAAATCGGTAGGCTCTGACGACATACCTGTTGTGTTATTAAAAGAAATGGCAGAATTTATAGCAAAACCTTTGGTACACATTATAAATAAGTCATTCAAGTATGGAATATTTTCAGAAAAGCTAAAAGAAGCAGTCATAAAACCAGTTTATAAGAAAGGTGATAAGTCTAAAATTACAAACTACAGACAAATAGCTTTGCTCTCTAATATATCGAAAATATTCGAGAAAGTAATATATGCTAGGATGGAAAATTTCTTAAATACAACTACAATATTAAACTGTCAACAAAGTGGATATCAGAGAGGCCGTTCTACACAAACAACGATATATCAAATTCTTTCCAAAGGACTAGAAGCAATGAATGATGGTGACCTTGTAGTGGGAATGTTTATGGACTTATCCAAGGCATTCGACAGTGTAGACCACTCAATTTTGATACTGAAGCTAGAAAGAATGGGTTTTAGAGGAACAGCATTGCAGCTTTTAAAATCCTACCTTCAAACAAGAAAACAGTGTGTTGCCGCGAAGAGTAATGGGCGAACTCTACTATCATCCTGGGGATACAAAAATAAAGGTGTTCCACAAGGTTCCATATTGGGCCCCCTTTTCTTCTTGATATATGTGAACGATTTACCAGAAGTTCAAAACAATTATACAGCTCTCTTTGCTGATGACACTTCAATTATTATCAAATCTTCTAACATGACGTTACTTCAACAAAACATAAGCCAGTCGCTTAGTATCTTAGAAGAATGGTTTACTGCCAACAATCTGAAATTAAATATAGAAAAGACTAACATAGTACAATTTTCAACTACAAGAGGTAACAACATAGTATTTCCACATAAAAATAATATACTTACCACGTCAGATGAAGTCCTCTTCCTTGGACTAAAACTCGACTCATGTCTTAACTGGAAAGCACATGTGGACTACCTAGCGTCGAAATTAGGAACGTTCAACTATGCACTTCGAATGTTGTCAAACTTCATAAACGAAGAAGCTGCTGTTTGTGCCTATCACGCTTATGTCAATTCAAGACTAAGGTATGGTGTAATTTTCTGGGGTAACTCAATAGATAAAGATAGAATACTTAAACTTCAAAAGTGTTGTGTCAGAAGTGTGTTTAATTTAAAATCAAGACAATCGTGTCGTGAAGTGTTTAAAAACAAAAAAATACACACATTTTATGGACTGTATACTCTTGAGTGCGCTATTTTTATAAAAAAAACATTACAAAGAATTTTTAAAAAAATACGAACTAAAACATTGCTATAACACACGTGGCACTGTACATACTTACCTTAGCACACCTCAAACTAAACTCACAAAAATTCAAAAAAATGTTGTGTTTCAATTAATTAACATATACAACTTCATTCTGCGCATACCTTGCATACAGTTTAAGCACAAATTTGAACAGCATCTTTATCATAATACATTCTATTCGCTTGATGATTTTTTTTAAACTACAATTAAGTAAAAATTTGTTATATATGTATTGTAATTTAATGACACATACCTACTTAAGCACTTTATTTTTTTATTTGATTGATGATGTTTTTGACATATTCTACATACTGTATTGTATATTTATGAAACGAAATATGTTATTATTATTATTATTATTCTCTAACAAAATTACGAAAACGACACCGTTTGGGAGATATGCTAAAGTATAATACTAAGTCCGTACCTGCGCAATCCGACCCCTATTGTGCCGCAAAGCGAAAGCTTTCAGAATCACAAAGGTTAAACAGTGCATTTGTGACATCATGACACTTGATGCATTAGTAATAATTACCCCCTGGTAATTTTCGTGCAATTTTCGGGCAATCAGATTACAACGACCAGATCGCTTGAATATCACCACGTCTGTGACCTGCTTTAGAAAATGCGTAGGAAAAATAAATTAACGAACGTTTAATAATACTTAAAGTTGGTTCTTGTCCGATGAAAATTGTATCACAAAATCTTTTAAACGGACACTAAATCTCGCACTATACACTTAACGTTTCACCGTCGTTCGACAGCTTCGTCAGATAGCGCAGAGAAACATATCCCAGATGTTGAAAAAATTGCTTTAAAAGTTCAAAATGTATTTATATAAATACATTACAAATACCTACTCTAACCGCTGACGTCCCCATTTCTTATATTAAAACATATTTTGACTTACAAGTTTAATGAAAAATAATAGAAGTAAATGTATGTGAATTAACTTTGCTAATAATGGTTGCTAATAGTAACCAAATGATAATTAAAAACAAAAGCAAATACAAATGTTCATAATTTTTTCTGAGTGTGAAAGTTAGAAAGAAATAATCTTTTAATGTCTGTTTAAATTATGAACCTTCCTATTTTTCTATTATACAAACTTTTCAAATTATCTGAATCTCTCAATACAGATTGTTTGTAACTCTTTGAGTTATTTTATGAGTTTATGAGATACTACGAGAAATGATTAAAAAAACTCTTACATAAAACGTATTGTGTTATTATTAAATAATTAACATACTTTCTTATAGATTAAAAATTATCACAAAATTTATAACTATAACTTATTGGACACATTGTAAAATCAATATAAAAATCGACGTGTCACTGTATGTTGATAGCTTCTCAGAATTCAAAATTTTACTCAAACTTATTTTACCTCTAATAGAACTGAAGCTAAAATGTGAATTAAAGAAAATTTATAAGAACCTAATATAACTACATTCATAAAATCAGAGGGCATTCATGATCTAATGAGGCATATAGCGCAACATTGATCCACTGACAAAATTACTATTTTGTATTTTATAGCATAAGATTCCTTATATTTCAAGTAATACAGTACACCAACAGCCCAAATGATGTTACTATTTTCTTTTGGCTTCTTTTTTCAATGCAGTTTTCTCACAACAGGTAAGCCGATTTTGCACTGTACCCCTCAAATATATCTGAATACTTCATTTATTATATGTACATTTTTTTTATTCTTTAGATTATCTGATTTACATTGAATTTAATAACTGACCTTTTATGTCATTAGCTAAAGATTAAAGCTGACTGCAAATTGACAAAACGTTTCGTTGAGCGATAAATTTTCGTTTCACATGAAAACTCATTCATTGCCTTACAAAACCAATTTGAAGATTACTATTTCATCTACAGCTAAAGAAATCATTTAATCGCGTTTTTTAACAATCATCATATTTTGAATTGCCTTGTATATGAGGCGTCTAGGCTCAAAACTGGAACTGAATTGTATATTGCGCTCTAATCAGAATTTAGTATATTATAAACCTACCTACAACCTAAGATTCAAGCCATTACTATCAAAAAACATAAGATAGGTAATGATAGCATTTTAGATGTAAGACATGTGACACGCATGTTTTTCTGAAAATAATGTTGATGTTACATATCCGACTTTGATCTTGGACGCCTCATACACAGGATGATTGACAATTGTTCCGCCAAAGAAACAACACGAAAAGAAGCAAAATCCGAGAGTATGTGAAAATGTTAAACAGTTCTATGTACTTTAACTTTCGAGAAACAATTAATCAAAAATTATACCCAAAACGACGATACGTCCCTGGTTAAGAAAGAATAGCAGATGAACGAAATAAATAATAAAAGTATTTTAGTTTCATGATGGTTACGATATTTGGCGTGAACATTTAAACGAATCAACTGGTCACAAGATATTTATGAAATTATTGACAAATGCATGCAAATCATCTGAAGCAAATTATTCCGTACAAAGGATAACAAGGATCCCACTTTCAGCGCCTGCTTTGATCGGTAAACAAATAAATCATGAAAACAATTCAAATCTTTGTGTTAAGGATTTATAGGATTCATATTTTTGGTACATTCTAGTGTATGTATTTACTAGAATTGTTCAGTATTCATTTCTAGACTTCATCGTCTTTTCTGTTTAAGCCTGCGTAAAAGAAAATTCGTTTGATATGTGATATTCAATGAGAAACAAATTGTATTGTTAAATGGAAAAATTATTATTAAAAGTCTATTAAAAATTTAAGACGCATTTACATATGCTGTTTTTTAAAACATCAAGTGCGTTGTAGATCGGTCCTCGTTTTATCGACCTTTTAGACGTAACTTATTTTTCGATAAATTTTTAATTAATTATAAACTGTTCCAAAGAAACTTTTAAATATTTTTCGAAAGTGTGAAAGGTTCAATCAGCTGTTATTTTATAGTTATGCATAAGTATCAAATTAGGCTCCCCGATTGACTAGCCCTTTAATAATTCTCAGTTCGATGAATGGCAGGTACAATAAAGCGTTTTACATTTTCGGAAAAAACCGATATATTTAAGCGATTTCTGGGAAATGTGATCATCATCACTTATGGCGATAATGAACTTATTAGTAATTTTACACCTTTTTTTGCGAATTCGTTACTCTCTAGCTTGTTATTTCATATGCAATTCCAGTTGATTAGAAATTACTAATAATTATTTCGTGTAACAGAAACACGACTCAGTCTTTCGTATCCAATTGTTAAACATGTAATAAAAGGACAATTCCACGATAATGTCAACCTGAGTGATAATTTTTCATCTTTAAGTTTTATTGTCCAATTTTTCAAAAATTATTAGCAAAAGAATAAAATTTAATTTTCTGTATTTATTTACCTTTAGTATTGTCAAAAAAAAAAATTATTTTCATAGTTTAAACTAAAGTAACAATGTACGCGTATAGTTCAGTGAATAACTGATTCATTAACTTTCATTCAAATTTCATTAAATAAAAAAGGTACAGCTGAAATTGTCCTCTCATTATTAAGATAAATAATGTTGTTTTTATAATAAGTATTGAAATAATAAAAATTCGTTTTGAAGTACAAGAAGAAGGATTTACAAAGTCTCCAATTTTTGACCCTCCGCGTAAATGACAGAAACATATTTATTTGTATATTTCGTTTTAAAAAACTATTCATCACTTAAAAACATACAGTGAACATTTAGCTTTATTTTCCGCTTTAAAACATTTAGATAGCTTCGTTACTTTGTGTTAAATTAGCGTCACTTACGCGACAATCAGGCGAAAAAACACCCTTTGCAACCGAATGAGTAATTCAATCAACTCTTGCCATGGATTTTGGACGGCATGTCTTAGCTATACTGTGGCTATACTCTAAACCAACATCAAATGACAATGGCATTGATTTACTTTTCGCCTAAGCTAAGACATGCCGTCCAGATTTCATGGCAAGTGTTGATAAAAAATTTAAAAAATCTTTTGACTAGTTTCCGGAATAGACAACAGCAAAATTGAAAGTGGTAAAAAAAAATTAAATTCTCGATAGTAAAGTTTGTTACCAATTCCTAACAGTCGTAAAATTCATTGTGTGAGGTACATTAGGGAAAATGCAATACAGTATTCAAAGTTAACACAAAACAATTCGTGGAAAATTCATGATTTTCTGACAAAGATTTCGGTTAAAAAGAGGACAGATTATTAATTAATTATTATTAATTGATTGAAATTTATCGTTTTTTAATAAAACATTCATATTATAATATGTTTTCCTTTTTTGATTTCACAGTGTCGCGTAAGTGACGAATCTATGTCGCGTAAGTGACGCGAAATTTTTCGGTTCGTTTTATTACTAAGAATAGATTAATGTATTCCAAATGTGTATATCATTAACCTAATTTTAGAGAAATTGACAGTTTTTATAAACGTTCTTTAACTCAGGTTGCAGAGCTGTCGCGTAAGTGACGCTGAATTAAAAAATTAAAAGACATTTAAGTAGCGACATCTTTCGATCGCTTGTTGACCTGATATTGCAGTAGGATTGACAAATTGAAGCCAGTCCGCCACGTAATAAGTCATCCCAATGCAAGGCGGCCATGTGCTGTCAAAGCATATGAGAATTTTGAAAATTTTTGTGCAAATCGGTTTTGATTGCAGCGGATTCCCCGCTTTTGAAGGCCCAACTAGGCCTGAAACAGCTGTACAGAGCCTGCTCGGGGAATCCGCTGCAATCAAAACCGATTAGCACAAACATTTTTAAAAAAATTAAAGGTTATTAGAATTTAGAAAACTCTCATAAAATAAATGTAATTTTAAAATTTAACTATTAAACTTTTGTTTAATGTCTTCGAACAAAGTCATTCTTAAAAGAGTTAAAATATATTAAATGATAAAACAAAAAAACACGCTACGATTGTCGCGTAAGTGACGCTGGAATTGCCCGAAACTAAAACGAAATTCAGATGTTTATCAAGGTTACACTATGTTGCAGTCAATATTTTAATAATCATAATTTTTTTAACATTTTTTCCGTAATCTGTGACATCGAATCTCATCCTCTTTTTTGGCGGAACATTGTTTGTCACCCTGTACATTTATATATGTGGCATTTTTGCAAAAAGTCAGTTACATTTATTTTTAAAATCAAAATATCAATGTTCATGAGTACCTTACTAGAAATAGTAATCAATTACGGAGCAGTAACCACAGTGCGGCATTTTATATAATATAATGCACTGTGTTTCTATGCCAATGAAGACATTATTATTTTTATTATTATACTAAACTCCCTTAGAGAGAAAACTTTTAACTGTGACTGTTTCAGCGAGATTTAAATGCTTTCTTGTTTTGATTCGTTAATAATAATATACCGATTGTTTCGCTGAAACTGGAAAAAGGGCAAAGATAGGACAGGCTATATTATAAAATAAAAAATTAAAAAACGAAACGTTTGCTTGATCACTATGGAAGGTCTACTTATCTGTATATTCTTTACACAAGGTTTATATAAAAAGTCAAAGGATTTAAGATGAGCGCGTAAAATATCCATGTACATTTTCAACTTAAAATGAAACATATGGTATCTTCGATACTATCTAAAATGTTAGAAAATAGTTTCCTAATAAAATTAATCCAAAACATTTCTAGAAATTTATTTTAGTTTCATCAGTATATAAGATATCAACGAGAGTAAGTTCACCAACTGCAATAAACAATTTAATTAAATAATTTATTATTATTATTATTATTAATTATTATTAATTAAAGCCTTCAGGATTGATTTATCTAATAAGTTATTTTTCAAACCTAAATAGGTAAATGGATAAACCGCATGAAATTATTCCTTTTTATCATCAGTTCAGAAATACAATTTGGTTTTTAACTTGCAAGTTCTATTAAATCTGCCGGAAATTATGCACTTCTGCATTTTGAATTACACATCGATTATGTGCGCATATTATGCAATTATTGTTATATACATTAAAATTATTTATTACCCGGCGTCGTAAACACACAGGGACTAACATTTCTCGCATTATGTGCAAAAATAAACAGCGTTGTGCTATGAGAACGTGAGGTTACGTGCGATGTGAGAATTCTGAAAAACATATTTTGAATATCCTCTGAAATTAACGGCTAAATTGGCACTCGGAATAGGCAATTATTCTTTATTTTCTTCGACGAAGCGCTCACGATATTTACACGTTAAACGTAAGGCGAAGCGGAATGATGATTAATGCTGAAAGTAACCACATAGAAAGAACTCAGGAATTTCTAAATATCAAGTTTCTTAAAGTGAATTCGAACGACATGACTAAGTACCAGAAAAATATGTCATTGTTGTTATCTGATTTAGTGGTCCTGATGCGCTTATGTGATAAAGATAACCAACGCCCGAATCTAATTTTAGTTACACAGCTGTCTAGAATTAATTAATTAATTTAATACAGAAACTTGATACGGTTTTATTCAGATACATACATACATATTATAATTGTCACATAAGATATTTACTTTTTTTTTTCAACTTGAAACACCTAAGCAGTGACTTCTTTGTATTGAGAAAATACATAATTCAAATATAATTAATAGAATAAATTCTAATGATTGCACAATCTTAAATATGATGAACAAGATAAGGAAAAAATTAAGTTTTAAAATTTTGTGAAATGTTTTTTCATAAAAAAATATAAATGGCTTCTAGGTCTCTCATTATAATTCTGTTTTTTATTAATACGGTAAGGCAATTTTTTAAACAACCAACGCAGTAAATATGTTGGATATGACATATATTATAATTTCTGCTTAACATTTTCATTATTTGTATTTGAAATTGTGTATTTTCATCCGGATACATCTACAAACGTAATTAGATATTGAATTTAAGTGAACATAAAATTAATTGATTGTGTAATGAAGGTAGGTAATAATATAAGACATTAACTTTCAATGTTTTATGAAACAATTTGAAAAACAGTATATATTACGCACAGATTCATCTTCATATATATAATGCGTGATCAATATCTTTTATAATCAAGTGACCTATGGAAAAAAATTATGTCTTCGTTTGGTTCATTATTTCCAATGCCATTTGAATTATTTTTATTGCGTTCCTATCGTTTTGTATAGGAATGCAATATAAATATGTAATTCAAGTGGCATTTGAAATAATGAACTAATTAAAGACACATGATTTTATTTCCATAGGTCACTTGATTAGAAAAGATATTGATCACCTGTTACAATAGACAAGACAATGTACTGATAAAGAACATGAAAAAATACAATGTAACCAACAGTTATATTAAATAGAAAATGTAGCTGAATTTAATCGTTTATTGCAAATCACTCGGTTTCTTCATTCGTTTTTTATAAGCAATTTTCACAAAATTATACATATTGCTACGTTATTCGTTATCGACAAATTCATTTGTTTATTTTGCAATAACGTACATATTTGTCTATAAGATGAGATTCTTTTAGATTCAGGGTGTAACCTTTCGTTGTTTTAAATTAAATAAAATCTATGAACGCTTTTGGGTTCTTTGCACGTTCGTAAATAATTACTTATGCATACAAATAAATCAAAATAAACGCTGCTTAAATTAAAATTATTTATTAACAACTTCTTTATTTGCAACAATAGCCACTGTTTGTTTGTTTAGTTGAATTTAATATAAATTAGGTTCAGAAGGCAAAACTTTTCGAAGAGCTGCATTATATTTTCGAAAAATAAATTTATTAGGTATATTTACACTCACATTAAACCAATCGACGTTTAAACAGCAGCAATAATAAAATAAAAAATACTTTTAAACATGGAGTATCCATGTACTTGACGATTTTAATTCGTAATGGTACTTGTAAATTACATAATAAACTTCGGAAAACAAACTTAAATCTTTTTTATAACCTTTTTATGACTTGCATCTTTAAGCTCGATGTACAAGCCAGACTAAACCTACCGACACTTATAATATATGCCATCAGCTGTAAGTTATAATGTCATAAGAGAGGTCAAACTAAAACTCATCTGTAAGTCATTTCAAAAATTATGCGTAAAAGCACTGCCAAATAAAGATTCACTTAAAGTTGAGGAACACCCTTTATATAGTTCTTCATTATAAATTTCCACATTTGTTAAAATGTACTTGAAGCTTTTGAAACTAAATGTTGCTGGTACTCGCTTTTGTAAACCAAGATGACTGTAACTTTTTTCGATCAATGCTTTATGGTAACATAAATAGTAGAGTACTTTTATATTATATAAATTATTTTCATTCGGTTCCACAATTTCAACTTCTTTATTTTCGCGTCATTATTTTAAAATAATACGCGGAAAAGTTGCAACAATCAAATGAATTTGGCCTTCACATTATTCATTTAATAGTATATTATTTTACGAGTTTCACAAGAAGGCTTATTGTAACACGAGTGGGGTTGGGGTACAACGAGCGAAGCATAGCAAGCTCGGAGTGCCCCAACGGAACGAGTGTTACAATGCCTCTTGTGAAACGTATAAAATATAGTATTTTTTCTACTTTGCGTCACTTATTGAACAAAAATATGAAAAATACTGTCAAAAATTGGATCTCCTTAGTATATGGGGAATTTTAGTTGTAATGCGTGGCAACACTGAAAACCTTTCGTTTTAATCAAAAGTCACATTAACAAGTTATTAATTTTTTTTATCCAGTGAGTATTCATTGTGAGTATTCTGTTAAGTAACAAATAAATAATGAGTTATTTTGTAAAATCTATTAAATATTTTCAATTGAAAATTGATTAAAATTTCCCCAAAAACAGTTTCACAATGAGCTTCATTGTGAAACTGTTTTTGGTGTCACAATGAGCTCCTTGTGAATGCAAAGTAGAAAAAATATTTTACCAGTAATTTGTCTTGTATATGTAAATAAACAAAAAGAGAAAGCTGAATCCATTTATAATATTTATTAGCTTTTATGTAAAACAAGTTTAATAAAACTTAATGTTTAATTACCATGTTCAGCACGCATTAAGAAGTAATTTTGACATGCATCAATCATGGCTCAATTAACTTGAAATTATGTTTTTTATTCTAAGCAAGAAAACTCAATGCGTAATTACTTTCAGGTGTAATAGAAGGTTTTTTTAAACATATACATAGTGATACATAACGCAAATATATCCGTGCAATAATGTTGTTAAGAATGCGATCCAAGCAGCTCTACATAGATAGCAATTTGTTATTAACAAATAAGATCAATACAAGTTGTCAATATAATTTTTCCGAAGTTACTCATACTTGCCAGTAATTTCATCAGGTTATGGGTCCAAAATGGCGAAAGGATGGAGAGAATGCCTTTTGAAATGTCTGGAAAAATGTAGATTAGAAAATGAGTGGAGTCGGTGCAAATAAAATTGAGTTATTAAATAAAGGCAACTTTAACACATGGAAAACACAGATGGAGGCTTTATCAATCAAAAAAGACACATGGAACTATGTAAAAGAACTGTGATAAAAGCTATAAACGTTCGTAGCAGGGTGAGGGCTTAGACTGACAAAGATTGTAGGGTGAAATTGGATACTCTTCTGTCGAAGAACCCTTCCGAGTTGAAGCAAATAAAAGCTTCACGAGATATTTGGTTGAAGTTTGAAGCAATATACCAATCTTGCATGAAGAACTTATTTAACCTTATTTAAAAGAGTGAAGTGAAAAGTTCGTCCGGTGTCATGAAAATAACGTAAACACAAGATTATTCAAAACAGATGAACGAAACGCAAAATATGTTAAACGTTGTGAGTGAGAAAGATGAGGTTAAATGCAAAAGATACTCTCGGAGGTATAGTTTATGAACGCAACCCTGATGTCAAAGGAAGAATTACGAACGTAAGTTTAAGTGACACCTTGCACGTTCCAGATCTGCGTACGAATATGATCTCAGTTGGAAAAGTTTCCGATAGTGGGTTTCAGATAATATTTGATAGGTACAGCGCAAAAGATGTCGCCGACTTGTTACAGATTGTATAGATGGAGTGTATCATGTGCGGGAAAAAGAAACAGTTGAATGTAAAATAATTACCTGAACTGAAAAATCAGTCTCCTGGAAACATGGCACAGACGTCTTGGACACCTGTATATCCAGGATCTCCGCGAAGTAATGAAATCTAGAGAAATCAAAGGGCTAAACATTGTGAATACAAATAAAAAATTAGAATGCGAAGTATGTCGCGTCTGCCATTTCCGAAAAGTTCTGAAGAAAAACGGATTTGTGCGACATTGTTCATGCTGATATTTGTGGGCCGGTGAGAGTTCGGTCTTTACCATTAAACTGGACTTTGATTAACCGCACGACAAAATCCAGAACAAAACGGAGTTGCAGAAATGGAAATTTCTAGTTAAACCATTAGTCAACGGAAGCAATTCTGAGAAATTCTACCCTAGAGAATTTGAATTGCAAGATATAAAAGAGATAATACAGAAAAACATGCTGGTAAAATTGGTTCGCCTGCAGATATTGGATTAACTCGAGCTAGAAAATATTAAGAAGTTGATGAGCGAATAATAATTTGCCCTGAAGTAAAACCCAGAGAAAATATAGAGGAACCGTTACGAAATGATTTCAAAACAAGAACAAACTGACTTTGTTTCATGTCTGATGTGTCTATATGTAGATATTGAAATTGCAAGCCCTGAGTCAAAGGAATGGATGAAAGCAATGACATCTGAATTTTGTTTCCTTTTGAAGAACGATACTTGGGATCCGGTACATCGTCCAATCGATCGAGAAATCATTGGCAACCGAGTGGTGCTTCAAAACAACCAGAGTTCGGAAGGAAATTGTGAAGAACAAAGCTCGGAGTGCAGCGAAGGGTTTCTTTCAGCGATCTCAGTCGAGCGACTGAGCTCATTTAGATTAATCACAGCTTTTGGTGTTCAGCTTGATATACACATGCAGCAGTTCGACATGGCCTCTGCCTTGAAAGAGTTTACAGAAGAAGACATCTATATGAAAATTCCTGATTATAGTAAAGAGGTGCTTGAATTAATTGTTGAAATCCAATGTGATACCGCACATATTATTGGAAAATTGGAAAAAAGTTTGTCATCTTAAAAAGGCCCTCTACGGATTACGTCAAGCAGGTCGAAGTTGGAACAAACGTTTGGATGATGTAATGATTGAAGAGGTCATAGGAATAAAAAAGTGACGTTTAAATTTCCACATATTTAACTTCATAGAACCATTGAAATGATTATCTCGAAACGAAATTAAAATGTAGATATTCTCTATTATCTCCAGATGTGCATCCTGACCGGATCAAATTTCGAGTGGGCGTTAATGTTTAATTTGCGTGCGATCGGTTTAATTGTTCCTCAAACGAGTTCGTTCACTCTTCGCACCGCAACGAAAATCATTAAAAAAACACAGGTAGCCCGAAAATATCCGTAATAAATAACGGCCCGCATTTAAATCTTCTAATTACAACCGTCCATTGCGGAAATGTTTGAGAGGATCGTGCGTTTATTTTTTTATTACTTTTTGTTTTGAAGCGGTAATTGTTGTATGTATTATTTATGCTCACATTATAGTAGTGTTTTTATTTGTTTCTCAAATTAACTTTGCTTCCCACGCGTACAAATAATAAACCATAAAATGTTATACCGATTTACTTATTAAGGTAAACGACTTTGTTTCAAAAATATTTTGAATTACACATATACATCACTATTTTACTTTCAAGATGTATCCCTTACGAACATAATAAAAATCAAGTCTTCTCAACGAAAGTATCTTCTTCTCTGGCAATACAAAATTATTAACCATCATTATGATCATCATCATCGTCGTGAACATCAGTATCTATCTGTCAGCGTCATCTCAGACAAGTGAATCAAGTTGAAATTATTTACGGTTAACGTAATAATACATCGCTCACAACTACAACTTTGTAATAACTTATTAGCTTCCGAATAAAAACGTCTGACCAACGATACGCTCTTGCACGATTACTAAACGCGCTAATTAATTGCGCCTTAAAATTTTCCGAATAAATCATAGTAAATTAGACTTTAAAGTCCGTTCATGCTGTTATTGCAATAACGTAAAGTAGCATTTAAATACTGCAAGTTTCATTTTTTGCCTACAAGAGTTTAAAATTATATTTAATCATATCTGTCATGTAATTTTATGCTGTGGAGTTTGGATGGTGTTTCGAAAGTTTTCAATTACCTACCAATCAGTCAGTCGAGTGAATGCAAATACGAATTTAGATCGAAAAATGCAAAAGTGCACTTAAAAGATTTGTCTTGCATGAAATAACGCATTAACGGAGTTTTGTGGTAGGTATTATTTAATTAATTCTATTCTTAGAACAAAAACTTGTTCGTAAGAAAATTGTGCACTTACTAACTTAGTATCGTAAAATAATATTAACTCTAACATTACAAAATGTTGTGTTTTATGTTTGCTTAATTTGCATTCAGCAAAGAGGTATTAAAGTTTTAATTGCTTAAATAAATTTTCTTTTGATTACTTAGTTTCATTAGTAATTTGAATTCTTCAGGAATTCCTTTAGCGTTTTCATTTGTTAATAATATTGCTCGACACGTTGTAACGCCGTTTTTAGTCAAATTTTCAAGGAATTTTCAAATTCTTTCACTTTCCAATAAAAAAGTTTTGTCCGGCACTACTGTTTTGATTCACTCTATACAGATTAAAATAATTTTATGTTGTAGACCTCTAAAATTAAAAACAAAATTGTGTTGAAAATTTTTTGTATCTTCAGTAGTTATCGAGATATTGCCCGAGAACACGCTGTTGGGACAGCCTGTATATTCACTTAATACGTTTCACATACAGTCATAATGTACCTTCAAAAACACATCTGAAGCAGAAGCACCACAATGTCAAGCAAACCCGAAATGTTACATTTTTATTTCTGTGGTACCATATTTCTATATCATACATAAAATACCTTCTTCTGTAGAAAAGATTTTATAATTTGAATAAGTGTGGGTAGCTGAAAAATCCCTTATTTTATTAGATAACCTATTTGAAAAGGTAGGTCCGAAATAATTGCAATCATTTTCACTACTTTGTAAACGTTTATAATCAATACGTACTACGTATTCTAACGTTACGAACTTACAAATGTTGAAATATTTCGAAAACAGTGAACATTAGGTATAGGACATGTTACACATGTCACATGTTATTATGTTAGTAACACTAGCCTGCGAAAAAAATATTTTTTTTTGCGGATGAGATAAAATTGGGTGTTTTTGAATGATTTTGGCATTGTAAAGAAGAATCTGTTATGTTTTTTTCTATCACGTCAGGTTTTTAAAAAAAAATTAAATTACTGTAAAGGTCGGCTATATTGTTGAACCCATTGAAAATGAACTCTTGGTTATAACGTACTATATTTCGAGCAATTAAAAAACCTATTTAATACATGCTTCGTATTTATTTACCGGTTATAACAAACTTTGGATATAACGAACCTGTTTTGGTGCATTTTTTGGATTCGTTGTAATATAACCAGACTTTACTGTATACAATTGTCCCCGGATCGAGTTGACAAGAGGAGAAACTTTTTTAATATCAATTTTATGTAAAAAAGTTATTCTTTACAAAAAGTTCTGCTTCTCAAGAAACTTCAGAAACAATGGTTAAATTTAAATTTTTAACTACAGTCTGTCTATAAAATTCAAATTTCTTAGTTTCATATTGCACATATCAAAGTAACGTCTTTATTATTGACTTTACGCAAAAAATGTACTCTTTACAAAAAATTGTACTGTTCGAGCACCTTCAGAAATCACACATAAATTTAAGTTTTTTGACTACATATACATTCATTATAAAAGATTCATTTTGTCGGCAAATCTCAGAAACCATACTCAAATTGGAGTCACGAAATACAGAATGATTCGGCTGAATTCTATTGGGGTTAGCCATATGACCTTAGTAGTTAGAGCCTAAGTTACAAGGAGTATTCCGCAAGCCGATACCTTGCCCATAAAAGGGGAAAAAACGGTCAGTTTCTCGAAAATTATGTTTGAAAAACGTACTTTGAAATATTGTATTAAAAAAATGGGACGTGATGAAAAAATTATTACATTTTTTTCGAACCCAGGAACACCGAATCTACTACATAAACTTAGTTTTATGTCATCCGCCAAACCTTCGCAGGCTAGTGTAATGATTTAAGCAACTTAAACAAATAAAAAATACTAGGTGTCTCATTTAAAATTACAAAGTTGGCAGCACTGGCGATAAATCTGAAATATTGACAACACCGCCGACACCATCTTGACATCCACGCTATCACCTAAATTAACTGTTCCAAATTTCGTTTCGATAGCCCTAACCGTTGTTAAAATATTTAGAGGTTTCCATACTATATATATCCACAGTATATATATCAAGCAAAGGAAGAAGACAAGTTTAAATAAGCTCGTGAATCGAGAAGGACAAAGTAGCAATAAAGCCATTACTTTCAATGTGTAATGTAGTGTGAATGTAGTGAAAAGCAAACGGTATACGAGAGTAGAAGTTATGAGATAATATCAAACATAAACATAAGATTATTGGAAACACCTATTAAGTAAAGACTAAAGAGAAAATGTTATAACAATTGTTAATCTAAATTCAGCTAAAGGTTTAACTTAAGAAGGAGACGATTCCATTCCATAAGAAGATTTATTAGATAAAAAATGGAAGCTTGGATGTGAGACACGCCACATGCTGTGAATGATCCCACACAAAAAAGACGCAGTGGAAAATCAAATGCTAAACATCATATTCAGGGATTGCAACAGAAACTAACATTCAAAAACAAAACGAGGATTCAAGATATAGTCGCGAGCAAAAAAATTGGTAGTCAATGTCATTCTTGTAGATTAATCAAAGACATTACTAGATACAATTTGAATGGATAACTAGAACTGAAAAATTAAGTATATTAGCAGTTATATTTTTATTTAAACCGAACTGATTTAATACAATTTATGTTATAAATTATAAGTACTGCAAAATATTGAATTTCTAAGAACAAACTTTATTTATATTTTTATAAAAGCGTCAAAACATCAGAAATTAGTTGTACAGCTTCAGTTAAACTGTTGATACAACGCTCTCACTTATAAGAGTAGACGTATTCAGCAAGGAATTAAGCAGAAATAAACCAACAAAAGCATCTTGGCACATCATTATAATAACAAAAATGGAAATATTCGCGCTTACTGAGCAGCATTTTACACATTATTCCAGTTTCTCACAAGACGAGATTCTTTGATCAAGTACGTAATTACTCACGGTGAGTGATTTAAATAACGAAAATAATCGCTGAAAGATGTAGCGTATAACGAGGATGGTTATCCGTTTAGAGTATAAACTTTGAATGAATGTTTTAAAAAAATAATGCAAGCGAGTTTTTTTTTTAATCACAAGATAGTAAAGTTTGTTTCACCAAATAAATTAATTCTACTGATTTTTTTTCGTATATTTTTAGTATCAAGAAGAAAGTTACAATATGACCAACAACGTGATTAAGCAAGTGGTTCTTCAATTGCAAATTTTTGATAAGTATGTATGTATTATGAAACTTTTTATATAACTGTATTTTCAATAAAACGAATTCACAAGGAGTGTCCGTTACTACTCCAGATATGTAAATGATTTTAAACGTTTTTGCCCAGGTAACGGCAACCAACTTATTAATTACATTAGGTCCATTCATAGGACTCATTATGAAATTCGTAATAGGAAACCAAAAAATTTTAAATGTAGTAATCAAAACTATTAATTACTTATAGTTATGTTAGTTTATGATTTTTTTCTTTGAATCAGCGTTTACGTGAATACGTGTATGTACTTATGGGCAATACATCATTACATACAATTTCTCGTAAATTAGCAATTCGGCTCTTATATGGACAAGGCAATCAGAATCTGTTAATAACTTCAATAAGGAAACTGCGTGCACATGTTATGAGAACTGTCCAAATGTGCACTTAGAAATTTATTTAATAAATTTAATAAACATTTAATAAATTTAAAAGTTGTCATGAAATTTATAGTTAAAAAGAGCGTGTTTAGAAAAATAAACTGACATTTCCCGATTCATTTAGTTTTTTCAGTTGAGTACTTAATTTGAATTTTAACAATTCTATGTCTAGATATTTAAATAAAAATGTCTATTTACCCCACGTACTTTTCGTTAAATTTTTATTTTTTAATTCTAAATTAAAATATGTTCTAAAAGCAAATGATAAAAATTTGATAATTTACCAAAATTGCGTCAAAAAGATGACATGTCAATCAACCCTATTAACTATTTTGTATTAAACGGTTTGTTTATTGTATTGATCTGAAATTACCTAAGAATTTTTAACCTCTGTTTAATACTTGTTTCCATTTACATTTAAACATGGAACGATGTTGCATTACATGCAGTGGCAATGAAAGTATTTGTACGGATATATAATAAGATTTATAAGAAACACGCACGAGCCCACGATTTCATGTAACTTAATGCACTATTCTAATGTACGTTTTCGCAAAGTGATAATTTTACTATGAAGTACTTCACATCCAATACATGTACGCAAGAGTATGTATGTAATACTGTTATACAACTTCTAAATTTTGCTAACACTAACACACAATCGTAAAGTTATTTAGAGTTTCTTCTTTTTAATGTTACCGTACATATATAACTTTAAACTACAAGATAAAATCGACACAAAAATTGTAATCGATAAAAGAAAACAATAATTTTTAATGATTATAATTTCTTTAATGAATTAAATCTACTGAATGTGAATGATTTCATCAAAAGTTCATTCTCTCGCAGGCCACGAATATTGTTTACATTTTTAGTACTGCGAGGAGTCTTGTGGTACACACGTGTAATATATTTTGGTACATCCACTCGTTTTGATAAAATCTATTTTAACAGGACTTCTTAGAAACGGTACGGATCGACGCAACCTCGGACGTTGGAACACGCATTATTTGCTTCCTGCTTCGGATGTGTAAAGATCCTGGAGGTATCAATTAATCGAAGAGAATTTTATCTTGGCGATCAAATGCGTAAAATTTATATTATTCATGTTTGCGCCGCCGAGGATTCTAAGAAATATTATTGAAAAATAATATACTACCACGATATTACTTATTTACAATGTGTAATATAAGGAATGAACATATGAAATTTCTTAAGGAATTATGTTCGTCATTACTTTGAGTCTGAGTTAAAATTTACTATGCTTGCGAGAAGTAATAACGACAAAGTACGCAGATGATGCGTGACATGTTTATTGGAAGAAGAGTTAACATTGAACACAGAATATGAAAGTATATTGTTACCTGCTCAAAAAGTTCCTGCCGTAGTTCTTAGATGTAATTAGTTTTTTTACGCAAACAAATTGACTTTATAATAGAACTCATTTTATACGGTGCAGAGATGTCTCTCCTGAAACTCTTTAACTGTAAATACATCCCAATTGAAATTTTGAAATGTGGGTTAAACTAATGACTATTATTGCAGTTACTCCTCAAATTCTAAAAAGAACACATTGCGAAAGGATTGATTTTTACAAAATATTTATAATCTTTTTACTAGTTCTTCATTTCCGTTTTTTTTAATCCTCTGTGCTTTTCTTTATGCCGTAACTGCAAATCAAAAAGCAATGGTGCGTTTTTCTAAGAATTATTTTCTTTTCTTATTGTCACAAAATCTTTTAAACGGACACTAAATGGCGCAGAAACATTCCAAAAGAATTAGCTTTAAAAAGCATTAATGATAGGTGGATAGAAATTAAAGATTTTACACACTTCCAAAGAAAATTTTTTCGAAATTGTTACTTTATGTTTTGAAACATCTTATTTCGCTTGCAATGATAAATTCTATAAACAGATTTTCGGTACAGCAATGGGTTCTCCTTTATCGCCTGCTTTAGCTGAAATTGTCATGCAGGAACTAGAAAAAAGTGTTTGTGCGCCATTTAGTGTCCGTTTAAAAGATTTTGTGACAAAAGTAAAAGCGAGGGTTAATTCCCATATTAATAAGACGTCATACATTTAGTCATGTAGCATTAGAATGATATACGAATTTACGTTTATAATTTATATTTGCAGAAATAAACAGTAAACAGTTATTGAAATTCTTGCTCTCGAGTTCCAGATGGTGCCTGCTAAAACTTCTATATTTACTGCCTGTCCCAGCAGAAGCAATCTTGTTGTTCGACATCGTTTCTTAAATGGATGAGTTGTTCATATTTCGAATGTGTCCGACACTATATATCAATGATATATATCATTGATAATAGGTAAACGAAAAATATTGTTAACTGAACGTGTTTTTGGTTGACTGAACAGTTTATTTTTCTCAGTGCACTATTAATATTTATTTATTATTAGGGATTGAGGAAACTCCTCCTAAAGTCAGATAAAAGGTTCACCTGATAATGGCTCCATTAACAAGTGATTTGGCTAGAAGATAGTGAAACTTATGCCGGTATGCACAGACAAATCTTAGACTTAAGCCAAAGTAAGCCTTTACTTTGAACAATGTAACTATACGACGCACAATTTGATATGAAGTTAGCTTTAATAATTTGATTGATAAAACTGTTGTAAAATTGTAAATGCAATACCAATCGCAACATAAGAATAACAAAATCACAATTAATTACTCGTTACAAAAGTGAATGGAGATTAGATGAAATTGATGAGAAAGGCGAATCCTTGCGATACATCGGTTTATTGTGAGAAAAGTAACGCCGTTTCCTCAATTATATCCCAGTAAATCTATTACATCTGCAGAGCTTCTCGCAAAGAAATTAATAATCTTACGCATTATCCAAAGACGTCATAGCTCCCAACACCCTTAAATTTTGTCTTATTTACCTTCCACACGAGGATTCCTTCCGTATATCATATAGGCTGGAAATACACAAATGGGAAAAATCAGAAAGGAATCAATGAAAGGAAACAAGAGATTTATAACAAATTCCTATAGAAATTGGATTTTTTAATGGAACAACCGAAACCTGCCAGAAATGACACTTCGAACAATGCTAATACCAATCGAAGTTTTTCATAGACCGGGAGAGCTTATAGAACCCGATATGATTCTGATAGAACGATTTCTCAATGTTCTTAAAGCACTTGCAAGTGGTTCGGCGTCGAAGCTTTCCACAAAAAGCGACCGAACTCTTTATTCAGATATATCAATGGTACTATATGCCAGTCTCGGTCCACAAAATTCTGCTCATTTTCTCTTGCATCCTGTCTAATAGATAACTATCTGAAGAAGTTATCTCTAGTGAGATCACTTCTACGGAAAGAAAGGAGACAATTTTCAGAAACTGAAATGATGCTTAGCACAGATCCTTCCACTTCTGAAATAGCTTCAGAAACCGAGCCAGAAGAAACCGACATTTCTGAGTCAGATCCGTGAGATTTATCCACACCAAAGGCATTTCTGATTTTTAATTTTAATATAATTGTTATTAATAATCTATTTATTTTGTCTAAAGCAATTAATATTTCGTTAATTTCAACAGAAATAGAAATAAGTATAGTTGATTGCAAAAAAATCGAGTAGGTACATTGAAAAAGTCAAAGATCCAAAAACATACAATTTTTTGCAAATGTAAATCGGTCTCTTTCAAATCTGAAATCTTATTTTTTGAACAGGTTATATTTGACAATAAAAATGAGAATCTAAAACTAGAATTGCGAAATTGTAAAATTTCTATTACCTTTAAACATTTGCTTTTAGCAAATTATAATTTTTGAATACAGTCTGTATTGACCAACTTCCTCTTATTTAGAAGGAATTAGAACTTTGTCACTTTCAGTCAACCGCTATCAAGTTAACATCAACAGTGATAGTGACACGAAAGAATTAAACCAGAGAAAATTAAGTGTACTCTTAAACTCTGAAACTTGTAAAATAATATACTACATATTATGTGCTAAGTTCAGACAAACGTTTTCATTTTGCTATTACTTTTATTATTGGGATGATTATTGTTGTTTAGTTATAATGATTTCAAAAAAATCAATCAATCAGTTGTAGTCTGCATATGACGTGTATCAGTGAATTGAAGTGATAAGTTGTATTAATGGAGGCAATCCAAATATAACAGAATTTCTAGAGTTAAAACACGGACAGGAAAATTTAACAGGCGTAAGAGCTCTGAATCATCAACTAGTGAATGTCAAAATGTGAATGTAAAAATGTCACTGCAATAATGTTTCTTCAGGCACTGAAACAAAGATAACAACGTAACATACATCACGTCAAGCTGTGCATAACGACACACACTTAATAAAATACAAGTATTTCAAGGGCGTTTTTGAACTTGTTCTAAAACATTTATATGAGCGAAATAACTAGCATCCATACTATACTTAATATACAGGCTGTATACGTATTCGACCGACAAATTTCTAGTGCACATTCTTCTCCTAATCTGAAGCATAAAAGGTTAGATAATATTGGTCTTTATATGAAGAATAAAGTCTGTACAAGACAAAACATTTTCAATAAACTATCATGAATTTTTCATTAATCCTTTTATTAAATATTAAAAAAATTATATAAACTTCATCTGCTAGTGCTGCAATATTAGTAATAAATTTGTTTGTCAACTGTAGCCTGTTTTCTTTAAAAATTTAGAGCTTCTTAGATGCCAGTGAACTTTAGTTCGAAATGTAAACAAAATTCATTCAATGACTTCGATGCCAGATTAGGAAACAAAAACAAAATAATAGGTCGTAACTTCTAAATGAAAAAAGATAAATTAAAGTATATGAACAATTTAGGTACACCTTTAAGCAAGAAATTCGTATACACTCTGTATATACAAGTGTTATATTTCTTTCATATCAACATATCTTCTACAGTGAATTAGGCAGGTTTCATCAAATTTTTACAACAATTACATTTGTAATTCAAATCCTATTTGTACGATAATTAATGTCTGCATAATTAAAATTTGCATTATACGACTCACAATATTGAATCTTTAATAATAGACACTCAGAATGATTGAAAACAGAAGAGAAAAAATATCGATACATTGAACATTTACAAAAGATAAAAAATCGAATACCGTTACAATAGATGTTATGTACATTCATAATGTGCATCCGCACAATGTTTAAGATTGTGGGTAAAGGTCAAGTGTTTGATGTTTAGTGATACTTTTATTAATGTACAAAACAAAAATTTAAATTCAATTTGAATTAATATTGTAGGGTAAAGTCGGTAGAATTGACGCACAATAGAAAACTAAATGGAAATATTGCGTAATTTAATTTGGCGATATCCGATCCGAGTTCCATGATATAGGTTAAAGGTTAAAGGCCGGTTTACACGATGCAATTTTTATTGCAGCAAGACGCAATTTTTATTGTACGCATGCTCAACGGTAAATGTGTGTGAACAATAATTAATTAACTTCAATAATACCACTCAATATAAGACACCATATATATTTATAATCAGAAATTAGTACCTTTCGTTGCAACTACTCAGGCAATAGCTTAAATATAAAGCTGCGAGCAAATGTATTTTTTGTGTGCAATGGTTATTGCATTGCATTGCCTCCGTGTAAAACCTGTTTAAGATCAGCTAGTGCAAGATTTCTTGCATTGCATCCCTTGCATTCTGCTGCAATTTTTATTGCATTGCAGAATGTTTTAACGATATTTTTGATACTGCAAACATGAAACTTCAGCAACGAAAAATACCATTTTGCTTTGCAGGTTACGTTTTAAGACTGAAAAATTTAATTTTTGTTATGTTGACAACACACGTGTAATGCAACATATTTTGCCATCATGTAAAGTGAGGAGCAATTTGCAATTTTTTCTTGCCATTTATTGCAGCAATGTTCCTTGCATTGTATTGCCTCTGGGTAAAGCCTGCTTAATACATTTTAGAGTCTTTGATTCTCACAAATTCTTTATCTAATTTTGACGATCGATTTTCAAAAAAAATCTTCAAAGTCAAAATCTCTAAAAATTTCTTAACCCTTAATGTGTACTTAATTCTTAGCGAACTTTAACGATAAATTAAACTAACAATTTGAGGCTGCGATTTTGAACGTGTACTGAAGGGACACATGTACAGGGGAATCCGTACCGTATAACGATGTTCGCGAATTAAATATACGTGATATTAAAAAAAATTGAAATTAAAAAAATTTTCTTCACGTAAATGTTAAATAAGTACAATGCGGAAGAGATATTTCTTATGCCTACTTAGCAATCAACAATACTAAGAACAAAGCCAAAGCAGTGACATGTTTGTAAATAAGGAACACGTGTAAATAATAATTCTCATTATACAGTATGATTCAAAAGGACCGCACCATCACTTGAGCGATCTCTAGAACCATTTATTTGTTTTCAAAAATGTAAAGAAAATTTTTCTACGAGCTTTCTTTTCGGAGATACAGGCCTTGAAAGATACGAATTTGATGTTGATTTTGTATTAATCAGGTAATGAAATTTTATGTTTTTATTAATGAAAGCTATAGATACAGGCATGTAAAATTTTTCTTGTTATTAAACATAATTAATATTAAGTAATTAAGCTACAAAAAGTCTTTGGGTATATTTCTTTAGATGTAAGGTCGGCAGCTGTGCAGCAAAGATTGGGTATCACTATGGTTACCATAGCCTAACATATGACTCTAAACGAGCGTTTGCTTGTTTCTAAATTCTTTGAAAGTTTATCGTATTTTTTTGCAAGCATGCATCGACCTACTCCGTCAAATTTTTACTTAAGAAACTTTAGAATAGCTAAATAAAACAAGGTATTAAGAATTATTATTGTGTCAAATTTGATTTCCAAACAATTCAATGCAAAATCAATTGTCAACAAAATTGAGGGTACCTATGACCTATGGTTTCAAATTAGTAAGCACATCTACAAGGTGCAGCGTTGCCTGTTTGTGATATCTTTAAACATTTAGATCTAGAAAACCAGGCACCGTAAAAATATTCTAAAAGTATACAGGATGTTTCATTGAAGATGCACCAAACTTGAGGGACACGTTTCTGACATTATTTCAAACAAAATATCTTAATAAAAAAATTTAATCGGAGCAAGTTGAAATTTGCATAATTTGGACTCGATATTTTTAGAAATTCTGTAACACGCGGAATCAAAACAAACCGTGAAACAAAACCGGAGATCTAAATTGCTTTATGAATGGCACACAGCTGCAGGGGGGCAATAAAGTTACAGCGAAGAAATTTATGACTAGATTTTGTTTTGACCTTGACCGATAGACTCACTCGCTCGGTCATTCAACTGCAGCAGCAGCTGTGAAATCGCGTGGATATTTAAACATTTAATTTAATAATAAATTACAAATGTGGGGCTATACAAAAATATGGATTTAGTGTGCATTGTTGTCGCACTTTACAAATTGTTATTAAAATAAAATTTGTCGAATCTTAAAAATAAAAACATTTATTTTTATTACATTATTATTACGTTATTATTATTACAAGAAATGTTCAAAAATGCCTCCTTCCTGCTGTACACCCAAAAAACACTATAAAGTCCTTAATTGGGGTAGTACGGCGAACGAAATGTTTTGGGTAAAACCAGGCACTTGGGCGCTAAATTTCTACGAACGGTTTCATGAAACGTGAATTTAATAAATTCTTAAATAAGCACAAACTACTAAATGTTTGAACAATCCTAAAATTCTTCAACTAACAATTAGAAAATTCGTATTAAATGGAGAATCGAAAATAAACGACTAATTATTATTTTTATTGATTTCCAACAACCACGATGTTTTAAATGTGTTTTGCCGAATCAGCTGGGGCGACATTCTAGCTAGAGTAATAAACCAATAAAGCGATTCGTATGAGAATGCGTAACAATCCATTCTTTCTCATTTAAAGTCTATCCTAAAAATATGCGACTTTGCTTTCCCTTCGATTTTCGTGAAATTTATTCATTTAAGAAAAAAAATTATAGAAAGCTTTTATTTCTTTTCACGATATCTACCGACATATCGAGTTTGGTGCATCTTCATTGAAACAAGCTGTATTAGTACTCCTATTGACGTTCTCTATCACTATACATGATCGGTGGTACGACCATTTTGAATCATACTGTATATGTGGATGATCTTAGCCAAACAATGTAATACTTGAATTTAAGCAACAGAAACTTTCAATGTGCACGCTGTTCCACTAGAATAGATCTGACGCGACATTGTTGAGTTCTATTACATCATATTATACATATTATATCTTTCGCTCATCGAACAGTAATGTGCAAAAGTTTGTACACGACATTTAAATGATTTCATTATTGATTTGTCTCAGAAACACAGTTAAAGGCCGTTTGACACGAAAACATATTTGTTGTAAGAATTTTTAAGATCAGATGTTTTACATGAACAGAGATTTTTAGTATGAACATTTAGTTGACATTGAAGTTTGTGAAGTTTCAATAACTTCAAAGTTAATGTAATGTAAAAAGTGTATATAATTAAGGCTGCATTAAATGAACGGTTAACTGAAAATACAGCGTGTACTAAAAAGTTTTATACAAATGGAGAAAAAGTTTATCTTACCTTATCTATCTTATCTAAAAATAATGATTTGGACGGAGAGCAAAATACGTTCGAACTGTAGTGGAGAGCAAAATGTTCATTGAAATTGTGAAATAGCAAAAAATTATGCACACTTGTAGATTATTGATACATATTCCCAGATAAAAATTAAAAAATGAACACTTCAGCAATTGTTAGATAATTTATTTTTATAGAACATTGATAACCTTCTTTATCAATTTTTATCTGGGAATATCAATAATCTACAAGTGTGCATAATTTTTTACTATTTAATCACAATTTCAATGAACATTTTGCTCTCCACTACAGTTTGAACGTATTTTGACAATATTTTAAAAATTTTGTACCTGATTATGGATCTACAAGTCATGCAGAGGTTTTTATAAAGAATAGTTTTTTTTTTGTGAAATGTAAGATAAACTTTTTCTCCATTTGTATAAAACTTTTTGGTACACGCTGTATATCTTAGGTTCATCAGTTCCGGTTTTCGGTGAAATTCTGCGCACGCGCGTATAACATTTGTAATTTGTAGAACACGTTCTATTTTTTATCACAGATATGGTAACGTCTGTCAGTTTCTTATATTATACGGCCACAAATTTCTACGATCACAAATGTTATAACAAAAATGTTACTGTGCCAAACAGCCTTAAGTTATAGATAAAAAGGTCTTACATTCTATGAAAGCAAATATAAGCGAACTACAGGCAATATAAGTTTCATATCTTTGTAACTTTCTTGTAAACTTAGGGCCAATTTTACAATCGTCGTATGAATTGAATATAACACTATTCTTGGAATATAGTGACGTAGATATGGAGGAAGGTTAAAGAATATTCGGCGAATAGTTATTCTGTCGTTATTCTACGATTGTAAAACCAACCCTTAGACAAACTATTTGGTGTGCTTATAATAGACCACGTGTAGCTCGTAGAATTCTTATCATTACACCTTCTTGCTTTTAATACATAGGTAGGTACAGTTGCGGACAGAAAATTTCGGATGTCACTGTCATTCCACTAACGTAAAAGTTAAGAAGTTCCTATATGTATACGTCAGATGAGTGACAGTGACATCCGAAATTTTCTGTCCGCAACTGTACATAGGGTTCAAATGGGATTACATGAAATAAATTTTTAAAAAATTCCTAGGATTAAATCACTGATCTCTGGATTATGCTTGAGCAAGAATATTTTTCTAATTACTACATTTGTTATCGGTCATATTGTAATAATCTGTAAACAACATGTAATTTAAGAGCCTCAATTGACAAGACTTTCTTAAATTCCCCGTTCGAAGCCATCGAAAAACGAGTCGCTATAAATAAAACCAATTACTCGTTAACAAATCGGTCATGCACTATAAAAAGCGACCCGAAAATTTCCAAAGAACAATTTCGTTTCGTGCACCTCAACTGTAAATCCTTATAAAGGAGTAGCACAGTTTCGACCTACCTGCAGAAAAACTCCGGCCGAATACGATACCGGGCGAGGAAATCATCATACACCCGCAGAACAGCCAACAGGTGACCAGCAGCCACCGCACTCTGCTCGTACGTTTCGTCCGGTAACAACATTCTCGATGCATCGTCTCCAAACTTTGAACCATTAAAACAAATTTTACATTTTACACGCAGTGATTAACACTCTAACAACAATCACTTAACAAAACTTCCCTTCGGCCTAAGATAATAAGAAAGAGTCGTGCAACGTAATTAAAATACAGAAGCGAATTTTGAATTTTCTCAGCATGTACAGCTTAAATGTTTATTACAGTAAATGCCTTTTGCGTTTACGAGACATTACAAACGCTGCTCGTACTTACAACCGCTTGTTTCGACGACCACACATCCTTAGCTTGTCCTTAATATCGAATAAATTTCGAATTATACGGCTGAAAACTAACGTCTGACCGTTCCAGAAACAACGCAAATCCGCATTAATTACGGCGGTTCAACTGTAATTTTAAATTATCGCGCACTCTTTGCACCTTTTATGATAATTTTATGGCGTAAATATTTATGAAGACATATTTTACAGCTATTTAGCGTCACGCCAAATGATTCAATAAAAGTAAACTAATTGAACTTTATGCACGTCCACTTTAACAACTGTACCTACTCACTGAAACTTGTTACCCTAATCGCCAATATTTAATAATTATGTCAGTTCATCTCAAAGAAGTCGTTAAAGTTGTGCACTCACACTTGCGCTTAAATTGCCGCGAAGCTGTGCAGAGGGTTACTCGCCTATTCTTGCGTTGAAATCTCCGAGGATTCAGAGACTTTTAACAAACTGCGTTGAAGTTGACGCACTTGCACTTGCATTTAAATCACCTAAATCAATTCTTTAAATGTCGCAACACACATATCACATTTAAAAAATTAGGCGTTCTTTTTCACACGCAAATCTCCACCGCACAATGTAATTCGATATTCGAGGAAATTCATTAATTATAGGTGCGTGTTCTCGTCACGTGCTGCGTGCTTATGTAATTTAATATAAACCGATTAGGTATTCTCGAATGGCTTAAGAGGTACACCATTAAACCGACTGCGATTCCGCGTAGGTGGTTGATTGATTATCAACCATACGTCCTATGTATGTCGCTGGCAATCAACGTGTGCGCGAAGACTCGTGCAAGAATCAAAACAGCGTGGAAATGTACGCGTGCGCACTCACGTCCGGTAACACGCGGTATCTTAAGATGCTGAAGAAATCGGATTCGTTTTTGTAAAGACTTGGTCCGGTGCGAACTGACGATCGAATATTGATTATTTTTCAGAGTTCTAAAATTCAGCGGAAAGTTCGCGCATTGTTCGAACTTCATCAGTTCATATCTGCGATTTATTTATTAACTTATTCATGCGTTATTGCGTTTAGCATACAATACTTCATAGAATTTGCCACGCAATGTGGGTATGAAGACAAAAACACCCACCCGGAGAGTGTTCGTCCAAGTTTGACGAATTTCTTGCTCCTTATTATTATCAGAGATACTTTTCCATAAGCAAAATTTCAATTGTTATAGCTACACATACATATATCAGCAACTTATTTAATTTTGAGCATAAGCTTAATAGCGTTAGTTGAAAAATTCAGGTTGTTTAAAAT
Source organism: Dorcus parallelipipedus (assembly GCA_958336345.1). Classification (NCBI taxonomy): domain Eukaryota; kingdom Metazoa; phylum Arthropoda; class Insecta; order Coleoptera; family Lucanidae; genus Dorcus; species Dorcus parallelipipedus. Next base: position 31,265,795 of record OY284475.1, read on the forward strand.
GATTGAAGATAAAAATATATCTGTAGTATTATTAACTGAATTCGGATTTCAAGGCTAACATCTGATAAAAATTCCCATGTACAACACATATCTGTACCTGAGGATCACGAAATATTTCATGTTTCAATCTAGAAAAGAATCTGTTGTTACACAATGTCAAACGTAATACTCTGCTGACGTTCACCAGACACAACAATAGATCAGTAAAATCAAACTAAGGTTTTTTACTTCATTATTTTTATCAACTAAAACGATAAGTTACCGCAATTGTCTTTAATCGTTTCAAAATATATCAAATAAAACCTTGTTTTATAGAATCATTTAACAAGAAAAAGTAGGAACTTATGGACAACGGTATTTGTAATTATTGTGATCTTGAATGACGGACGGCTTTATACGCTCGAGAAGTACTTTAATGTAATCCTCGAGTGCTATTGCACTGTCAATTATTACTTCTCTATTCATCTTGATTGTGTCAGGAGTTGCAGCGTGAAACTTTCACTATTAAATACTTTATGATCATCTTGAGGTTTTTCTATTTTTAATTATTTCGATAATGTAACTCGTTAAATATATTTATTAAGAATATAAAAACACAATGGCAAAACGTTGTGACATTTTATTTCAAAAGCTTTTGTACTATTACATTCCCATATATTTCCATTTTGAATGCACAGGGTGACTGAAAAAATATTCCACAAAATAAAACTATGTCACAAATTATAAGAAGTATCTTTAAAAATTTTTTTAATTAGTAAATTAGAAATGAATTAAAAAATTTCCGTAATAACATGTTACCGCACTGCCTGAGAAATACAAGGCAACGCTTTTAAATAAAGCAATAAAAAACTGCAATAAATAACTCATCCATCGCAGCGCGACTTTGACTCACTGCCAATTCTTATTAATTGACGTAAGTATCAGCTGATCCGAAAAAATAAAATCGATATTTTTTACACAAATTAGTATTCGTTGTGAGATGAACGAGAATCGTGATTTCAGAATTTACAGACTCTAGATGTGCGTCAAGATGTGCATAAATTAACTAAAGTAATTGGATCGCCTTAGCTGCAATTAATTGTTTTATTAGCAAACTTAAATTTTTTGACTGTTTTGGGGTAAGTAATTTAACGATTGAATTATGTATTTGAAAACAAGAATTAAGCTAACTTTACCAGATGCCTCATTTCGTGCGGCAAAACATGTGCTAATTGCATGCATCTAGTATGCAATAAGAGGCAAGAAACGCATGACTGTTTAATTCTGCCTCAAGGTATGAGAAAAAAGCGCGCTGTCATATAAATTAACGCATGCAGGCAAGCATGCGTTCCATTGCGCTATAAACGCATGCATCAAGATGCACGAAATGAGGCATCGTGTAAAGCTAGCTTTAGGATAAGATACTAGGTAATTTTGGTGTTTACATTACTGGGGATATTTGAAAATCGCCATAGGACGCGCCGATCACATTTATAAGAAATCACTTAAACATATCGGTTTCTTCCGAAAATGTAAAGTGCTTCATGTTACCTGCAATCCATCACTGAGAAATTTTTTACTTTAATGAAAAGACCATCGAGCGAATCGATGTGAACATAATAACCAGTGCCGTACCATGATTTAGAACTGTTTTTATATTTTTCCTATAATAAATAACGGGCACAGCGAACCCATAACACGCCAAAGATGCCACGTAGGAAAATTTTACTGACATGCGAACAAAAATTTATACGATTATAAGTTAGGTATAAATTTTTTTCGTTATAATATGTAAAAGCAATATTCGCCATCACTGGTTTTACCACCACTGGTCTATAACTTGGATTCTGTTAGCGGCTTTATTTTATTAGGTGTTATTACTGTCACCTGTATGTGTTACAAATCAGCAAAGTTGTGTCATTAACACCTTAATTTCATCACGGTGCAGACGTGTTTTTGGGATTATTTGAATTTTGCAGTTACAAATTAGTGTTTGGAAATTTGTAAACAATAACGGCCTTTGCCGGAGTCTAGTGCACCTATTTAAATAAAGTGTTTTATTTCACTCGTGAAAAAGCCTACAAGAACATTGGCGCAGGTAAACATTTTGGGGAATCGTTAATGACATATCTTGTAAGTAATTGCTTAGTTTCTTCTTTAGGCTTTTCTTTTCCCTTGTATATTTTTCCACGATTTCATTATCGGAGACAATTTTGTTGGTAACTTTCGTTCAAACGGACTGCCATGAGAGTTTGAGACACGGATCCGGGCTGCCGCTGCTTTATGAACAAGAACATCAGACGAAGCCGTCTGATTCTCTGGATCATCGCCAGGCGTGAGTTAGTCCATATTCTTGCGCACTTGGTAAACTAAACATTTAGGTTATTTCCCGTTTAATAATTTTTCTCGAAGTGTAATTGTTTGTAGTTTTGTTGACTTTAAATTGTAAAGTCTTTTGGACGCAAAGGTACCAGCACAATATCACTTGTGATAAGACATAACTGAGCTAAAGTTTTGTTTTATTTGTCAATTTGTCAATAATAGTTAGTTATGTATCAAGGGCATAATTAGGAGATTATAGCCCGAGAGTATGTTCAAAGCACGTCGCGTCGCGAAGCGGTGTGGTTTTAAATGCTCGAGGGCTATTGTCTACAATTGAATCGCTAATTGCAGAAACGGGACATGTCACATTTTCAAAGTTCATGTTCAGGAAGTGAAAAAAACTGTCTAATTTGTTTAAAACAAATGTTTTTTTACCTACGTTTCTGACTGCACTTTCTTTACAACTGTTGCCGTGGGTTAGTGTAGAGTCTCTTTGATTTGTATTTTTAAAATTAACGTACTTGTTAGTTTATCAAATGGACATGTCCCCCATTGAAAATGTGACATGTTCCGTTTCTGCAATTAGCGATTCAATTATACCTGTGGTACATGTTTTATTTTATTTTGGCCAAAATTTATAGATTCAATACTTTTATATCGTATGCGAGTGATGTGCACGTTGCTTCCACAAAATAAGTAATATGTAGATTGTTTGCGTTACTATGGGTTTGTTTAGGTATTACGGGGCTGTTTACTTTAAAGCCCTTGGGTAATAAAGATCAAATTATGCCCTCAGTTGAGTGAAAATAATAGTATATTATTCAACGACCGAGTAATGATTAATAGCCATTACTCGGGAGTTGAATACTATGCTTTTTCCACGACTATTAATGAAAATTTTTAATATTTTTTGACAGCACGCGGTCGAAAACAAATCTGACGTTTATAGACAGTGCAGTAGAAGGGAACCTATTTGATTGTTTTCATTGGTGATTGCTACTCAACGGGTCATTGAGTAATGAACGTCATTACTCAATTAAAAAATGTTGAATAATGACAATACTATTAAATAGTCGTGGAAAAGCAAGATTATAGTTCCAAAATAAAATAAACTATTATTACATATTTAATTTAAATGAAACGAGTATTTTTCGTCTATAAAGCAAAAGTGTGCCTGGTTAGAATCACAGCATCGCTGCACTAGTATCCACCCCGTAACGACTAGCTAGCTTGGACAAGGTGAAATTCTTAGGCCCGATTTTACAATCGTCGGATAAGCATTATTCTTAGAATAACGTGACGTAGATATGGAGGAACATTAAAAGATATTCAGCGAACAGTTATTCCGTCCTTATTCCAGGATTGTAAAACTGGACCTTAATTTGTTATCGCCATGGTACACCATGCCACCTACCTGAAGGACAGCAAATTGTGCGAGTGACTTTGAAGTTTGACAAGTGAAGTGGACGAGTTGAATAAAATAAAAGTCACCAGCTGAGCACACTTGTTTTTACTTGTCAAGCTCAAAATTGTGTAAAAATAAGAAAAAAGTTAAATTACAAAAGTTTAGTGCGACCCAGACGGGGTTCAATGAAACGAACACGCAATGTAATTAAATAAACTTTGTTGTCAAGCAAACAATCAAGTTAATCTTTACCTGATCAGCAGATCTTCTCTTCGTTCACAACAAAGCACGAAAAACACTTGATTAACAGGAAAAATAAAATAAATAACAACGTAACCAAAAATCCAGCGTAATGGCAAACAACTGTCAGTAGTGAGAGAGCGCCCTCCAACGTAGGTAAATGCAGTCAATAACGTACTTCGACGCAGTAGTTACGTCACCAAGTAGTTACGTCGCCTTTGCAGGTCGGTCAGGTACACTTTCACGGACGAAGGGTGGGCCGGGATGCGGGGAGTTTTATACGTTTCAGACTCCGATTCCGGCCTTTTCTTCCACCCAAGGGATTAACGATGTTCTCAACCGAAGTAAAACTACCACTAAAAGCCTAGTAGAGGAGAGAGATACGCGTTAACCAACAGAACATACGCATAAAATTGCCAACAAGACCTATCTGTCCTTTGTCCCAGAAACAGGCCTTAAAAAGCTGAGCTTGAGCTTGAATTCACTCGGCGTGCTTTTAACAAATCTCGGAGTAGATTCCGTTTCAGGCTTCAATCACAAAATTCACATGAAAGAAACACAGAGATTGCAAAAAGTCAGCACGCCAGGAGCACTGTTGAAACAATGAGCGCGAGACCGAGGGCTGCATTCTCTCCAACTATGCGTTGAGGCGGGGTCGTTACGGGATAAAATCAGTTTTAGCCGGGCGAAAGAGTCAAATAGACAGATACTGTAGGACAATGGTAGAACTAAATAACAGCGTATGGTTTAGTGGCGAAATCTTATGAAATGTGAGGAAAGTCACGTAGGCCAAGCCTGGTCGTTTGATTCCCACACAAACACAAGGCGATCAGCAAATGTTATGAATAATTTAAATGAATTTTTCAACCGTAACAACCAACCGGACGTAGGTAAGTTTGGGTGGCAGCAAGTGTCATGGCTTCCGAACGGAAACCGCATTGATCCTTTTTTTTCTGGTGATATTATGTCCTCAATCGCACGTTATATCATCGGTGCTGTTGCTGCTGCATTAAATACTGCTTTATATCAAATTGTAAAGTTACAGAAGAACAAATAAAAAAGAGCAGGTCGCAAATTGGATCGTCCAGGAAAATGCTCATCGTAAGTATATCCGACTTAATAAAAGAAAATCATCACTTAAGTGGTGGAGGTAACGGGCATTTAAAACGATGCAATTGAAAAAGTCTTAAAAGGTCGACAAAATGATTAGGTACACTGTATATTGACACCTGAGCAGAAGTAAGAGAAGAAATATCACGTCAAATAAGTTTTGTTTCAACGTACCTACTCCAAAAATCACTGTTACACTGATGAAACATGGGTTCACCCCTTTTTCGATCAAGAGTTCAAAACAAGAAACAATCTTCTCGGGGATCTCCACCACCACGAAAATTCAACTTTTGGACGATAAATTTATAACAGCAATTCAGACTTAGTCGGCAGTATTGGTAACTTTGTTATTATAAAAGTTATTATAAAAGTTCGGTTAAAGTAAACAAAACAAAACAACTTTTTACGCTGGTTGCAATGACGCAATTAAAAGTTTCTTTTTGCCTTTTCCGTGAATGCAATTCATTAAACTGAAGATATCTCCAGCACATTTAAGCAACCTAAGCAGCTTCTAATGACGTTTATTGATTTTCGAAGTTAAAGGAATGCATCCAAGGGAGTTTTTGGAACGCCATTATGGCAGCAGTTCGGCATTTATTCTGTAATCAAGACTCCATTTTATATTTTAGGTTGAGTAAGTGTTAGTAACAAGTAATTTATTAGTGTAAGATCATTTAAGTTGTTTGACTCGTGTTTTTATTTATACATTTGTTCATAATAATAATGTATATAACTAAACGCCCCAAACCAAATCGTACCAAATTGATGTAATTATTCTCTCAGCTGACAAAGTCATGTATAGTGAGTGATTCAAAGCACTAAACATACTCTAATATTCTGATGTGTAAATCCGTGTCTACCACACCCTTTGCTTCCCAGATTGTTACGCCACTTAGAAAATATTTTATATCTCTAAAAAAGGGACTGATAACAGCAATTTCAAACGATATCACATATTACAGCCGGCGAGCGAGCACGCGCAAAATCGAAAAGCACATTCAATTGCTTTTTAGTATAAATAGAGGTGCAGAGAGCATCCAGAACATTCTTTCTTCGGAAAAACCGGAACATTCCTATTAAAATAAATATTAAATTAATTTTTAAACTAATGAGTGTATTTAAAAAAAGCTAATAATTGGGGCTGCTTGTTGTGCAATCTCGCCAGATCCTAGTTATTTAAACATTAAATAATATTCCCACTTTTAATAAAAACAAATTAAACAAGGAAAGTTGCTGCTGTGCATGTGACTTTACCTACTTAAAAGAACGATTATCAAATTTTAACAAACAAGAGAGGAAGTGACGTTTTAGTCGTGCAAACACAAGGTGTCACTCTGAAGTTTGTGTATAATCTGGTACTCATTTAAACAAAAGAAAATAAAATAAAAGAAGGACACTACAGAAAATTTTATTATGTGAATTCAACGAACACCATATACACTGAGAAAATTATAAATAATACACAACAATTTTTGGTTAACAACGAAAGAGCAAACAATAGACGACAATTATTGGTTTCCAAAGTGGCAGGCTCAGCTAGCAACCAAATAAGATCGTGCCTAAAAATGCAAGAAAACAGAGGACAACGGACAACTCGAAAAACACGTAATATGTAAGTACCTATAAAAACCAACAATGCGGAAGTGGTACATATATGACCAATTAATTTTTAAATATAATTCATAATTTTTTTCGTCGATTATTCATGATAACAAGTACGAATATAAAACATGATTCCAGTCTACCGTATTTCTACGATCTTACGAAAGTAATCACGAAACCCACGTAGAATCTCGTGCCATTAACATTCATAATCCTTGCCGGATGTACACTGGCACTATTTGACTGATCCTTCACGATGTCTCTCCATCAGAGAAATCTTCCATCTGTAGGTGCACGGGTCTTGATTTAAAAGCCAATTACAAAAGTTTGAAAAGCGTAGTAGATTATCTTATCTATCAGCATCTTGACATTACTTCGAAATAAATATATTTTGCGCAAAATCTCCAAAGCACGCAGGATTTGACACTCATACTCACAATAATTATAATTTAAATTTAAAAAGTCTCTGGGATACTACCATTTACGTTGAAACTGGAACAGGTAAAGAAATTCCGGTCGCGTATATCAAGAAATTACAGAATTTAAATATTTTAAAGAGTTTATTTACATATGCGCAACCTCGTTCGAGATCGAGTGCTCACGTATCTCACTAAAATCGCTATTTTATGGACGAATTAACTGAAACCGTTGATGGAAATGCTTTCAGCAAAACGTATAATAAACATTAAACTAAGCGTTATTTATTAATAAAACGCAGAGATCCTGTTCGTTATCGACGCATAAAAAGTTTAATTTCGTTATATACTAATTATTTTGTCATTAATCCAGAATAAAATCTGTTTAAAAAGTTTGTGGACGTCTTCAAGCATTTTATGCACATTTTTATTATGAAGTGGACTAAGTTACAGAGTCATTTAAAAAAAAAGACATATTTTGGAGTTGGATGTTTCAACCACAATATTATTTTTTTGTAGATACGTTTTTCGATAGCCAAGCTGTCATCCTCGGTGTATAAGTAAACACATCATGAAATCTTTGGCTGGTATAACCGGAATATATTCTCCGATTCTGGAATTATTTCCGCTAGTTTTTTTGAGGAGAATACCGTCCGGTTGCACCCGCCACAATTCCATGAAGTATTTATTTGTGTACTGAGGATGACAGCTTAACTATCGAAATATGTACGTATCTACGGAAAAAATAATATTTTGGGTTCAAACATTTTAATATTAATTTAATTCGTAAAAACACTCTCCTTCTGTATTTGTGTAATTTACTTGAAATATTCTTCAAATTGATTACAAGATATTTTATATTTAGTTCCTTGTTGATCTAAAAACATTGATTACTTGTATAAAACAAGTAAGCGAAGTAAAATTTTCTGTATTTAATTCCAAAAATGGTCGTTGAAAAGGTAACTCAGTATAACTAATCTCGTAAATAAGAAAGAAGGCAACAGTGGGCACATAAAAAAGAAGTAAATGCATCATTAAAAACAATTTACGACATTCGCAAACCGCAACTTACTTTGCTATTACGCTGCAACATATTAATGTTTATAATCGCCGACTTTTACAAAAGGAAAATAAATTTCAGCTTGGATAGAGGCGTTCACACAGTAAGGTACTCCTCATGAGTCCCGACAATTTCGTCACGATGCATTAAAACGTTCTTCAGCAACTCATGAAATCGAAATCACACGTCAAGTTACCCAGTCAAGAACCACTCAAGTCCAACAAATCACCGAAATATACGCATCTAATCTCACAAAGATCTTGTCTTAAAATCTTGGGTATTTTTTATTGAGTCAGGAGGTCGACTGCGATTAATAACCAATTTTTGGTGGGCGGACGTTAACGACGAATTAATGTGGGCCTAGGTGATTTACTTCAGCATCGCCAATGAGTTTTCTTAGGCCGACAATTTAAATTGTTTGCAAATGTTCCTTTCTATAATCAATATTTATGATATTTAAGAAACACACGATAAGTTTTTAACGTAGTTCTTAGAAACGTAATTAATTTTTCAAACTAATCAACACGAATGCATCTATACTTTCAAAATACCTAAAACATGAGGTAAAAACTAATTATTTATTATTATTATAAAAAATGTCGCGTCGTGATATTTTCAAAGAAATTTAAATGGTTTAAATAAAAGTAAGTTATTTTATTATCTTTCTGGGCTCCACATGTCTCACTTTTCATTTCTCCCCTTTCATTTTCTTTCCCTTTTCGTCTTGTATTGAGTAAAATATTAACAGTCTTTTGTGATTTTTTTATTAAAAAAATCCTCTTCTTACATGGGTTTATATTTGAAAACTATTTGCAAGTGAAAATACATTTTAGTAAAATTAAGAAGCAATATACAAAGCAAATTTTTTGTTTCTAAAGAAAATTTAACAGTTCTGTATGTTATTGAACATAGTTTATAACAAAACAAAATTTAATATAATAGAAATAACAGCTCAATTTGTACACCCTTTAGCTCTGTGCACAATTCCACACATCTTCTTGAATTAATATTGTCCTTCTAATATACATACCTTCTTCTTATGTATTTCAAATTTGTAACAATACTTTTAAGCAATTAATCAACATCGACAGGTACACATTTAGTTCAACGTACTCGTTCGGCTAGCTGCAGATATAGGTACATTTTTGAACTGATTTGCGAATTGATGAAAGACGTAAAAATTTCAAGCATCTCTCGATTTCTCTAGTTCAAAAGCAACATTTTATTACTGCAATTAACAAGAAACGTAACTATCACACCTAAAATTGAATTGAAATGTCAAATTTTCTTTGGAAACAAAGCACTCTTTGCATAACAGATGAAAAAATAAAAAGTTGAATGTCGTTTGTTTACAATTTTTGACATGTCAAAAATGTGCCTTAACAATGTCTGTCTTAAAAATGCCTAGACTTCATTGGTTTTTATAGAAAAAAATTAAAACGAAAATCATGATTTTTACTTTTGTTCGAATATCTTGAAAACCGTAAAAAAATGTGAAATTTGTGAAAGATTATTGATTGGGATAAAAAATACGCTACTTTGTTCTAATTTAACCAACTTCGTATCTCTTAAGATAACCGAGGTCCCCATGGTTAGGCTCGAAAAACCGACATCCTGTATGTATGTACAATTGCAATAATTAATCATGACGCTTACAGAAAGCTTACAGGACATCATATCCATCTCCTTAAAAACTATGAACGTCGCATGCATCCAAATCTTACTACTTAAAAGTGAATCCTGCAGGATGTCGTAAATTTTTTGCTTAGAAACCACAAATAAAATGTCCACGATGAGTTTTTCTGTAAAGTTATGTTATGACCAGGCTTACAATTTCGGTCCACTTCGAACATATTGGATTGTAAATTCCCGGGCTTCGGACAACACGGCAGATAGTAAATAATGTCTTAGATACTTTTTTGATTTATGTTAAACTTTATTTAATTATTTACTGCGATCGCGTGGCCCATAGCATATTTTCAATAAGTATGTTTAAATGCGACGTGGGCCGAAATCGTAAGCCTGATTTTGACTAATTATTGTGACTGTACAGTGTTTTTGTTTATATTTTGAACGGTACCTACACAATACACATTTTATTATTAAACATACAAAAATATGTTAAATACAAAAGTTTTGAGGATTTACCTGAACCGCCTGAATTTACTCAAAAAGAAATAAGTAGCGATTGGACACATGAATATCAACTTTGTTATTTTAAATGGAACACAAAGTATATTTTCCCCGGTACATATAATCTAGACTACTTTCCAAAAAGGATTATATCAATATTTAAGTCCTAGTTAAAACTATAACAGTCAACTAAGTATGTATATAATCTGAAGTTAGAACATGGAAAAGTTTAGTGAATTTTGATTACCTTAATTCACTTTCTGTTCATTGGCATTCGTTAGCGAATTGTTTTTTTTTTGTATTTGTTTATTTACTTCGTTGTTACACAAAGTTATTTTAAAAACATACTACTATTTCGTAATTTAAAATAAATTTTATTAAAGTAGTCCTCAATTATTAGAAGGTGACCTATTGTAATAACTACCTATAAATTAAAGTGGGGGCGCAGATTAGTTATTATTAATCGCATTGTACTTAATTGAATAAAATTTAAATACAAAAATAATTATATACCGGATGCCCGGATTTCGTAGATTTCGGGTAACTTTTGTATTTGAAGAGATAGAGAGATGATTAAATGGGTTTGGTTTTATTTTCTCAATAAAAATATTTAAATTACCATACAAATTAATTCAAACCGCATCTAAATATCTTAAGTAACAAGAAAGTTGCGGCAAATAAAAGAAATTATGAAATTTTATGGTTTTTTTATTTTAACCAAGTTGGACATGACAAGTAAAATTTGAAAATGTATTCTTAATGAGCTCTTAAATCCGCACCTTTTTACTAATCTAACCATCTCTCTATTTCTTCGAATAAAAAAGTGACCCATGTTGTCCCTACGAAATTCGGGCACCGTGTATAAGACAGCTAAAGAAAAAATAGAAATCTAAAGCAAAATGAAAATACATATATCGAACTCTAAATTTTTTTAAAAGTATAAAATCATAACCAAATAAATTTTGATGAATAAAATTATCTTCTTTTCTAGGAATTAAATTTTAAATTTTAAATTAATTAATTTAAATTTTACATTCACAGCCTTCCATTACTGAAAAACTACGCGTTCAAATAATGAAGAAATGAATTGCTTCAAATGTGTTAAAAGAGAAAAAAGAACAATACTTTCATTAAGAAATTAATAACAGTTATAACATCTACAAAGAATAAAACACTAAAAATAATTAGTATGAACGTCTATAATGATAGACTACAGCGTAACTGACTGTGTGGCCATCTCGATGCCTAAAGTACAAGAGTCTTTGGTACTTTCAACGGAATTCAAAGAAAATATTTTGTTAAGGAAGAGCATAATGATTAGTAATTACCTACACAGTGAGACCCAATTTTTTTTGTCAAGTCATAACTTCGTTATGAAACAAGATGCAAAAATGTGAAAAAAGCAAATGGTCCGCGTGCAAGCAGAGTTAATCGGCCTTTGGAATAAAGTTTTCGTTTGTTTAAAATTGGGAAATTTTTATTAATGTGGGTGTTTCTATACAGCGTGATTGTGAAATAGTCCGACAAAGTGAAACCATGAAAAAATCGATATTTGAAATTTTTGGAAAAATGTTAAAATAATTCTATGTAGTTTTTAGTTTTCGAGAAATAATCAAAAATTGCACCAAAAATCACGATACGCCCCTGGTTAAGAAAGAACTAAATAAATACAATAAAAGTTTTTTTATAGTTTTATGATTGTATAGGTGGACATTGATATCTCGATATTCAAGCGATCTGGTTGCTACAATCTGATCGCCAGAAAATTGCACGAAAATCGCCAGAGTAAGCGGAGCCCACTGAAGCCTCAAGTGCTTACGTACAAAAATTACGGCGAAATCAAAATCGCTACTGCCCATTCACGTAACGATCTTGAAGCAATCCTGTCGTTCGATAGGATTGCCCGAAAGTTGACACGTTAATGGGCACCTTTACAGCATGTAAACTAGATCTTTAAACGGAATTTGTGCAAGTAATAGGGAAGGGGCAGGGTTATCTCACCTGCACTTGTTGGGGTTGACACGGTGCCTCAAAAGTGTAATATTCGCTATAAGTGAAGCGAGTTATCGTGAATTTTTCGAATGCGGAAAAAACGGATGTGGGTCTACTTTCTAGAGAATCCGGACGTAATGCACGCCTTGCTCGTCAACTGTGGATGGAAAGATTTCCCTTGCGTCAAGTCGCAAATTTTACAACGTTTACTTCCTTAGTACAACATCTGCGGGATTACGGGAAATTTCAGCCTGAGGGACATCTATGATCAAACGAGCTCGTACAGCGAACTTTAAAAAAAAACTGTAAAAGGAAAAACCTATGCTCTTTTTGTATTTATAAACGACAGTTTCAAGTAGTTATAATCTTAATGCAATTGAGCTATTTGACAAATTAAAATAATTTTATTAAAATCACACCAATCACTCATAAATTTATCAGCCGTATTGACGCCGTTGTAAAAATTAAGGTTAAATTTTTTTATAAGGTTCAAATGATACGTATTATGAAACACTTTTTTACTGTATGCGAGGTCGACATTTATGATGCGAAGAACGGATATATTCTTTTAAATAAGATATCAGCTGTGTTAGCAAGAGAGACATATTTATTACACCAGTGTCGGTGATGGGATGGAACTAGGGTTTTTTCCTACAGAATATGGACATACAAGTAAGAGCATTCGTTTCTACCCTCCACGTCAACGCTGTGATTAAAATTTGTCGGTCTATTTTAAAGTCACCCTGTATATCAAAATACGAAAAATAAGATGAACGAAAAACAGATGGAAAAAACGACCCCCCTTGAAATAAAATGAAATTGATAAAATAAATAAAACTAATTCTACGATAGTGGAATAAGGAGCACTCGTTATACGATAAGCGAAAAAAAATGCGTCAAATGATGCAAGAAAGCAAAAGAAAAGGCTATGAGAAAGTCAATGAAATACGATTAAATAACTGGACAAAAAGAAATAAAAAAAAAGCGAAACAAACGATACGGAAATATGAAGAGTAATAAATTTCAACAACAAAGAAGATCGACGATTCTTCGACGAGAGGTAAGAAAATTTCAAAAACAAGGGAAAGTAAAAGAAGGAACTGCACGAAATGCCTGTTATTCTAGAAAAATAACTCGACAAAAAAATTCAAAAAGGAATATTATTAGTTAATATTACACTTACAATTTATTTTCATCAGTATTGTTTTAGTATTTAGTTTTTATATTAGTATTATTTGTCGTCACTATTACATTTTTAACTAAATTTAGTTCACAAATTCTGAATATGCGCACTAATACTTAACGTTTCGCCGTCGTTCAACAGCTGTCGATCAGTTTCAAAGAATTTGTGATACAATTTTCATCGGATAAGAACCTGCTTGATAAACATTAAATAAACCAAATGTTTTCACATCAATACCTATGTTCAAAATTATACAATTGCATGAATATAAGATAAAGTTTGGAAAATTATTACTTACAAATGTGTATTTTAAAAATAGTAAATGAAAAGCTACAAATTATTGCATTATTATTCATAAAACCGGTACTTTTTGTATTTTTCCTTTTTTCTTTTTTTTTCCTCGTGTATTTCAACGTTTGTTTATTCAGATGATTAAATATGTTCTATATATTTTAATAAGTGAAGTTATTTACAACTACGTTAATTGCAAAGAAAATATGGGTTAGACAAAACGTAAATCCTATAAATTACTGGTACATGGGAATGTAATGGCAAAATAAATTTAACGAAAATGGCAATCAACCTATTTATATTATAGTTCCAGCAGGCGATTTGATTGGAAAGCAAACCATGATCCTTCCCTAACGACCGGTGACATAATCTGATATTTTCTAAATGGAAAGTACTACCGAACGGTAATACTCGCCAAGTGTCTTCGACATTCTTGACATACATGCGCGCAAATTATTACCAGTTAACTTCAATTAAGCACTAATCCAATTAACCCGTTTGATAACCGACGTTTCGAACTCGCGAACAAACGCAATTAAACAACAGTTTTCTTCGCTTTACTTCCACTCTTACATTGTGCAATACGTGCAATAAAGTACCTACTTACGGATAGTTGCACCGGCTTAGACGGTAAATTACGACGGCCACGATTTCATGGCTTTTATGTCGCGAAATGCATAAATGGGAGTAATAAATGCGGTTAATTAAATTCTTATCGGATATCTTCTGGATCATTAATACTCGTGACTTAATTGATTCGGATGCTATTGCGGACTATTAACAAAGTGCATATACTTAATATTTAATGTTACTTTCAAATTGTTTCATTAGATGTAAACTATTATATTTAAACGTAATTAAATTATAAGTGGAGCACATTATAACTGTTTAACCTCAGACTAGCAAGTTCTGTTAGTTTAATTTTTCAGTTTTTATTTTAAAAATGACAAACTGTTTTATAATAGTTTTAGTTTTTACGAGTGCGAATATTCCCTGTGTAATATAAAAATGAAACTTCCTGAAATGGATGTAATTATGGATGAATAAGAAAGTAGTTTCCATTAAAAAGTAAAAGTGAATTAATATCACGATTTTTCTATACTCAATACAACTTAAACCCTATAACTCTTTTACGCCAGGTTCAAATATATAATAATTAATAATTATCACCCGCTGTTTAATTTTTTTTATCAAATTGTATAACGAAACAAGTAAAGGAACATAATTAATTAACTTAATTAAGAAATCTTTTAAGTTTACACGTTACATACTGTTGTATTACTGGGTGAACGTGTGCAATAAAGATATTTACAAATGATATTTCAGACACGGTCGTAACTTAAAAATTTCAAATGTATGTTTAAAGATCTATTTAAAAAATGTTTTTCACAACACATAGAATAGGGAAGAAATAAAATAATAAGTGTACGAGTACACATTGACCTCATGGAATTCAACATGGGATATGTATTTTAAGGCAGTATTTACCAATCGTAAATAACATTTAACCGGAAAAAGATTTACAAATCGTATTCGCGTACAAAGATGCATATCGAGGACTATTCCTTTGTAAAGTGAAAGTCAGTTTAAATTTACAACTCCGTTAATCAAAGGTTCACCATTATTTTTGTGATTAGAATCAAGCATTCGAATCCGTTTTCTTAAACTCACAATCAATAAAGATATTTAATTAAGTAAAAAAAAAACAAGTTCACGAATATAATCCTATTGTTGTGTTTAATTTATTAACTTATTTCTATTATTCAGCCAAATAGTTTAATTAGTTCGAATGGAATTCGATAGTGTAGTTCGAGAAGTTGTTTACAATTTTGCTGTACCTAGCATCAAATTTACAAATTTTAGAGAATTGCAAAAAAATGCTAGTAGTATTTTGAATTCAGCTAGATTGTCGTGCGATGAAAATTTGTATAACCGTTTCGTTATCACTGTATAACAATTGCGTTATTATTACAGGGATATATGTTTCATGGAAAGCAACCACAGTGAAAAAATTCATAAAACTTTTCAAAAAGAAATAGAAGGATTTGAAGTAAATGATTATTAGCAATCACAAAACAAGTTTTATTTAAAAGAATCAAAATTACATGCGATTTGTTTAACATCAAGCACGACTATGTGGGACAAATAATAAGAAAGTAATTTCTTTATATCAAAATTTAATTCGCGTTTTCACAAAAAAAACTGTTGTTTTCATTCATCTTTGTATGACGCGTTTGAGTTATTTTTTAACACAGCTTATAAATATGAGCAAAGTTAAATAGGGGAGGAGTCAAGCCAAATACACGGGTTTGAACATATCAATTGACACTATAAATTATTGAACGCGAATTAATTAAATTACGCAAGGTGACGTGATAATAAACATTAATTTTGTATAAAAAACCGTAAAGAACTGAACAAACTACTAATTTAATTTAACGCGATTTACAACTTTCTTTTAAAAATAACAATAATAATTACGCCTTCAATTGTTTTCAACTGTTGTGTGATATATGTACGTATTTAAACAAATGGCCATTACAGGAACTTAGTTTATATTAAATTCAACAAACAAACACACCGTCACTTTTGTTGCATTTAAAGAAATTGTTAATAGAAAATTTTAATTTTAATTTATTTAATGTCTAACTAAACTATTATAACAAATTAATGGTTTTTCAGTTTTAAGCCACGTTAACATTGAAATAATGTCCTAGGGTGTTATTATAAATTTTCAAGGCACTCTATTATTGGAAAATAACAATATAAATAATAATTGTAAATAATTTTTATTAACGCAACTATTCTTGAAAATGGAAATACTCTCTCTCGTACAGTTTTTTTTTAAGAGACAAGGGCTTCCGTTGCCTTTGCAGCCTTCAGCGGCACTTTTCTGAGAGTTAAAACTTTTATTTTTCCATTTTAATGAAGTAACTGACAGTACTTAAATGAAAAGTCACATCTGACAAATAAAATATGTTGCTTAGATACGGCATTTAACAAA
Source organism: Dorcus parallelipipedus (assembly GCA_958336345.1). Taxonomy (NCBI): domain Eukaryota; kingdom Metazoa; phylum Arthropoda; class Insecta; order Coleoptera; family Lucanidae; genus Dorcus; species Dorcus parallelipipedus. Next base: position 31,282,532 of record OY284475.1, read on the forward strand.
AAATCTATGATTTCTAGTGATTGAAGGCACCACGGCGTTATAAACCTTATAACGCCCTATATATCAGCATAAGAAACTATATAAGCATAAGAAACTATCTACGACCGTACAAAGGACTCAAAAGCGATTTTATTAAATTAAAACAAAAGAAAAAGGTTACACACTAAATCTGAAAGAATTTCAAACGAATATTAGAATAATAAACGAGTATTATCTTATTGAAAAATAAACAAATTAATTTCTCAATAACGAATAACGTAGTAATACATATGTAGATATTACGACGTGCAGATACAGGGTAGTGCAAAATGAAAGAAGGGATTGAAACCACTAATATGTTTTTTGTTTAAAAGTTTTCTTTCGTATTCTTTCCAGAATCCTATAAATAAAACTTGGGGAAATCGAACAGCGCACTAAAATTATTGAAGTTTACTTAGAAAACCAGCATTTCATTATTTTATCGTACGAACAGAACCTTCGTAGTCAATGATTAATCATTTTATTGTATATTTTCGACAACTCTGGTGATCTGAGAGATCTTGTTCGGCTGTCACCGAAGGAATTATTCAACGGAAAGTGTTGAGCAAGATCCTGACGTCAACAAGAAGACGTTCAACTCAAGTGGGGATATCTCGAAGATCATCGCAAAGAATTTTAACCACATTAAAAATATCTCCATATAAAGTGCAAGAGTCTTAATTATGCAATCCTGAATTTATTCACAATCTGAACATGAGTAATGAAGCCCATTTTTATTTAAATGACTTCGTGAATCGACAAAACCCCAGAGAATCCAAAAATATTTCACTAGCAGGAATTACACCCCTCAAGTATAATGTTTGGTGTGGAGTAACGTGGAATTTTAGTGTACAGGGTGTCCAATTTTCGATGGTATTCGAAAAATTAGTTGTGGTTATATCTCGGTTATTATGAACTTTTGATGCGATTTGATTAAATAATCATGATCTACCTTAAAAGTCGAATAAAAAAATGCCTTTGTCATTTTTCGATACCTTTAAAAATAAAAAGAATATGCGTTTGAAAATTTGATGAATTTTTCGTTTTTCAACTGTACCGCGAAAATGTCAAGGAACAGCAAATTTTTAAGTTGGCCATTCAAATTAGCATAAAAAGTTGACCCAATATTGCGTGCTCAGTTTCTTTCTATTTCCATTATTAACGAAGATACCTATGGAATACCATCGAAAATGGGACACCCTGTACAAGGTGCTTCTGGAAGTAGCAGAAATCAGTCATCCAGTCACAGCGAGGTTACCAACAAGTGAACCCAGAGCGGGATCCGCAGGAAGTGAAATAAGTGTATTGTGCGATTCTAAAGTGTCGTTGCGCAATAAGCGTGCAAATTTCCAATAGTTTCGAATGGTTTTGTATGTTCATAATTTGCATTATTTTATTAAATATCAATAAAATCCTGGCTGTTGAAAGTAACAACTGTTTAAATAAAAACCTTGTTACATTAGTAAATACTAATGCTTAATTTGATTAACGAGCGTCTAAATAAAAACCTGGTCAAGTAGGTTGTGATTGAGAATTTATCCATTGCATTTACATAACAAAATTACTAAATGTAGTCCACTTGACAAGGTTTTTATTTAAACAGTTGTTACTTACTAATGTGTTTAATCTAGAAGACTGTATTAACAATTGTATTGATAGTTACTTTTTGATTGAATAAAATAGATTATTAATTAAATTGCTTGAGATGCAGTGATCAGCAAGAAGTTCTTGCATTTACCAAAAGTAATATTTCAATGCACAGATTTACAATCCTGCTGCAGAAGGTAAGTCAGTTTGTACGTGTAATTACAGAACGATTTGTAGGAGCGTTCATCATTTTGTGTGTACATTTACGTGCATCGTTTCAGCCTTAACATGAAAGTTCCTAACAAACACCCTTATAAATCTCAGGCAATCACTCGCGAGATAATTTCTCTTTCTGTATGAGACGAGCCCAAGTCCTCGGGCAGACGGTAAGGTGCACCGATTAGAGTTAAGTTCTCACAAGCTTGGGGGGCGTGTAAATACACGCCGCACTTGACCCCGTAATTAGAGCCCCCGCCCGACCGAGGTCATTCTCGGTTCACATGTCTCAGAGATTTTGGGCCTTCGTTTTAGTTCAGTTTTTTTTTTTTGCAAATTATTGACCGGTTGTACATCAAGAAAACAATGATCTCGATAAAGCCTCCACAGATTTGAACAAATTAATGTTTTTATTTAAACTAAGATTTATCAAGGACAAGAAGATATCTTCACCTATGTATGTATTATAAAGGAAGGTAATCCTTTCGTTACGTTTTTGTACGGGAGAGATGTTAATAAAGTACAAAGGAGGTAAAGCCCATAACTAAATCAGTTTTCAATTTATCGATCAGACAGCATGAAATTAATCGTCTCTTCTTGCTTATCAAGATCCAGATTAGATCACGATTTTTACGGTTTTTTCCACGGTCGCCTGTCTTGCAAACTGACTGAAAATAATTATTCAAATGTACCATCGAACTATTTCAATTTCATTTGATCGTTTGATTACGTTGTTTGTAGCAGATGGGCATGGTCGCGAAACTTTACGTATAAATAAATCTGGACAAGAATTTGCTTTCTCCTTCGAGAAAATAAAAGCGATCCGCATTTTTTTTATTTCAACGAATAGTGGCACTTCTTTCAGAATATCACAGAGTAAATTAAAGTTCTTTTTTAATATAAAATTAAACAGGCTAATAGATGTTGTTTTTTTCAATGTAAGTAATAAATTATCTCAAGTGCTTTATTTATCTTTATCTGAAAGCACCTTCTTAAAATTAATACACTTACATATATAAGATAAAGTGTTTATGTATTGATAATAATGTAAAAGATTAAACGCCAAATTGGTTATTTAATTTTAACATTATTTCTACTAAATAAAAAATTCCATAAATGTACCGTAAATTCCTACTAAAACCTTAATTAAAATTCAAAGTCAAATTGTAAAAAACGAATAAATAAATCAATACAAATAAATATAAATTAATTTAAATATTAGTGCTACATAAAGTAATAGCCATTAAAGAATTGAAATGCAAGTATGTACAACATACCTATACAGGATGACTGACAATTATTCCGAAAAAAAAAACACGAAAAGAAGCGACATTCGAGAGTACGGGAAAAATGTTAAACAAATTCTATGTACTTTAGTTTTCGAGAAACAATCAAAAATTGTCCCCTGGTTAAAAAAGGGGAGCAGAACAAAATAATTATATTTTAGGTCAAAAATCGACCGCAGAATGTCGCAACCTAAACTATTAGAAATAAATACAGTTATAAGTGTTTTATAATTTAATCATTGTTACGACGCGACGTCTATCTTAAACTTGATATTTGAACAAAATTGATGTGATCAGCTGAAGTATAATTTCCAAAATATTTACGAAGTTATTGACAAATGTATGCATCTCACCTAAAGTAAATTATCGTACAAATTGTATAAAATAATGAAAACAACAGCTCTACTTTGAACACCGTTTTGACAGATACACGAATAAGGCACTGCAACACGAAAACAGTTCAAATCTCTGTGTTAAGTTTTTTCTTTAATTTTAATTTTTAATTGTAAAAAGATTCCGCATTTTATAATTTTAATGAAATCAAGAATAATTCGGTATATTTTTACGGCCCATATATGACTTATATTTCAGTGCATTTACTAAAATTATTTAATAGTCGTTTATTAAAAAAACTCTATTAGCAGTCTAACAAAAAAAGACGCATTTGTAACTCCATATCTCATCTTCTTATAACGCATCAAATGTTCTAATCGATCATTATTTTTATTTTGTAGGCCTTTGATTTTAATAAATTTTATAGTTTCTTCGTACGAGTATCGCATTGCTTTTTTATCAGCTATCATGTGTCAGGGCCAATTTATAAAGCTTTATTATCTTCACTTACAGCTGTGAACTCGATCTACGCATAAGGCATAACATATTTTTGGGATAAATTTTGAGTAAAAGCTGTAATTTAGTAGATATACGCAATAGCAAATTAGGTTTCCAGATTATCTAGCCCGTTAATAAGTAAAAAGATTCTCAGCGGTGAATTGCAGCTGCAATAAAGCGTTTTACATTTTCGGAGAAAATTCGTTACTCTCTATATTCCATACGCAATTCCAGTTGATTTAGAAATTAGTAATAATTATTTCATGTAAAAGAAACATAAAATAATAAGAAGTGGTCAAATGAAAAATGAATTAGAGTTGGCGATGCAACTAAACAGGCTTGTATGCATTGAGTTCATTGAACGTTCCTTCAGTCACTTTGACGTTTCTACAAATCAAGAAAACCGTTTTATTTTAATAAAACTAAAGCAGATGCGTAAAATGACCACTGCCTGCTGCATCAAGACACGTTTGAACTCTATGAATAACTGCGTGAGTAACGTTAAACTACATTTCCGGCGTGTTATTTGTGTTACAATTGATTCACAATTTGTATTAATATGACGTTATCCAAGACATGCATTTAAATTCCAACGCCTACCCCAATTCATTTTTATATTGATCGCTTGTTAACAATACTATAATAATCATAAAATGTATACTTCAGTTTACTGCTGCATTTTCAAAACGTAGCGTTGTATTCTAAACGCAGTGCTGCAATATGCTTTAATTCAAAATTTAAATTAATTATAATCTGTTCTATAGAATTTGTTAAACACTTTTCCCGTAATCTGTGACATTGAATCTCGTTTTGGGGGGGGGGATAATTATCAGTCACCCTGTATACATATTCAAGAGAAAACTTTCAATATTTTAATTATAAAAGAATACAAATTTTCCATCTCTAACACCTCATACAATTTATTTAAATAATGTAACACTCATACGTGTCAGTGGCTGCTCAAATTAGTAGAGTGATGTCCTTGAACAGAAAAAAAATTGATTTAGTCTTGTATTCGTAACAGCGACAATTTATTAATGTTTATTTCAGCATACCGTCTGTTTCATTGAAATTTGGAAAAAGACGGAAACGGAACATGCTATAAAATAAAGGATGTATAACCACACGTTCAGTTAGGGAATAAATCGACGCTCTGCGCACCCAAGATAAGATCTAAAAAGACACTGGTTTTGGAACCCTGTCAAACAAGTTGAAACATCAATTAAATCCTAGAGTGACTCTTAATTATCCTAATCAACATTTTTTTAATTTACTTTTTCATCAAAATTGAAAATTTCTACTAGCCTTTACATCTTGTGGAGTGCTGACTCCATATGAAAGGCTTAGGCCCAGTTTATTCATCTCTGAGTAAATGGCCAGTAAAATACTTGTTATAACTTGGCACTTACTCAGAGATGAATAAACCGGGCCTTAGTATCAAAGTGTATAATTTCCAGTATTATTTTTAATATCTCAGGAAGCAGAAAAAACATAAAGAAATGAGCGATTAAGAAGATATTAGAAAAAAATGGAACTTGTATTTGAAGGTAACAAATAGAGATTGCTCACTTTGGAACTAGGCCCCCCATAGAAATTGTATTTCGTAAGAATTTTTGGTTACGGTGATTTTTACTTGTTTCTCGATCGCATTAAATAAACTGTCCTTATTTTATTTTTGTGCCCTAAAAAAATATTAATATGGACGTTTAGTAGGCCTCTGGATGTACCTATATATTCCTAAAAATATTTTTTACTCTTATAATTACCCGTTCAATGAATTGGGACCTTAAATGTTTTATACAAGAATCTTAAGGTAAAGGTTTATGTTATCTGAAATCTTTTCAGAAATACATTTAAAAAAAAATCAGCTAGTTTAAATTTTAATAAAGACAGCATTGTCGCAATAACAACTCACAGAAAATGAAAATGTTTCGGAAACACAAATTACAATTAACTGAACTTCCCCAATTGAAATCAGTTTAAATTCGCGCAATTGACTAATTTAGATAACCAGATTACGCTACGAGAAACGTTCTAAATTAGTTCCCGAGTACAAATGTGCAAGTGCATATGCAACTTGTTGCCGACACTTGACAATTTTCACTACTCCAATGGATCTGGACGAATTACTGACTGACATAGGAGAATACGGAAAATATCAGAAACTGGTGCTTTGGCTGATCCTAATTCCGGCAGTATTTCCTTGCGGATTTCATGCTTACAATCAGTTGTTTATGGCCGCAGTTCCGGAACATTGGTGTTATGTTCCAGAACTTAAGAATGTTAGTGTAGACGACATAAAAAATATAAGGTAATTTAATTTAAAAAAATATATTTTCAAATATACTTCTACCATACCATAGGAACTCTAATTAGCCGGGACATAATTTCAGTTTACCACTCGAGTTAAAAGATGGAGAACTAAAATTTAGCCAATGCCTTATGTACGACAATGACTACAAGAACATAAGCATCTACAACAATGATTCCGAATACTGGAGAAGCACAGAAAGTATTCCCTGTACAGGCGGCTGGACGTACGACAAGGCCCTGTACAAAGAGACAATTGTAACCGAAGTAGCCCCATTTATTATAATAACTATTGCGCAAGAATGATGATAAATATTTCAGTGGAATTTAGTGTGTGATGAAGATTTAGCACCAACATTGGCTTTGGTCTTATTTGGTGCTGGTGGATTAGTTGGAAATTACATCTTCGGTTACATACAAGATGGGCTAGGAAGAAAGCCTGCTTTTTTCATTTATTTATTCATACAGAGCTTGTTTAGCATCGCAACAGCGTTTGCCCCAAATTTTATCATATGGACCGTTTTTCGAGTTGGAGTTGGCTTTACAGTACCAGCAATTTTGGGAACTCCATATGTTTTGGGTAAATATTACTTATTCTACATTTAAAATACTCTAAGGTTTCTTTTATTTTTTAATCATAAATCTTGTCTTGCGTTTTCTGAAATTAGTTTTCTCTTTGCCTTTTGCAGCAATTGAACTAGTCGGGCCAAGACACAGAACTTTGGTAACGGTTTTAATAAACATAGCTTATTCCTTAGCGTTGGTGCTTTTAGCATGTGTGGTTTGGATCTTTCGAGAATGGAGAGTTCTGGCTGTAGTGACTACCATACCTTTCCTATTCATGTTTTCTTACTGGTGGTTTTTACCAGAGAGTCCAAGATGGTTACTTTCTCAAGGAAGATTTAGTGAAGCAGAGAAAATTATAACACAAATTGCAAGGTAAAGTATTTTTAATATTTAGAAACATTAAGATTTTGTAAGACAACATTATACTTGGCAAAATTGCGTACTTTATTTTATGATCTCATTAAAAATTGAAAACTAATTTACAACACGAAATTAAATTTTGTAATTTAGACTCATGAAACTTGATTCACGTGATGGGATCTTTATCCCTTGTCTGTAATAGGATGACCTCTTGTTCGTATTTGCTTCTTTCTTTCAAAAACTAAAAATATTTTAAGGAATAACTAATTTTTTAGAACAAATAACAAGAAATTACCATCAAACTACATGATTCCGCTGAAGCAGAAAATCGGAGAGGAAAAAGCCAGAATAGAAAAGACTCGAAGATACGGAATGGCCGATCTCTTCAAGACGCCAAACTTACGATGGAAGACAGTCATTATCACGTTCATTTGGTTTACCAACACCAGCGTGTATGTTGGTTTATCGTATTACGCGTCCGCTTTAGGCGGCAATGCGTTCCTCAACTTCTTCCTGGCGGCCGCCGTCGAACTGCCGACTTATTTGTTTTTATGGCCCGCGCTGGAACGATGTGGACGAAGGTGGACCCTTTGTGTTAGCATGGTTATTGGAGGCTCTGCGTGTTTAACAACGTTTTTAGTACAGAACGGTACTGTATAATGTTGGTAAATACAAGGTGTATAGGGCAATTATCTGTGTTTATTATACAATTAAAATGTTTAGAGGAACACGTTGATGCCACTTTCCTATATATTTACTAACAAACAAATGAAAACCACTTTCATAACATCGTTAAATGATGTTCCATTCTTTAGATGAATTTCTTTTAACTAATTTATTATTTTAAGGTAACCCGTTAAGCATTACAGAGATCTTTTTTAGATTTTGTGGTTACATTATCACTATACTGTATTGGTAAAATGGGTATATCTTCGGGATTCGTTGTTCTACCTTTAATGGCATCTGAAATTTATCCCACTGTAGTTCGAGGTCTGGGTATGAGCATTAGTTCTGTAATGGGTATGATTGGGCCTATAATAATTCCAATGATAAACTATTTGGTAAGTACTTCTCTGGTAAAATTATTTTATTCATACCTTAAGTTACATTATTTGTCAACATAATCTCTTTCCATTTCCAAACATCTGTGAATCTTTGAACCCATCGCTCAAATCCAGTTTGGAAAAAAGATTTATTTATATTTTTCACCCACTGTTTTACAGCCAGTTTTAAGTCCAGCCGAGTTTCTGGATTGTTTCAACTGTGGCAAACACAGTGTGGGGTTTTGCATTGTCATGGTGTAAGACAATTTTATGGAAATTTTTGTTTGGTCTTTTCTTTCTGGTTTCCTTAAACTTTTTTAACACTGACTGTTTCTAGTGATGCCCTGTTCAAGAAATTCAACAATACGACCCCAGAACACAGTCGAACTTACTTCGCAGGAGTTTGCACTTTCAATTTTTTTGGATGGGGTGATGAAGTGTGACGCCATTCCCTTGATTGATTTTTGGCATCTCCATTGTCGAAAAAAGATGGTCGGTGGTCCTCGAGAGAGTTTATGAGATCAGGGCAAATGTCCATTCTTTTTTCCTTGAATTCATTGGTTAACTGACGTGGAACCCATCTAGCACTAGCACATACCTTAGAATATCCAAGATCATGTATAATCTTCTCCACAACATTTTGTCCACACCCCAAAACAATAAGAATATTCCGAGCCATCGCACGTCGACCTTCGCGAATCATTGCAACGATGCACAACTTTGTTTCAACTGTTCCTGATCCTGGTTTGTCATATCGATCTCACCAGCCCTAAATTTGTTTACCAATCTACGTACATTGTTGATATTATTTATCGAATCATCTTGCACCTTTAAAAGTCTTCCATGCATGTCTGAAGTTGAACAACCTTCATTTTCAAAAAAACCTTATCACAACTCTTTGTTTTAATTTGCTGTCCATATTAAAAATAGTTTGAAAGACCTAACAACGTGACAAAATCGCTTTAATTTAAGAAATCTCTTCGTCTCAATTATTATTATCTTTTAAAACGTTAATTTGAAGGGATCCAATATGTTGACTCTACCATTAATTATCATGGGCGCAATGCTGGTGATGGGTGGAGCGTGTTCTCTGTTATTACCGGAAACTTTAAATCAGCACCTTCCGCAGACCCTGGAAGACGGTGAGAAAATAGGACTGGATTGCTTTGCGTGCTGTACGCCTCCGCAACAGGAACGAAGAATTGATATCCTCGGAGAGACGTCTCTATAATTCCAGTCTGAAGGCGGAAGTCGTCCGCACAAGTACAAATGGCTTTAATTTATTATTCGAATTTATTGTCGCAATTAATTATATAATCGACGTTTATTTATAAGGTAATGGTAATTATTATGCGTTAACTAATGTATAAAGCAGTTATTGTAAATAATGGATAATTATTCAGTTAATTAATAATGTTTTGTACCGGTTAGAAAAATCATGTCCTTTCAGACTTTTATTCATCCGCGGACAGCTAGTTAATTAAGGGAACTATACATATTATTAACTATGAGGTATATTATTCACTAAATGAAAATCTGATTAACTGAAAAAACTCAAGACTTGCCCAAATTAAAAAAAAAAACTTTGGTTAAGTTTTGAAGAAATTACTGCCATTTATTTATTATTGTATGACCCCCATCAAATAAAATATTAGATATGAGAGGGTTTTGTATAATTATACATTTATAATTAGTAAGTATTACAGAAATTCATTATAGTAATCGTTGCTGGAAGATGAGTTATTCGATTCGTCCACGTTAATTTGGATAAGTAAACGCAAGTATTAATAAGCATACATGCAGAGCCGGCCTTCTAAATGCCTGATGCAGTAAGAAATCGGAATTCTGTACAAAAATTTATTATTCACAATTAGAAAATAAATGTTGCAATCATTAAATTTAAAAGTATGAGTCTGAATTAGAACTAAGCAATCAAGTTAAAACAAATCTTGTTATTTTGTGCAAAGAGTTGAAACTGTAACAATCAGTCTCTGTGGTTAGAGTAGACAAACAATTCGAAGAATATACCCCGAACTGCAAACCTTCACAAAACATGATGGCTTCCGCAAATGGACATAAGTGTGGGCTTACGTAGAAGAAAACAAACATACAATACATGAAATACAATTTCATTCGGAAGCTATGCGCGAGATGGAAATATTTTGAATTTGTTACGAGTGATGTCCTTTTACCTCTCTTAGAGACGCCAGATAGATTATAGAGAATATAAGTAATGTAATCTGTGTTTAAATCTCGGTTCGGTTTCTTGATAAATAAATTAATTTTTTCCTTACTTTTATTTATATTCTGCAGGAAACATAAAATTCTTTCTGCGACTGTTTTCTTTTGTTTTATTAAATTTAAGTAAGTCGTAAATGAAACGGCCTCGAAATTAAAATAGGAGTGTCCCAAATTTTAGATTATTGGATGAATTCAGATTCAACGTTCGACAAGCCGAAAAGCAATTCATTTGCCTAAAGAAACGTCAGAAACTAGCAAAAGCTTTAAATGTACAGAATACCGTTTCTTCTCTCCTCGAATTATTTGGACTGTATTGTTTGTATTTTTATTATTGTATGTACCGGGTGTCCCAACGGTGTGTATTTCTTCTGTGGAGCCTATAGAAATAACAAGTAGAAAAAAGAGTTTAAGAAAGTTACACTAGACATCACGCGGCACATTTTAAAATTATTTTTAACTATACAGGATGTTCCAGAAAATGGTGGTGTATAGAGAGATAATTTTTTTAAATGGAACACCCCGTATACTTTTACAAATTTAGACGTTTCGCGGAGAACTGATTACAACAATATAAATATATATTGGTGTCCCTCAGTTATTTTTGTAAAAAAAAATTTTTTTTCTTCGATAATTCCTTAAAAATTTACAAATTTTGAATTTATGTTTCTGACTATGGAGATGACACAGACTTACGAAAATATAACAAAATATTCTTAAGACTTTGGACTTTATGAAAATATGAAAAAAGTTAAAATATCTTTTAGCATTATAGAGGGCAAACAGTACTTGCGAAGCACTCAGTATCTCATTTTTTTTTTATGGAATGACCTATTTTTTATTTCAGAAATAGATAGTACTTAAGCTTAGCTTTTTACTGATATAAGGTTATATACCTTTATTTCTAACATTTGTTTTACTAGAGATATTGTTTTTACTACCATTAGATTTTTTGGTTTTTAACCTTTTATTTTTGGAAATAAATTATAACCATAAATTTGAAAGTTCCTAGAGCTTCCCAAACTCAAAATGCAGATATCAAAATTCGAATACCACTGGTCACATACCGAGGAAATAAAAATATTTGAAGTGGACATAAGAGTAAAGTACCTTTATTTTCCAAGATACGCGGAAATATTATTTGAAAAAGTTATTCAGAATTGTTAAAAGATCTCAAATATGAAATCATCGCTAACTACGGTGAAAATTTTTTTTCACGTATTTACCTGGTTTTCTCGTATCAATGTGAGTATTGTAAAACGTTAAATGTGTAGTCCTGGACGTTTCTTCAGGTATGATATAAATACACTCTGGGATTTACTTTTTGCTCATTTACTATACAAAAATTATAAATGGAAGGCTAAATTGTTCAAATAGTAGTAAAAACAAGGTTTCTAATGAAAGAAATGCTAGAAATATAGGTATATAACCTGGTATCAGTAGAAAGCTAAGTTTAAGAACTACCCATTTCTGAAATAAAAAATAGGTCGTTCCATTAGAAAAAGAAATAAGATACTGAGTGCTTCGCAAGTATTGTTTGCCCAGTATAACGCTAAAAGAGATTTTAACTTTTTTCATATTTTCAAAAAGCCCAAAGTCCTATGAATTTTGTTATATTTTCGTAAGTCTGTGTCATCTCCATAGTCAGCAGCATAAGTTCAAAATTTGTAAATTTTTAAGGAATTTTCGAAGAAAAATTTTTTTCTTACGAAAATAGCTGAGCGAAATTAATATATCTTTATATTATTGTAATCATCTCTCCGTGGGACATATACAAGATGTTCCATTAAAAAAATCGCTTTGTATACACCCACAGTTTCTGGAACAGCCTGTATAGTTGAAAATAATTTTAAAATGTGCCGCGTGATATCTAGTATAACTTTCTTAATCTTTTTTTTTTCTACTTGTTATTCCTGTAGGCACCACAGAAGAAATACACACCGTTGGGACGCCTAGTACTTTGATTTTTGAATCTCACTTTCGTCGTAGTATCTAGAGGAGAAAAATGTCTCAAGGAGTCCTTATGAAATTAATTATATTAAAAGTATAGATTTATTTAATCTATACTTTCTTTAATCATTTATTTTCAATTCCGTTCACTCGTTACAAAGGTATGGAGTATGGGGGTCCCTGAGTAGTCCGGGGCCCGAGTGCTTTGCATCCCATGCACCTCCCTTGTGGCTGGCTCTGTATATATGTTTTATTGGTAAAATGCACTTCATATTTCATTGAAGATAAAATCGAATTTCACAAGTACATAAAACATTTTCCTAAAATAAGCTCGTTTATTTTCTGGAGAAAATTCTACTAATAATCAATCACCAATTTAACTCTATAATGTTCATTGTCTTACGCGTTTTTTTTTTGGGAGAACAATTGTCAGTCGCCCTGTATACAAAAATAACTTCGTAATCAGGCAATTACCAATAAATTTTAAAATAAATTCTAAAAAGTTTGTAACAACAATTTTTTGTAACAATTTCTTGATTAAACACAAAATGTAAGAGCAGCACAAGGGCTAACCGCTAAATAGTACAGTCAAGTTAGTTATACAGGCGGTCCCAACAGTGTGTTCTCGGGCAATATCTCAATAACTACCTACAAGAAAAAAATTTTTCAACACAGTTTTTTTATTTTATTTTAGATATCCACAACATAAAATTGTTTTCATCTACACAGAGTGAATCAAAACAATAGTGCCGAACACAATTTTTTTATTTCAAATGCCATATCCTGTATAAGAAACCAAATTTAGATTGTTTATAAAATTCTACACATTCTCTGTACACCATTGTTTATACCTAAACCTAACCGTTCTTGAGATATTTAACATTTTGTCTAAAAACTGCCATTTGCAGCCACTACTTTAGTTATAGGGTGTGCCATTTGAAATAAAAAAGTTGTTCGGCCCCACTGTTTTGATTCACTCTGTATAGATGAAAACAATTTTATGTTGTAGACCTCTAAAATTAAAAACAAAACTGTGTCGAAAACTTTGTATCTACAGTAGTTATCGAGATATTGCCCGAGAGCACACTGTTGGGACAGTCTGTATATCGAGAAAAAAATATGCAAAAACAAATCCGTAAATAAATTATTTCAAAAGAAATGAAAACAGGTGTTCATAGAGAGATAAGAAAATTTACTGTCTCAACTTCCAATCACTGTTTGCGATTGCTCATCTCAATCTTATTTCACATTAGGACTGATAACGAAAACGCTGGAAAAAAATACATATATTCAGTTATCTAATCTTTGTTCGTTATAATTATTTAATATTTACCGTTTATTAAGTCTTCCACCTACAACGATGTACTTTATACTCCTCTCAGTAATTCTACCAATTTTCATTTACTTATATTTTGAGAAAAGTAAAACAAATCCACCAAAGATTTTCGGTGTGTACAGTGTAGAGGGAAAATGGTATCACTTAAAATATTACACGATGCTATCCATTTTGTATCTACGAAAATATTCGACTTTAATACGAAAGTATAGCATGAGACCTACTGAAAAAACGATTGAAGATTTGGAAAAAGTGCAACAATTATCAAGCCACGAAAAGGTATTAAATATATTACATTAATAAAATTAATTCAAGATATTTATTTTGAGACAGGCGTTTGATGCCGTTTTCTTCATTGGTGTCAGCAAAACTGATTTTTACTTCGTTGGTGGCATTGAGAGAAGACACAGAGCGAAAGTAAATGGTCTTGTTTATTTTGTGGTAAGTACTTGTGTGTCCATAAATTATGAATAAGTGATATTTCATTATATACTTATTAGGTGCCAGAAATAGGGTTGCTACATAGTGAAAAACTTCCAAAAACCGAATTAAATGCCGATCCCGTTGCATTACACAAAATGGATTTTTTTGCAGGTGAAGGAATATCCTTAACACCCATTGAGCCGATGAAGAAGTGGAGAATTTCATACACGGGACAAATGTGGTAAATCAGAAAAAAATTAGTTTTAAAAAATACACAATTTAAGTCACCTAATGCCATCAGGTCAGAAAAAGAAAACAAAAAGAGCTGGCATGATGTCATTTTCGAAGCAGAATTTACTTCTAACTTTCCCTACTCCAATGCAGACACGGATACAGATAAAAAATTGCTGGCGAGAGCACTTGCAAGAGAAACGTGGACAAGAGAGTTCTTCGAATTGCTGGAAAAGTTGCTGCAATTGGTGAAGCATCAACTGTTTTACTATAAATTTCAATTTTGCAGGGCACATCAAACACACTATGAGCAAATGGGTTTCATAAAAGGCAATCTAAAGGTGAATGGAAAATTATACGAAATTGATATGTTGGGTTTCAGAGATCATAGCTTTGGTAAAGTAATTTAACTCTTTTTATTTTCAAGGACAATGACTTACGGTTTTTTTATTGTGTAGGTTTTAAGCGAGATTGGACCATGTTACACAGGTACATATATCACACGATTTATTTATACAATGGAATAAGAATCGCCTGTGGTGTTATAAGTCATCCCAGCTCTATATCAGTGCTTCAAATCGGTTACGTTCTGTATCCAAATAAAACCATATGCCCCATACAAAGCTTCGACCTTCAGCTCTATCAGCACGGTGAAGATGAAACTTTACCAAGCGAATTAGCATTTACAATTAAAGCTGACGACGAGTACTTTGATTGCAAAATTAAATACCTTCACAATTCAGTGCATTACAAAGGAAATGACCATGAAGCTAAATTATATGAGCGATTTTTTGCTTGTGAAGTTAATGGTATGAAGGGAAGTGGAGTCAGTGAATGGCAATATAATAATGTTGGTACATATAAATTAAAAGTGTGAGATATTTTGTATCTAAATCAAAATATAAACAAAAAATGAAATGAATTTTTCTGTGAATTACATAAAACATTCAATTGTTAAAGATTTCAATTACAACTAATGAACTAGTCTAAACTAGGGTTTGCACGAAATACTATCAGAAATACTATGAGAGAGCTGATATATGCTTGCAAAGCGAGGAGATATCTCTGGACAATTATTAAATTCAGCAAAACCTATATACAACGACTTTTTCACTTTACTCAGAAAAGACATTTTATATGACTGGCAAAAAGATTGGGAAATATTTACAAGAACGAAAGCCAAATGGTACTTTAAAATTTTCCCTAAGGTATCCTATGAACCTTGGGTTAAATCTATCGGTATACCAAGAAAAGCAAGAACAACAATATGCAGAATGCGTAAAACAGTCCTGAATTCTCCTTACTACACTTGTGGTAGTGTAGAGGACTTAGACCACATTTTCTTCCAGTGTCCAAATAAAAGATAAAATTCTGTAAATCTTATTAATACTGGGCTAATGGCTCTTTTAAATGCTACATACATTCTATCAAATTTGAATTTAGCCAGAATCAAGGAAATAATTCTCTTTATAACGCAATCTAAAATTAAATTATGAATTTAAATTGAGAAAAAAAAAAGAAGAAAAGCAAGTACTGACAACTTGAGTGTCTGGCCCATGGTTTTATAACTAATTGCCAAAATAAGAAGAAAACTTTTTCAAAAAATTTCACTAACTCTCGATCTATTAAAGCTAGAAAGATTTTAAAAAACGTGTGCATAACTTTAACTTAAAAAATTGTTTCAATTTAAGCTGATTTAATAGCTTTTTTTACTAGAATGTAACAAGGTAGGAAAATGGATGACAATTTTTTTGTGTCAATATAATACACATCAATTCAACAGATAATTTTATTATAAAGATATTTAAAAAAATTAGAAGTCTACTTTTGGTGTAGAATATACTTAAAATTTTTATGTCAACAGCAAATAAACAGCATAAACGGAAAAAAAATGTACTTGGAATTAGCGAGTTGCAAAAGTTTGCCACACTTTTGATTACCTACCAATTTCAAAATAGAATGTTTAATGCATTATTTACTTGTAACAATCTATTGATTGATTTTAAGAACACAAATCCTCACTCTCCAATGTATACAGTATGTCCCCGGATTGAGTTTACTCATTAATTAAGATTTCATGTTCTGCAGTTCAGGCCTGCTTGGCGTGAAATAAATTTGTGCCAAATTTGACGCCGAAAGTCTTCAAGGTGGCGGAATTAACACAAGAAGAAGTAAAATCTTTGTAGGTAAAGTTTTTTTTTCTAGGATGTTGGAATTTGGTATACCTCCCTAATTTGAAATGAAAATCATTTTATTTTACTAAATGTTTCTGCTAAATTCAAAAGGAAGACCATTTTACCTACACACGTTTTACTTCTTCTTGTGTTAATTCCGCCACTTTGAAGACTTTCGGCGTCAAATTTGACACAAATTCATTTCACGCCAAGCAGACCTGAACTGCAGAACATGAAATCTTAATTCAAAAATTTTTGGTCCATTATACGTATTGTAAACTCAATCCGGGAACATACTGTATATATACAGTGTGTCCCAAAAAGTTTTATACAAATGGAGAAAAAGTTTATCTTACATTTCACAAAAAATACTATTCTTTATAAAAAGCTCTGCATGACTTGTAGATCCATAATCAGGTACAAAATTTTTAAAAAATTGGCTGGAATACAGGGAAAATAAAAAATAATGATTTCGACGGAGAGCAAAATTCGTTCAAACTGTAGTGGAGAAGCAAAATGTTCATTGAAATTGTGATTAAATAGCAAAAAATTATGCACACTTGTAGATTATTGATATTCCCAGATAAAAATTGATAAAGAAGGTTATCAATGTTTTATAAAAATAAATTATCTAACAATTGCTGAGGTGTTTATTTTTAATTTTTATCTGGGAATATCAATGATCTACAAGTGTGCATAATTTTTTGCTATTTAATTACAATTTCAATGAACATTTTGCTTTTCCACTACAGTTTGAACGTATTTTGCTCTCCGTCCAAATCATTATTTTTTATTTTCCCTGTATTCCAGCCAATTTTTTAAAAAATTTGTACCTGATTATGGATCTATAAGTCATGCAGAGCTTTTTATAAAGAATAGTTTTTTTTGTGAAATGTAAGGTAAACTTTTTCTCCATTTGTATAAAACTTTTTGGGACACACTGTATATCAGTGAATGTTTAATTGAAAGTTGAAAAAAGGCAGAAATAGTAGTAAATGACTATGAAGGTTGTAACTTGCAAACATTTGCCAGTCGCTAAGCCAGTCTGTTTTGATATGTTTTCTGCACACACAACATTCGAAGATATGACATAAAAAATATTAACATTAAAAACAATACTTTTATTAATCTTACTCAAAATCACGTCAAATTATAAGTAATAAAATTATTGCCGTCAAATCTTCTTGAAATCTTCATCTAAACAAAAAATCTAAAAGTCAACAAAAGCAACTGAACTTGACTAAATCTACATTTTGTATAGCTTTATAAGTGAGTTTAAATTTGTATATCTGTAAGAAATTGCCACATATAAATTTTAATTATAAAACTATATACATAGTTATATAAAAAATTTGTAATATTATGGTCAAATCATTTTTAATTCATTCTGCAATCTACGTTTCTTTGTACAATGAGAAAATTGTCAAAATACAACGAAATGAATACTATGTATATAGCAAACAAATAAGACAATAATAATACGTATTTCTTATATAAAACTAGCTCTATACTTACAGCAATATGAAAAACACTATCATAAAAAATATTTGAGCTTAATATTAATTTCAACAATAAATCACTTTCTTTCAATTACACAATGATGAAGGTAAATCACATCCACAATAAGATTCATTTTCTGCAGCATAAGTAAGAACATTTCGCCAGAATGAATCTGTAACCAGCAAGTGAGGATTTCCTATAATTATTATCAAAGATTTTGCTCTTGTCAAAGCCACATTCAGCCTTCTTGGATTCGCTACGAAACCTAAATTATACTTCTTATCACTTTCCACCATGCTAAGACAAGATCGCACTGTCGACAGTAAAATGACATTAAACTCTTGGCCTTGAAACTCTTCTACGGTTCCTACTTTTGGCAGATCAAATTCTGCCTCGACCAGCAAAGATCTAATTTGTTTCACCTAAAACAAATTGAACATATTTAACACTTTCATTTAAAAACATATTTTTTTTACCTGTTTAATATATGGTGAGATTATACCTATGTCTTTTGAGGTAAGTCCTAATCTGTAAAGTTGATTTATGTAGAAGAATACTTGACTGACTTCATCCGGATTAAACCATGATGGAGAATCCAAAGTTTGATAATCACTACCATTCACTCCATGAACCACAAAAGGTGGAACTAAACCGTTTTTACGTGCTGGCAAGATTTCTTTAACTACTTGCAACAACTTGGCTTCTGCACTGTCTTCAGCTGATATCTAAAATGCAACACTCCAGTAATTCTCTTGGCAGTGAATGGATTGTGAAACTTACAGTTGGCAGCAATTCTGAATAATAAAACATTGAGTTTGGCAGCTCCAGTATTTCTGGTAGTGAGCGATAATTGTACATTAATTTTGTAACTAATCTTGGGTCATAACCACCTGAATTTGGAAAACCTTCAATGTCTCGAACGTATGGAAACCTATTTAACATTCTTTCCATAAATGCTTCTGACAATCCTAACTCTGCTGCATATTTTGAAGTTACAACTGGACCTAATTGCATAGGGTCTCCTAATTGAAAAAATTTAATTCACATAATTTTTCTTAAAGAGACATTAAATATTAGTAAAGATATATTAAGGCAATTTATAATTAATATAAAATAAATTAAACACTAACAGTATTTCATATTAATTGTAATACTTAAATGACTTATTTTAATTATTCTTCATCTCATATAAAGAAATTCATAGAAAAAATTGCGTTGTCCAATCAATATTTTAACTGTTCCATTTTAGGATTAATATTATAAAAATGATTATCATTAATGAATCAAATTACCTGCCAATATCACCTGACCTGATGATACATCCAAAAATGATAACGGTATCATAATTTCAGGTTCAGTTGCCTGCGCAGCTTCATCAACGATGACATGAGTAAAATGTCCTTTTGGAAAACCCATCAAAAAGAGGTAGCCAAGTGCTGCACATGTTCCCACTGTTATTCTTTGTCTTCCCAAAACAACTGAGCTACATCCTAAAAAATACTTACATACGTACATTTCTTTAGTAATGCTGCTTCAAAAAGAAACACCAAATGTTAACTAGAGCTTTAAAGTATTTATGTTATTTAAATTAATTTCAATTCAACTTACCCAAAACTAACCCGCTTTCTGTAATAATTGTTGACTGACTGCTTGTTCCATCCTTTGCAATATTACCAGTGGCACAATATGGAGCTAATTTTTCAGGAATATTACCCTCAACCACATACCGATAAGCCACATACCTAACTAAATCACCGGGTTTCAAAACACCTGATTCTATCAGACGTATAGCAATTAGATCAGCGGAACTATTTGATGGTGTACCAACCAAGAGCCTAGAATGGGGAATCATACGCAGCAACTGCAAAATTGTTTCTACAAGTGTTACAGTTTTGCCTGTACCAGGTGGGCCAAATATAAAGTATGGCAGTGGTCTTGCTTCACCCAACAAAATATTTCTTACTGCTTCTTTCTGATAAAAGTTCAGTGATTTATCGAACCATTCCAATTTAAATTGTTTGACATTTTTAGGAAGAGGACATTCACTCACGTGTCCATTTTCAAGCAATAGCTTAGTGTTTACGTTCTCTGAATCATTTTTTAATTTCTCTGCACTTACACGAACACGCAAGAGGTTTAAGATTTCGGAATTCGACATTTTTGGTGGTGTTTTCGAAACAACATTGTTTTGAACCGAATCATCATATTTATCACATGTAAAATTTGCTTGATACTCTTTGCATACAACTTTGGAGGGAAACAAAAAGTCTCTGCCTAAATTTTTGATGACTAAGCCAACAGCCTGGTGCATTTTACGAATCTGTGACCTCGATTGTACCACTCTAACTGAATAGTCCTCTCCATTATATGTACTGTGAAAAACAGGGGAGAACTTTAAATGCACATGTTTAGCCCCAACTTTATGCACAAAACCTTCGAAATTTGGAGAATTTGTCTGGTAGGGATCACTTGCAATAAAAGTATCCCCATTTATAATGGAAGGTCTTTGCTCTGATAAATTCTCTATTTCCAACATTAAATACTCCCCATTCTTGATAAAACATGCTTTATCGCGATCATAAATTCTAACAGCTTCGATATTGGAGATTTCTTCCAAATGTAAAAGAGTATGAAATCTATCTTCATAGCACTGAAATGCTAGAGGTTTTCTTAAGACTGGTTTAACTGACATTAAGTCTTCAAGAAGTAATTGAGTGTTTTTAAAATCTTTGCCATATTTTAAGATCACGTTCCAGAGCTTCTGAGGTACGGGATATTCCGGTAAGGAGTGTGGTATGAATCGAGGGGGCATCTGAGGTTTTTGTCCTCGTATAATCTCTTTGCCATTTGTTGAATTACATTTATATACTCCGCTATTAGAATAAGCTTTTTTAGTGTAACGTTGGCCATAATTTCTTTCCAATTCAGATTTTGTAGCTACATTAATCCAACGAACAACTTTAAAATCTTTAAAAATAAATGTTAATGTTTCTCTCAATTGTCCAGCAGTATTAACGTAATAAATACCTTCAACAGTTTTGGAGTCATTAGGCAAAATCATAACTGGAAAATGTTCAGGCTGAATTACTCTACACTGCGAGTTAACATTTTGAAATTCTGCTCCGACTAAAGTCAGACTTAAACTGCTTGTATTTAAGAGAGTAAATTCAAAGCGTTGATTATCACCAATTTTTGCATCGTATATAAATACATCCTCACTAACACGAACCTCCTCTCTCTCAATTTGTTCAGAAACTAAATTTAGGACTTGAAGTTCTCTTTTAATGTCATCTGGTAATACGTTTAAAGCTCTCCAACTGCATCGACCTTGTTCACTTTCTATAATTTCTGCAACAACTTTGTCCCCATTAGCTGGAATGTAGCCCACACAGAGAGACTGCCTGTTAAAAAATATGTTTTGATTTATCACACCGGTTTGTTCATCTGCATTCCATGCTTTCACATTTCCTTCTGCGATTCTTGGTCTAACTGGAGAAATTTTATTTACCTCTAGTATTCGACCAAATAAATCAGTCATGGTTTCATCTGCTTCGCATTTTACGTCAAGTTCCACCCAGTCACCTATCAATGGGATGAATTCGGTTGACACCACATTTAAATCTATGACTACATCTCCTGGATTTACAAAAATGTTCCTTCCGTCACGCTTAATCACTTTACTTACTAGACTTCTATTAAACCAGTTAAACTTTTCTACACCCTCACTACAGTTCCAATCATTATCAACTACCTCCACGTTAGTCACACATAATTTACGATTTGAAGTATAAGCTATGAAAGATACTTTCATGCCGATTTCAAGAGGAAATTTATTTTCCTTACATTCATAGATGTCATCTATAACATATTTATCACCATCTATTTGAGTAATAACGCCAGTTTTATGGAAGCATGCATAATTATTATCATCTTGTTCGGTGATTTCTATATTTTCTGACTCACAATCTTCATCTGATGTTGCCTTATTCAGGACGTTGTAAACACCCTCGAGACTCAAATTATCGTCGTTTTGGGGCCAAAAATATGAAACCAAAGATTTCAACATCTCTTTTGGGTTTAAGAATAGACTGATCTTTGGAGGTTATGGATTTCTATACCTTGCACTTACTTCAATAGTTATATCACAGGTAAAGTTCATTTTGATTTTATAACTTAGTTAAAATACCTGGCCAAATTTATTTTTGTATTTGTAAATAATTATACACAAATAAAGAACATTGTCAATTCAAACTTTTCACAGATTTATCAAGTAACAACTCAAGCAGTGTTGCCAACCATGGAAAGCAGTCTCCCACCAATTAGTGATATATAATAGGTAGAAACTATAGACTATTTTCAGAACGAAAAACGTATCTTTAGCAACCTCAATCGTCATAGTAACATTTAGAGTCCTCTAATAGTAGATTATACCACGAGTCAATAATGATAGCTACTATTCCCGAGGAAAAGTATTTACGAACCGAGCGCGCAGCGCGAGGGAGTAACACTCCGAAGGAATAATAGCCATTATTGCGAGTAGTATACTCTACTTTATCTACGACTAAATTATTAAATTATTAAATTCACAAACACTACGCGTTTAACAATGACAGTTTTGAGTTTGTGTATTTTGTTGCCATGGTATTATTTGATTAGAGAAATTTTGTAATTGGTGAGCAAGAGGGAATAATGACTATTAATCTCTCGTCATTATTCCCTAATAGAATATTGCATGGCATTATTGTTCACAAACCACACATATAATACTTCCATTATATTTTAGTCGTAGATAAAAAATTTTAGCCACCTAGTACTTAAAGCTGCTATGGCAACACTTTAGCGGATTATTTTTAAGCAAGTTTCAATGAAATAAATCAAGTAACTAAGTATAAAATTCAACTCGTTGCTATATTACCGATCATTGCCGTCAATTGTCGTGTCTGATGACAGGGACAATTTAGACTTTCTAATTTGAAATTCGAGCAATTTAACATTAATGTTGGAGATTTGGCAAGCGTATACAAAAAATATTGTATTGTTACATTATAAGAAGCAAATTATATTTTTATATACTGGTAGCGCCACCTGTGCCGCAGACAGGATTCTAATCTATTCTAGACACGCACCGAATTTACTGGAAAAATCTAGCAAGTCTCTCGAAGTTATTCTCGAAGAGGGCTGGCTGTTATAAAAAGGAGCCGGAGCGCGGTTTTTAAATCAGTCTTATTTAGGAAGCGATGTGTAGCAAGCGAATTTATTAACGTTTAAGTGTTATTTTGTCAGATAAGTGTACAGCTCGATATTATTGTACTTTTATTGTGTGTAATGATCGTAGACATTAAAGTGTTTTAAAATAAATAAATAACGTTTAAATTTGTGAACCCGAAGTCGTAACAGTATGTACCACGTACGCAAAATGATTTTAGGGAACTCATCTTCATTAATTACGATTCGTCCCCTAAAACCTTATTTTGCGTACTTTATACATAAACTACTATTAATAACCGCTACTTTTTTTTAAATGAAGCTAAAAAATCCGCTAACCGCTAAATTGGTGTCTAGTCCGCTAAATAGAATTTGATTCCGCCAAATCTAGCGGCAAGACCGCTAAGTTGGCAACACTGATGACGTTATTGTGGCAAACTCAAGATTTCTAAAACGAATATACCTATTGAATGCACCTTGAAAAGAGTGAAGAGCAGTATCGTATCGTTTCAACGTCGCCTGCAGCGGGATTCAGAACTTATATCGAATGGACTGTCGAATCGATTGCGAGATTCACGGTGATCGGCGATCCCGAACGAGAATAGTGATTCAGATGTGTTGTCAAATGTGAACGCCAAAGAAACTTGACAACACTGGATACTGTGCACGGTTTTTAATTCTATCGTGACTTTAGGGATGGTTTTAGTTCTAATTTTCTGTTTATTGACAGTTGTTTCTCTGTGATTTTGTTTATTTTTCTGCCAATCAGTTGTAGCATAACTAGCATGCTTACAGGCCCGCTGGGAGCGGGCGTGCAAGGCGTGCACCGCACACGGGCGGCACTTTCAAAGGGGCGGCAAAATGTGTTTTTATTATTAAGTTTAATTTAATACCCTTATTGTAGCATGAGATCTTTTGGGGCGGGTGGAGTAGCACATTAATTGCACAATGGCTCAAGTGTTACTTATTTATTTGGAAATAACGCAAAACAGAGCTGACTATTACAATGGCGTCGGTTGTGGTGGTGGGTACTCGTCCGTGGGTACTGTCCGCGTGTGTTTCCTTGCGTCCCCGGATATCGCCCATGGCATAACTCTTATAGCGTTTTCGTTTCACTTGCACCAGAAAAGTTTGGGTCACACTGATATTACGTCATGCACTCAATAAGTTTTGACAGAAAACGAAACTAGTGCGTGTTTCAATCGAATACAAACGTGATCTGGGAGCATAATTATTGAGCGGGAAATATACTGAACCGTAACCTCAAAATTATTATTTGTTGCCAGAAATATAAAAATGCAATATTTATTTGTTATAATAACTTAAAAATCCTAAATACAATAATTATTCATATTCGCTTCTTAAGGAATTCTCCCCGGACGAAGATTTTATGCACTAGACAAACTGTGTTTAGCAAATAACTTAATTATTAACAATTTCTTGATACAATAAATTATTTTTGTTATCTGTCGATAAATCATCTGTAATATGCTTCTCCTGAAATGACAGAAAAATTGCACTGAAACGCTTGCACTACCTTCGAAGTCAGTTCCAAAATTCTTGCACTGAGTGCAAAACTGATGCGCACTAACATTTCAATCGCACATAAAACACGAAGAAAGTTTGAACTGAAATTACCAATCGAATAGAAAATCTGGAATCAGCGTTTTCGATTGAGCTGCACTGACAACACTCAGTGCAGCTCAATCGAAAACGCTATTAATATGCTACATTATTTGCATTAATCTGTTTGTATTAGAGGCAATAAAAATTCACAAACAGCCAAAAATTCCGAAGAAATATTACTCAATGACCAGACAGATCTCATGTACCTACTCTGCCTTATTGAATGTACATACATCTAAGTTTTATTGTAGCCATAAAGTAAATTGTTTGATTAAAAGTTGTTTTTTATACACTCCCCTAACTACGTAACCAAACTCAAATTCTTTTCTAAACAGAAGTTTAGCCAGGGTGAACAGGATAGAGGAGCGGGCGGCATTGTTAAGTTTGCACGCGGGCGCTGAAGCGGTCAGCGGCGGGCCTGCATGCTTATGTAATACGTTGTTGATTCTATCCTATTCATAATTTGCAAGGTATGTATATAAATATACATATATAAGCCCTCCAGAATAATATGTAAGCGATTTGTGGCTTCTTCCCTACTTTTTGCGGGCCCAAAAAAAATTAACTTGGTTTTCGCTGGGTTCAAACTCAAGCAATGCTCTTTAGAAATAACAGCTAGTCTCTCAAGATCTGAATTAATATCATTCGACGCTTGAAATAGCTGCGAAAGGTGAAAGGATTTATAAACTTGCACATCATCTGCATAGAAATGAAATTTGCAATTCATAAAAGCTGAACTAAAATTGGAAACGTAGAGGCAATATAGAAGCGGACTCAAGATTGACCCCTGTGGTACTCCTCTGTCTGTCATTAAGAAATCTGAAGTAGTTCCTAAATAAAAAACTGCCTGGTATCTGGAATCCAAATAGTTTGAAATTAGAGTAGTAACATTCTCCGAGAAACCAACGTATTTCAAAATTGAGTTTAATAAAGTGTGATTTACTGTATCAAAAGCACGCGAATAGTCGAGTAAGACAAGCGCTGTCACATCACCGCGATCAGTTGCAAAGATAATATCATCAATAATGTGAGAAAGCGCAATGCTGCAACTATGACCCCGTCTGAATCCCGACTGCACCACAGGTAAAATATCATTATTTACTACATACTCCCTCATTTGTCTCTCAATTATTTTTTCGAATACTTTACTTAAGGCTGGTAAGATGCTAATGGGCCGGATATCACTAAAAGTTAAGGGGTTGCTGACTTTCGGTAATGGTGTAACATAGGCACTCTTCCAACAAGTAGGAAAAACACAGTGCGATATACAAGAATTAAATATATGCACCACTACATTAGATAGATAAGGCAAACAGAGAGATAAATGAAATACACTTAGCCCATCGTAGCCGATTGCCTTCGATTTGATTTCTGACAGAGCCTTCAAGATATCCGACTCAGTCACTGGAGAAAAATTGAAAACTGAGCTATTATTATGTTTCTTGTTATTACGGTAAAAATTGCAGAAGGGAGTTACATCTGTGTCCGTGACAGGTATAGACTCAATCAAAAATTTATTAAGGTCGTTAAGATCTGCTAAGTGCGCGGGTAAAGAAGTCGACTTTCTGCTACCAATGCCTAACTCTTTCAAATCACTCCAGAAATTAGCGGAGTTAGTAGCGCTATAGCGTGTATTGAAGTAGATTTTCTTTTCGCGTCTGCAAGCTGCAGTGGTCAAGTTGCGTAGCTCCTTATAATGAGACTAATCACTTTGATCTCTTGTTTGCTTAAATTTCTGCAAGGCTCGGTCTCGCAATTTCATCATAACTTTCAAGTTATCCGTAACCCATGGAGCTGGTGATTTAGAAAAACGAGAAGTTACGTAGGGAGCGTGAATATCCAGTAATAATATTAAACTCTCATTGAAAAAGTTAATCTTGGCGTCAACATCCTGTAAATCATAAATATTACGCCAAGGAATTGATTTTAAACTATCGCAAAAAGATTGGTAATTAAAATATTTAAAATTCCTGTACGTTTTAAAAGTAGGAGGCGGTTTAATCGAGTCTACAGAAATTTCACAAAAAATCAAATCGTGGTCAGACAGATCGTGAACAGGCAAAACTCCTGAAGTTGAAATAATTTTTTTGTTGGACGTAATAATTAGATCAATTAGAGTTGACGAAAGCATAGTGGTCCTAGTTGGCGCATTAATAATTTGCTTTAAGCCAACAGATTCAAAGAGAGCAATTAAATTTTTAACATTAGAGTGGCCATAATTTAATAAATCAGTGTTTAAATCACCTAGACAAAACAAATCCGAGCAAAGTGGGAAAATTTCAGAAGTGAGTGTTTCAAATTCATTGAGAAAATCGTTAAAGTTACTATTGGGTGGTCTGTACACCACACCAAAAGCGAATTCATTCCTACCTAATCTTACCTTTATCCAGAGATGTTCTGCTGCATTAGCAGTGATATCTATTAACTCATACCTATATGACGACTTTACGTAAAAAGCGACGCCCCCTCCTCTAGAAGCTCTATCTTTCCGAATAAGCGAGTAACCCTCAAGTTGAATAACTTCTGAAGGGATGTTATCATTAAGCCAGGTCTCTGTAAGCGCGATTAGATCGTAATTTTGCTGTGCTAAAAGAGTTTTAAAGTTATCAAATTTGGCGGCTAACGAGTGAATATTTAGGTGAGCAAATCTCCATATACAGGGTGAGTTATTAAGCGCCCTTTCTTCCGTAGCTCATTTATATTACAAGATAGAATTTTTTTTCTTTTACAAGGACATTCTACCTATTGAGTACTATAACCTAAAATTATTTTGATGCATACAGAGTGTTACGTAAAATAATGGCAGCATGTAGCAGGATTTTTTTTAATGTAACACCCTGTGTATTTTCCTATAGAAAGATATAACACTCGAACCTCTAAACAGCAGCATATAAAATATTTATATTTATTTAACCAATTAAGAGTAAATTATTATTTTATTGAAAACGATCCGATTTTCAACTTCTCCTAAAATACTGATTGTAAACGAATTGTTTGTCGTACAGCAATAAAAATAGGTAGAGTTATAAATTAAAGTATAGGGAATAACCCAGATATAAATTCATTTAGTTTCATTTGTTTTCTCAAGTGTTCAAGCCTGTGTAATTGTCAGATTTTCAAACTGCCGTTATTCAATTTTTTTAAATGCAACCCCCCTATCTCTTTTCACGAGTAGATAGTATTCATGTTCCTCTTCAATTCTGTTATAGGTTTTCTGCATCTAATCCTTACGGTTTTTTTGCTATAATAAATTTTTTCATTTTTACTCTAAAATCCAATATTAAAAAGTTATTTAACGTACCGTATTTTAATTTCTTTAAGACAGCGCCCTCTATTTCATAAAACAGATGGAACATATCAAGTTTACAATTGATTACAGACTCTTATTTCATTATAATTATCGTATTTTTATTGTAATACAGTTCTTTCACTTTGTTGTAATTAACAATGTCTTAAAATTGATTCTATGTGGTTTACAACAAAAGAAAACATCAGTGTTTGTAAATAATTACCTTAATGTAAAAATTATTGTAAAAATATACAAATAATAAATTAATAATCTAGCAAATAAATGAAAATTGGCGAATTTCTTTTGTTCAAGTATTCCGATTTTATTAAATCAAATGTTAGTTAAGACAACTGAAGCATGGGAACTACCTAGAATCAATTTTAAAGCATTCTTAATTAAAACAAAATAAAAGAACTGTATTATAACAAAAATACGATGATTATAATGTAATAAGAGTCTGTAATCAATTGTAAACTTGATATTATCCATCTGTTTTATGGTGTTGTCTTAAAGAAATTAAAATACGGTACATTAAATAACTTTTTAATATTGATTTCAGAGTAAAAATGTAAAATATTTATTATAGCCAAAAAACTGTAAGGATTAGATGCAGAAAACCCATAACAAAATTGAAGACGACCATGAACACTATCTATTCGTGAAAAGAGATAGGGGGGATTGCATTTAAAAAAATTGAATAACGGCAGTTTGAAACTCTCACAATTACACAGGCTTGAACATTTGAAAAAACAAATGAAACTAAACGAATTTATGTCTAGGTTATTCCTTATTCTTTAATTTATAACACTACCGATTTTTATTGCCGTACGATAAACAATACGTTTACAGTTAGTATTTCAAGAGAAGTTGAAAATCAGACCGTTTTTAATAAAATATTAATTTACTCTTAGTTGTTTAAATAAATATAAATATTTTATGCGCAACTGTTTAGAGGATCGATTGTTATGTCTTTCTATAAGAAAATACACAGGGTGTTCCATTTAAAAAAATCCTGCTACATGCTGCCATTACTTTACGTATCACTCTGTATGTACCAAAATAATTTTAGGTTATAGTGCTCAATAGGTAGAATGTCCTTGTGGAAGAAAAAAATTCTATCTCGTTCTACAAATGAGCTATGGAAGAAAGGGCGCTTAATAACTCACCATAACCATACATAGAAAAAAATAGAAAATAGTAAAGTCAGCAATTAATTATAGAGGAAGATGCAGAATAGTGAAAAAAGCAAATACAAATACACTAATACGCTAATAACTAAATGACTTAAAATAAAAAAGACAAAAAAAGGAAAAATTGGAATTACTTATGTATATTACACATGCGGACACGGTCATTCATTGTGATACAGAATACACATTAAAAGCCGAACAACTATAATAACTACTAGAAAACAAGAAAACATACTTCATCCTTTCACAAGAAAAGTTAAAAGAAAAAAAAAAAAAACAAAGAGATTCAATAATGGTGGTAACCGAAAACAAGGAAAAATAACACGACATATCATAATCAAATAGTTCACTTAATCGGTGCCTAAAATTAAATTAGGTTCAAACGTGATCAACTGACGGAAAGTACGACATTCTCTAATCCGCTAAATCAGTAGCAGATTTGATAGAAATTTTTTTATTATGAGTACGCGCGAGAATGTTGCCATCCAATGTCCAAACATTCATATGACCATATTTGGACTGTGCCTCGCGCAATAACTCTAGCTTGATTTTTGTGAGATCTTCGGTTATTCGTAGGCCAGTGTTCTTCAAATGCCTCTTCTTATTACAAGTTAATTGCTTGGTCTTGTAACTTAAAAACTTGACCAGAATATTTCGGGGCCGGTTCTCGTTCAATCGGCCGACACGATGACAGCGCTCGATTTGGTCGGGATGAACTTCCAGATTTAATTTTTCAGTAAAAAATCGGATAATTACACTCTCCACATTTTCTTGCTCATTTTCTGGTATACCCATAACCCGGATATTGTTTCGGCGGGAGTATTGCTCCAAAGAATCTATTTTTTCTGCCATTTTCCGGTTATCTTCCCGCAAAGTTTTTAGTTGATTTTCATGTCTTTCACTGAGTTTTTCAAGCTTGTCATCAAATTTGTTTATTATTACTTCTACTGCCCTTCTGTTTTCCTCCAATACGTCGTTGATGGATTGTTTGAAAATATTTTTTATTTCGGCAATATCGTCTCGTGTTAACATGATGACTTCTTTGACTGTTTTTTCAGCTCCAAAAAATGACTTGATTTGAGATTTACTTTCTCCGGAGCACACCGCACGCCTTATATTACTTAATCACACTTTGCACAAAATTGTTAATACAAAAAATACCATCAAAAACTTTAGTTATATTTGGAGACCGATGTCCGCACGTGCTCGCTACACTACTCGCACATCGCATTTTCGTATGTATATTTTCGTATATATTCATATGAATATATTTTTAATGTTACGTGTTTTCTTGCAAACAATTTGGTGCAGAATTCGTTTATTTCAGTTTTTTGCATGCAGTGAACACGAATCGAAATGTAAGATAACGTCGAATGTAATCGAGAGGAGTTTCGATAGTCACATGACCAGTTTGTCGATGCGACATTAGTTAATTCCGTGATTCTTCAAGGATCGACGCTTCGAATAAAATGGTGGGGATTCGAGTCGAGTCTTAAGTTCTGTGGCCGGATTCTGGGGTGCGATTCTCCAATTTGTACGAGTTAAATTCGCATACGAAAACTGCCGAATTCCGCATACGTATTGATTATGTGCATTCTCGAACAAGCGTATACGAAATTTTTATACGAAACTGCAGCGAATGATCTTGAGGCATTCGAGTTTGTCGATACGACACCTGTCGATCGAATTTTAACGATACCACGTATTCTCGTTGCCTGTAATATGAGAACTTATTCCTTTCGAACATCAACTTTTTATTCCTAAAGTTATGATTTCATTCCATTTGATCTAATTCCTATCGATTTTCGCAAATTGCCGACGATTTGATTTCTGATTCACTTCTATCGTTGTAGCGTTCACGATATCGTCTCGAACGATACGATTGAATCGTGAAACGAGAATCCCATAGCTGAATCCCGCTGCTGGTACTGGCCCGAATAATTTGCGGGGGGGGCAAAAATTTGAAATTCCGCGCCACTGATTAATTTGTACAGCTGAAATTAAAAAAACCGGAAATGTCAAAAAAATTGAGACTTTTTTTCCAATATTTTCAGTGTGAAAATGAATTTATTAGAAATAGGTTAGAATTATTTGATAGTATGTCAGTTTATAGGTTAGGTCAGTTTAAATAGGTTAATTTTTTTGATAGGTAAACGATTTTTGATCACTTGAAAGCATTCTGGTCACCATTTTAATTTTTTTTAACATTTGTTCCTTAACAAATCTGGATATTAACTGTCATAAGTAAATATAATTAAGACATACGTTTGGAGATTCCACAGCTAACTCTGGCCTGTTTTCAAAAAATCGCATGTTATATGAAAAAGTAAACAGATTTTTATCGTGTAGGTAATAGAATAATACAGCCTATATCATAACGTCTGACAAATATTCACACTACGCGATTTTCTGTTAAATAAAAACTGTATCGACAAATATAATATCGTTTTCTCCAAAAACGTATATGTAGTTTCAAAAATAATACCGATCAAAGTTTTTTATACAATGAATTTTTTTTAAGTGTGGGCATAGGGATTTGCATGTTAAAAATTTGACCTCATGTTAATGTTATGGCACAAATTTGAAGCAAATTTTTATTTTTATTAATAATATAAACATTTTTCTACGAAATGCACATTACTCGAATAACAGTAAAATGTTCTATTTAATTATTTTCCGGTTAGAAGTTGAAATTAATAAGCATAGAATGAACCGAAGTCAAAAATCAAGGTAGCTGAAATGTCATTAAGAGAAAAGTTCTGTTAATAGGGCCTATTGTACATGGAAGACGTTAAATTTAAAGAGCTGTTAAACTTCGTTACCGTGGTAACAGCCGATCACAAGACTCTATTTTCAATTTTAACGTACCCTTAAATTTTAACAGCCTGTTAATAAGTTACAGAGTAGCCCTTCTGTCTGTCTATTGCAAATTTATAAAGAAAATGTCCGTTATTATTAAGCAAGCATTAAAATTATCAATTATATATGTTCAAGTTCCACTCATTTTTCAATGGTATGAAGAAGTAGTTTTTACAAGTGATAATAAATTAATGTTGCAATAATTGGTTTATCAATAATCACTAGAGCTTGGAAAATATGCACGAAAAAATTTTAAATTATGTATGCAGACATGCAGTAAAAATATACTTTCAAATATGCATTTATGCTCTTAAAAATGCATTTACGTATAAACATTTAGAAGTGTATAAAGGTTATAAAAATAACTAATATTACTTATCTCAAATGAATTTTATTATTGGTACATGTATACATAATGATAAATGTTAAATAATCACAAATTTTATCTTTTTTAGGCAAGAAACGCAATTTTTGGAATGCGTTTGCTTTTAATCGTTAAATTATAAGGCACTTTATCAAAACAAAAAATTAACTATCAATAGCGCAAGGAGTAGCGAGGCTGACTAGCACGAAAGAGTAACAAATTCAAAACATTATTTTATTCGAAAATTTATTCATTATTGATAAATAAAGTAAAATTTGGTGTAATTTTTTCCCGTTTGATCAAAATCCTCCAATATATGCTTTTATATTTTTGCATATGCATTTTCATCTTTGCATATGCATTTTAGTTAAAAGTCATAAACATGCGAATATGCACTTAACATGCATTTTGCATATTTTCCAAGCTCTAGTAATCACAGTGACAAATTCTTTGACAAATTATTTATTAATAACGTCAGCCTACATGGATTACATTCGTACAATAATTTGTGGCTATTTTCTTCAATTTTTCACAGTAAAATAAAATTAAGAAAAACGTGTTAGGATATTCTTGAAAAGTTCACCTTGTAGTAAATCGTTTAATTTACGACTAAATACAAAAATTTACTTAAAATTTGTTCCATAACATACATTAACATGAGGTCAAATTTTTAGCATGTAAATCCCTACGGCCACACTTAAAAAAAATTCACTGTATATGGCAACGCAATGTAAAGAACAGCACATTTAATTTAGTTGAGGGGGTCAGAAGCCAAGGGGTCCAAGTCGATTGCGTTTAGTTCAAAAAATTAAATTATAGGTCTTGTAAACTTCCAGCCAACTTTCGTCATTAATGACGTTAAACCAGTACCAACTGAACTCAAGATGTAACGTACGATGTATTCGTTGAAATTTAGTAACATTTTGTTACTACAAGTTTTTGGAAGTGACAATGTTGCCACAGCTTCAATTATCACTAACGTCAGGTATGTTTGCTTTGAATATGGGTGCGTTTTTAAAGTGTGCGAACAAGTGTTCGTGTACTCGAACATAGAGATGTATAGTCCATTCACAAAACTCCCGGTGACGCGACGTTTACATTTTCATATTGAAAATTTGGAGTGTACTTGATAAGTAGTAATGTATTTAAGAGTCAATATCGACGCTATTATTGAAATATAGCCGTACATTATTATTATTAAATAGCGTCGATATTGACTCTTAAATACATTACTACTTATCAAATACACTCCAAATTTTCAATATGAAAATGTAAACGTCACCGGGAGTTTTGTGAATGGATTATAAAGTTGTATTATACAGGTTTTATACAAGAAATAAAATACATAAAATACCGAAGTACTTATTTTATACCATTGTACTTTAAGTCACTTTAACAAGTGAGGTTATGAGTGATATTCATACAAATTCTTTTTATTTATATTAGTATTTGTTTTTCTTTAAATTTAATTAGATAAAGAATCACTCCTATTATTTGTTTTTCAAGAATGACTTGCTAAATTTATTTTCATGCTCTAGGTTGCAGAATTTGATAATTTCTATCTGCTTCAGAACTTAGCATAAATTCTTATTACATATGTAGGTACCTACTTGTATCTTAAAATTTAGTTTCAAATATTTTATTTTCCGAATTTTTTTTGTTTTGAATTTTGTATGCATTATTGTATGCATTATTTTATTTTCAAAATTATTCTCTTTACAATAGAAAGACAGAAATAGAAAGAGAAATCGCTTTTTCCAGATTCCAAAACAGCAGGATCACCTACCTACTTTAAATTTTGATTCTACAGAAATAATAAAGACATTGTTACATTAAATTATTTAATAAGAATAACAGCCAGTATTATCAAGAAAGAAAATTTAGAATTTAATGTCCGTTTCATAACATAATAGGGACAAATAAATATATGCTGACTACAATAAATTATTTAATTATGATAAACAGTAATAGCGTTTTCGATTGACGGCACTAGTGCGCACTCAGAATATCTTCATCTCGTGTTATTACATAAGGTTAAAAGAAGATGCAAATACATTGAGTGCAACCAGTGCAAGTGAATCGAAAACGCTATAAGTAATATGTTGTAGTCAGCTGATAAACTAAGGTTAGGATAAAATACGGTATAATACGCGTATTATACAATAGGTATATTCGTTTTAGAAATCCTGGGTTTGCCACAATAACGTCATCGTCAAGTAATTAGTGCACATATAGGTCAAGTTGTGGTTGTACCAGAAATTTATCTAAAACGAATAGATTTTGTATTGACTTGATATTAATAACTACGTAAGCTCACTAATTTAACATATTAAACTCATTTTTACATTACGACTTTGTATTATTTGTTATTATAAGCATAATGGCCTCCTGCCGGTTTTATTTAAAGAAGTCTCAAGAAAGTATTATGAATTCGGACATGGAATTTTGTATTTACTTATGAACATATACAGCGGGAATGTTTTGGCAGCGAATATATACATAAATCGCACTATATATGTGATATCCGCAGTAACAAACAACTGAAATAAAACTAAAAATTAAGGTTAACCTGCGGCTGACGCAACTAGACCCTACTCTCCAGTAGGTGCGCATTACGTCAACACCAGCGTTGCCATAGTGGCAATTAAAACGAATATGTCAATGTCAAATCCGGCAGGTCGAAAATCTAAAACGAATGCACATTTCGTTGACGTGCATACCTAATAATACGAATATACCTAATGTATTATACAAAAATGTTAAAATACGGTATTTTTACATCTCTGACCTCGAACATGTAAAAAGGCGTTTTTAAATACAAATCGAACAACCTAGCTAGCGTTTTAAAATTTCCCGAGTTGCTCGAACATAGTGTTCGAGTTATATTATCTTGTACCTACTCGGTATAAAATAAGTTTAATACATACGGTATTTTATGTATTTTATTTCTTGTATAAAACCCGTATAACACAACTTTACATCTCTAATCACCGATCATATGTAAACACTTCAATACTTGGCAACATTGTTATAGCATTACGTCATAAATATGAATGACGAAAGTTGGCTGGAAGTTTACAAGAACTGTAGATATCTAAATCTACTTGGTCAAAAAGAGAATCAAGTGTAAAATACCCTCTAGTGCTGCTATTTATCAAAGAGAAATTTAAACGCTTAGGCCCAGTTGTATAACAATTCGAGTTTAACTTTAAGCGAGGCTTAAACCCATAGCAACGTCCATTACAACCATGTTATTGTGAAGGGTTTAAGCTTTGGCTTAACGTTAAACTCGAATTGTACAACTGGGCCAAGTAGGCACTTGAACCAGTTAGTAACCAAGCAACCACTACATTATCAATTTTATTTGTTTACTAATGCTAGGTTTTATAAAAGCCAATTAAATTTAATCATTGGTTAAAAATTCCTATACCTTCAGCACATGTAACCATAGCAACGTTTACTTTTAACGCATGATTAAATTTAAGTACGTTTGTGAAATCCATCATAAATCTTTTCCAATTATTCTGTTTAATCAATATTAAATGTTTGCAAGATAGTGTTATTTGTTAAGTATTGTTATATTTATTATCTAACAATCTATGTAGATCCTTAAAATGCTGACATTTTTTTATCTGAGATTATTTCTAATAATCTCACAAAAAAATGTTCAGCATTTTAAGGATCTAGATTTCTTATGGAGTAAAAAATGTTTAGATTAAAATATTTCCAAATTTGCATTTTAGTACTTGGACCCCTTGGCTTCTGAACCCCTCAATTAATCCCACTATTCGGGAACATGTATGTAGCGTCGTTTCTTAGTAACCTGATTTTCATTTTCATTTTCATTTTTGATGCGAAAATACACTTCAAATTTGACACTGATTTGTAAGTTACCTAAGGTATATTTTCGTGAGTAACGCGGTTCAATGCCTGGTTTAAAGATTACGTCATGGATTACAGTAGTCGCGCAAGCGTGTTGGTTGAAATATATCTATGGTTCTTGGAAAAAGAGGAAACATAAAGGTCGACAGATGACAAATTTACTGCACACGCGTGCATTTAAAACATGTAAACCGGATTACAACGATTACCAGTCCAAAATAATCGAACCATGGATGCAGAAAATGTACACAGGTCGAGAGGTTCAGGTTCATCCATGTGTTACAGTAACCGCGTTCAAAAATTATAACCATGACGTCACAGTTATTCACCAAAACGTTGTTGTTTAAAACACGCCGTCTTTCATCCGTCGCGAAAATATCCCTTAAAACACGCCGTCTTTCATCCGTCGCGAAAATATCCCTTAGATATCGAACAGCCAATAACTTTTGAGAGTTTCTGGCGGGCAAATTTGAATTACTCCTCTTGGTTAAAAATAAGATTTTTTTTACTGGGTATAGAATGCGAATCCAATGTAAGTACATTAAAAACATAAGTACCTACTTAAATTAATTAAAACTTTTTTTTAACTCCTTCGTTTTACTTAATTTTCTTAAAGTATATGTATTTATATTACCTTTCAAACGAAATAATATTTGGTATCTTCTGAAATTATCATTTTTAGATTTTTATTTGTTAACAATAACTAGTACAGTAAGATCGGGTAAATGGAAATTTGCGAAATACTAATTTACCACATAAACGATCAAAAACAGACTTCAAATTTTGTCGCCACTTCTCCGATTGCATAACTAACAGCGTTTTCCACTGGCTGCACTAGTGCACACTCAGTGTATCTGCATCTCTTACTATTACATGAGGTTAAAATGAGATGACAATATAAAGAGTACGCACTGGTGCAGCCAGTGAAAAACGCCATAAGTATTTTCGTAGTTGGTAACATTACAAAATGGCGGTAAACTCAAGCAAAACACTTTATGAAAACAGAAGAAAGCTTTAGATAGTGCTCAGTTATCCACAATAGCTTAATAAATATTAAATTTTAAATGTTTATTAAATAAACATGTATCTACATGGTCTACAATTGTGGTTCTGGAAATTCAAATGTTGGTTCCCTTTCAGTAACTCTGAACTAATAAAATAGTTGATTCCATTACCCTATTTTGCTGAGTAACTAGGATATTTCAGTGTAACTAGGCTTAAGGCAGATTTTTTTAAACATTTTTTTTATTAATCAGCAATGTTCAATTATTTGTTTACATAATTATTGCACAAAACAACGAATTTCCTAAGTACAGTTGTTTTTAATTATTGAGGCTCTAAGAAATTCTAGAATTACAAGAACGGGTTAAGGATTTCTGTTACAAATAATATCTCATTGTTCAACCCATCTCGATAAAACGACTAATGATAATATTCAAGAATTTATTACAAACGTGCAGTAATATTTACACTAACTTCTTCTAAATGCGAACAGTGTTTTACATGTAGTTTATATCAATTTATATATGCAGGCTTTAGATATAACAGCATTTATTCCTTAGGAAATTTTGTAAAAACTTCTGTATGAAGCCTCCAAATTAAACAAATTTTTACTTTA
Organism: Dorcus parallelipipedus; assembly: GCA_958336345.1. Taxonomy (NCBI): domain Eukaryota; kingdom Metazoa; phylum Arthropoda; class Insecta; order Coleoptera; family Lucanidae; genus Dorcus; species Dorcus parallelipipedus. Next base: position 31,320,635 of record OY284475.1, read on the forward strand.
TACAAATCAACTTAAACATATAATCGTTAAAGTAAAACTGGTATTTCTCTCATTTTCAATAAATGCCTGTCATGAACACCTAAAATAATGATAATATCCTAAGGAATAATTATACATAATTAAATCATAACTTCTACTTTAACAGAATAACAAAATCTTTTCAGTAATATTAACACTCAGTCTCATCATATTTTCTTGGTAAACAGTGTTTATCTATCACACTTCGCAGTAATCTCTTTATGTATTATGCAAGTACAGCATTCGTATAATTTACAAAAAGCAATTACAATTAATTAATACACAATAATTTATTACTGCTCAGTTTGTAAATGTGTATCTAGAACACATCAATGATAGTATTGATTGACAACTACAGATAATTTAAATAAATTTGAATATAGATGTGAAATGAAACTTAACTACTCTTTTATAATTAAAATTACATACATAAAATATTTTTTAGTTTCACTCTCTCGCTTTAACTTTACTTCTATTTACCATTTAAAAAAAACAGGCCAAACGAACATCACTTTCAGTAAGATTATAATAAATTTATTAAATCTGTCAGAAGTGTTACATTAAGTTTCTACATTAATTGTAATTAGGTACTTATATGTAGTAAAAGTATTCGCTCATCTACCAAAATAAAACTTATTATACAAACATTAAATACAGTTACTTTAGGACAAAATGTTTTTAGTGCAGACCTGGACACCTCTTGCTAAATACCATTTTAATTTTACACATACAATGCAACACATGTACTATTTATTTATGATCAAGTGGACTAATTAAATTGAATCAATCATTTTCATGGAGTATCCACGTCTCAAAACAACAGTTTCTCAATTAGCCCTCATTTTAGGTGAACACATATATAATTTTGCTCATTTATAAAAAGCATTTTAATTTTAGTGAATACTACTCTAATAATAAATACAATTTTGCTCAAGGCATAAACTGACCAGTGTATGTTAAGGTCAAGCAAAAAGGCGTTCATTCGTTACAAGAGATAAAGACCTGTAGAAATATATTATGATTTTTCTACTTATTTTATTATGTTACCAAAAATTTCCACACCAGCACTTGTGTGTACCTAAGCAATATTATTGTTATTTTTATTTTTCAGAGCTCTTTGTACAACTTGAAAAAGTAGAACATAAAGTTCGAGACATTCAATTCATAATACTTTATAATTTCTGCATAATTTAATCGAAAGTAAACATAACTATTAAGAACAAGACTGGAACTTTACAAAAACAAAAAAACAAAAACATAATAGCAGCTCCTTCCCGCGCTGAAAGACTTTCACATATTAAACCATCAATTCTTTCAGCTTACACTCCAATCTCCTAATCCTAGTTCCTTGATGCACCGATGATCGTTAAAATGTACAAGAAGATGTTGATGATGTCAACATATAAGTTAAGAGCGGCAAAGATGTATTCTTCAGGTGAAATACTGTATTTATGCTTTCCACCCAGCATTAACTGAGTGTCATATACGAGATACATAGAGAAGAGCAGTGCTCCAATGGAGGCATATACCAAAGTTACAATTCTATTGTGGACGAATATAGCGACGATGCCAAAAACCAGTAGAACTATAACAGCCACGAACAACATTCCTCCACACATAGTAAAGTCCCATTTTGTTTGGAATGCAAACAACGTGAGAGCCAAACAAACAGCAGCTGTTATACCAACAGCCATAATCACCTCTTCAGATTGAAACCTCGATGCGGTTACACCCAATAAGAACGCTTCCGCTGTTGTGAATAAGCCCAGTAGTATGAAATTAATGGGAGATTTCCTTCTGACTTCACCACAGCAAGCAATTGCAATCATCGAGGCGAAAACAATAACAATAGCAATGATGAACAATTCTCCATGATTGTGCACAAATCTCCTAGTTGGTGTGTGGTAGAGAAACAGGGCGATTACGCCCACTGTTAAGCTGAGTTGGACCATGAGAATTGAATATACTTTTCGGATAAAGCCTCTGCGAATGCTCTGATCTGAGAAGTCAAATCCCTTGACATCTCCATCTTCCCCTCCGCCGTATGGTGTTCCATACATGTCTGAAAGTAGAAAAAGATAATAAATAACGTCAATCGGCGAGGTCAATAAATTGCTGAAGATAAAATAATAATTTTCAAAGCTTAGTGCTTTGAGGGCCTGACTAAGTTATTTAACAATAAAGGACGGTAATAAATCAAAACAAATCTACAAAAATTATCTTTAAATGTTTTATGCAAATCAAATTCAGTAGATGTAGAAAAAATATGTATAAAAATTATCCATTATTCTACATAATTAGAATAACAACAAAGTCAAAATTATTTTCATGTTGTGTGCTAACTAGAGTCCAACCGATTAATCGGCCTTCGGCTTCGGCCACCTTCGGCCAAAATTGCACTCATCAAAGTTTTACACTCGACAAAGTTGGCAACATAGATCATTATTTCGGTTGGCAACTGATTATGACGGTTTCTTGAACGGTCAGAAAGCGTGGTTGGAACAGAGCTATAGTGTGACTAAAAAAGATTAAAGACTCCAAAATTGTTGATTGTATGTAAGTTGGCAGCATTGCAATGGGACCCCCGAGTATATTCTGTATAGCTATTTCGGCCCTAATTGGGGCCTCATCAGCAGAACAGTAGCTTGAGAACTCCACTGCAACCCTGTCGACTAACAAGACTATTTGACATTAAAGAAGACTATGAATGTATATTTTTAATACACGAAAACTGCATTAAAAAATTAAATTCAATAATGTTGATGTATTCGTACTATTTTGAATTGAAACTCTCATACCTAACATGATTGATGACATATCAAAGTGAACTAGAAAATTAAAATATTAATTCAATTTGATATGCCAATAACAAACAATCTTCATTCTACAATGCAAATTAAACATAAGATAAGAAGTGAGTAAGCAAGAAATCGTCATTTTCTTAGCGATGCGCAATTTTATTGGTTTCGGTTTCGACTTCGCTCGAAGGTGACAATAAAGCAGAAGTTCGGCTTGGGCTGAAAAAACTACCTTCTATCGGACTCTAGTGCTAACCCCATGCCTTAGTCCGAGTCATTTCTAAATAACTTGTTTGACATTTCAACATCAATTTAAATAAAAACGTTCTTTGAAGGACAATAATTCCAACAGATCTGCAAGAATTTTAATAAAATATTTTTTACTTACTCCATGTTTTGGTTTTCATTAATAAACACAAAACTCAAAACAATTTTGATTTAAACAGACTTAAACAATTCGTTTCTTATTTAAGGCAACATTATATTGTTGACAGTAAATACAAAGTGGTCAAGAATCACTGTTTGAGCTGGCAGTGGTGAATACTATTTTTAAATGGTACAACTGGAGCCTGTTTCATAATAAAATACAAGTTAATAATATTAGTATTGAATAACACGTTTGATGATTGGATTAAGGACGAACTAAGTTCATTTGGCTGACAGTTTCGGTTTGTAAACTGAAACTGTCGGTTTATAAACCGAAACTGTCAACTATAGTTTTTTATTTCGTCCTTAATCCGATTATCAAACGTTTTATTCAATGCTAACATTATTAGCTTGTATTTTATTATGAAACAGGCCCCTGGAGTAACTTCCGGTTGCTGACGACTTGATACTGACAGCCGTCACTTTACAAGCACCACTTGACATTTCAAATGCAAATTAAAACGCTTATTTTTATTTACATAACCTGCAATCATATTGCTGTTCAGGTTACGTCAAATAAACCAACAAAATATATCCGATTGCAGTGTTGCAAATAGACGGATAAAAAAATGCTCTTAATTGTATTGCCAACTCAAACAGTTATTCTTGACCACTTTGTACATACGTTTTGCGATCTATAGTCAGCCAGAGCCAAAAAAAATCTTTTCTAATCAAGTGACCTATGGAAAAAAATTATATCTTTGTTTGATTCATTATTTCAAATCCCATTTGAATTATTTTTATTGCATTCATATCGTTTTGTATAGGAGTGCAATATAAATATGTAATTCAAGTGGCATTTGAAATAATGAAATAATCAAAGACACATGATTTTTTTTCCATAGGTCACTTGATTAGAAAAGATATTGATAACCTGTTAGTTGATATACGAGTAGAGGTAGGCGATACGGGAAATTGTGTATCGAATTTCGATACAATTTCTGTATCGATACGTATCGATTATTGAACAGAGGCTTAAAAAATACGAGATGAACAATAGAGCTGGAATAAGTTTAAATAATAACGCTGAATATTCGACCATATAAATGCAAATAAATAAATAAAATGTTTAGTTAGTCTGTAATTAGATGTTTCAATACGTGTCGGTATATCGATATTCGATATTTCGATACATATCGACATCCGATACAGCTGAAAATGTGTATCGATACAGCTGGCGTATCGATATATCGATACATCGACCCAGCCCTATATACGAGCCCTAACAATTATTTGGACAGACAGTTATTTTATTTGTTGCCTTTTTTATTTCTAATGGAAGTTTGTTGTATAAATTTATGCCTGCGTGTGAAGGATCCGTGGAACAAATTGTCAGTCTTTTAAAAGGTGTATGTAAGTTATTTCTTATTCTAGTTTCGTGTTGATGCACGGAGGAGTTGGTTGGAAATTTGTGTATATGTTGTCGAATATAACTCACCGAATGAAAAATATATAGGCATGGTAGAGTTAATATAGCTATTTTGAGAAATAGTAGTTTGCAATGAGCTTTATAATTCGCGCCGCAGATGTAAGGTATGGCTTTCTTTTGAATAACGAATAATTTTTGTATATTTAGGCCGGAAGAACCTCCCCAAAAAATTATGCCATATGAAAGTACGGATTGAAAAAGACCGAAATATGCCAATCTCAAAACGTTTGAATTTACTGTTCCGCGTAATCAGCACAAAACAAACCGAACTCAATTTGGCACATAAGTAATCGATATGTTTATTCCAGGTTAGTTTTTCATCTATGTGAAGACCCAAAAATTTTGTACACTGAACTTGTTCGATGAATTATTTTCTGATTTAATTAGTAAGCTGCTATTAACATTAAAATTTTTTGTTACAAAATGAATGAAATTGGTTTTAAAAGAATTTAAAACTAAACTGTTTTTGCGGCAATAGTCCTGCATATCCTTAACGGTACTGTTTGAATAATGAATTAGTGTCTCGAGATCCTTAGCTGCGATTAATATAGTTGAGTCATCGGCATACGAATGACTTTGCTTGGTATTGAAAATGTCTGTGATAAATCGTTTATAAAAACAAGGAATAAAAGTGGGCCCAGCAATGATCCTTGTGGACATTATGTCAGAAAGAATCCAGGGTGCAATAAAAGCCAAAAGTGATGAAACATGTATTAATTTATTAAATGTTATATTCGTCCGAACATTAAATTGTTGGCATAATTTATAGTTTTCTTTAAAAATCTGCTTTCTATTTTTATTATTAATATAAAACTTGTTTTGAATAAATTATTAGTTACTGTTAATCAATCCTTTTGTTTATTATTTTTATATTAGAAGTTTTAAACGTTTTTTTTTGTGAGTTAGAGAATTTTTAGAAAACCAGTTCTCATCCAAATATTTAGTTGTTAGGGCTCGTATCAAGTGTTTAAAAATTTAGACGCTATTCTTTGCGTCATTCTAAAGAGAAAATCTTAATTACACTGGGCGTCTTAATTACAGGGGCATCCACTAAGTTTACAAATCGTCCCTACCACTGCAAAAAAATTTTACATCCACTTTTACTATTTTGAGGTAAACGCTTCTTAAATCAGGTTTTGGAGAAAAAATCATAAAACTACAGAAAATACAGACTGCAGTATGCTAAATATGTTCGGAAAACTTCTATCATCTCAAATAGAAAGTGTTGATGGATATGAAACTACCTTAAGAGAAAATCACAAAAAAAATGGATGTAGAACTGTTTGCCATGGTAGAGACGATTAATGACAAATAACAATGACAAAGACAAAATAAATTTCTTAAATTAATTAAAATCACAACAGATTTTATGTGATCTCTCCTTTATATTAACCACAAAACTAACATTAAAAGGATAGACATTTTTACACAAAAAATACCATACATCACAAATTAACAGAAATTAATATCTTTTCTAATCAAGTGACCTATGGAAATAAAATCATGTGTCTTTGATTAGTTCATTATTTTAAATGCCACTTGAATTACATATTTATATTGCATTCCTATACAAAACGATAGCATTGCAATAAAAATAATGGCATTTGAAATAATTAACCAAGCAAAGACATAATTTTTTTCCAGAGGTCACTTGATTAGAAAAGATTGATAACTTGTTATATTTAAGGAATGAAATACCCAATTTAGAAGATTCAAATTTAACCACATTTTTAATATTCTAAATAAAAATATAAAAATACAGTTGCACCTCCATAACTCGAACCTCCACAACTCGAAACTCTCTGTAAGTCTAAATTTACTGATGTCCCTGCACATTGTGTATAATTGAAATCTCTTTCTTTAACTCGAAATTTCTATAATTCGAAGTAATTTTCCGGTCCCTTGAGATTCGAGTTATGGAGATTCCACTGTAATATATTGATTTAATTGATAAATATACAAAGTGGTCAAGAATCACTGTTTGAGTTGGCAGTGCTGAATTTTATTTTTAAATAGTATAACTGGAGTAACTTCCGGTTTTTGACGGCTTGGCACTGACAGTCGTCACTTTGACGTCACCTTGACATTTCAAATTCAAATTAAAACGCTAATTTTTATTCACATAACCTTAATCTTGGCGCTCTCAAATAAACCAACAAAACATATATCCGGTTGCAGTGTTGCAAATAGTCAAATAAGAAAATGCTCTTAATTGTATTGCCAACTCAAACAGTTATTCTTGACCACTTTGTACTTTGTCAATTAAATTTATTTTTTTATTAATTCTGTTATTAAAAGTAGTTTGACAAATGAGTATAAATAACCTCCTACCACATACGCACAGACAAATCTCAAGAAGGAAAGTGATACATAAAACTAACTTCATATCAAATTGTGCGTCACACAGACATTTTTCAAAATAAACTTTTGCCTTAATTTCTAAGGTTATAGGCGTTTGATTTTAAGATCGCAGCGCTACCGCGGATAAATCTGAACCTCTATAAGCTATTCGGAATTTTTATAATACAAATACACAAGTTGATTTAATGTAAATATCACATATAACAGAATCCTGATACATCATATCATTGAATTTAAACCTAACATAGAACGGCAACGCAATACTTAAAACTGGCAGCCAGAAATTGGAGGTTTACGCGATTAACTGATGCATTATTTAGTAAATAATCTGGTTGTAGGATAATTTGCAAAGGTGTAGAGTCTCTATATTACTATACCTACACCTACACCTTTGCAAATTATCCTACAACCAGATTATTTACTAAATAATGCATCAGTTAATCGCGTAAACCTCCAATTTCTGGCTGCCAGTTTTAAGCATTACGTTGCCGTTCTATGTTAGGTTTAAATTCAATGATTATATACTCAAAATCGACGCCACAACACGAGATGTTTTGTAGCATATAAGGGTTTGTTTAGGCGACAGGTGGCGAACGCTTACCTGCAAACTCCAATATCTACCTTATTATATAAGTCAAAATTTGATATAAATTGAAAAATGAAGATGGATTATTTGGAAGACTTTTTTGAATTTAATGATTATTTTGAAAAAGTAGAAAATATTAGAATACCTCGACCTCGACAATATATTCGTGATGGCCCAAAATCTTTCTGAGTTTTATTCAGAGAGTGAATTTAAACGAAGATTTCGATTTTATAAGGAACAAATTAGAGATATTTTCTTACCTTTCGTTAGAGATAGATTAATTAAGATAAATCAAGGTGAATTGCCCATTCTCATCGAAATTTTTAGTTTGTTTAAGATTTTTCAATTTATGTCAAATTTTTATTTATGTTATAGGATAGGTATAACCTTAGAAATTAAGGCAAAAGTAAACCATTACTTTGAAAAATGTCCGTGCAACGCACAATTTGATATGAATTTAGCTTTCCGTAGGCTGGGTTTCTCAGTTTAACTTTATTTCAATAGGAAAATTGTTTTTATTATTGCTACCATAGGATGCTACCATCCTACTCCATAGGAGTTTAAAGTTAAACTAGGACTGAGAAACCCAGCCTTACTCTCACCATTATCACTTTCCTTAAGTCTACCTTGAGATTTGTCTGGGCATATGGACCATAAATATCAAGAGCTTAAAAAGATGATCTAGAAAAAAGGAAATCATGTTTATAGCTATCTAGTGTATTTCATTAATTCTAGATATACGAAATAATTATGAAAGATAAAAATGTTTTGAGTTTTCCAAGGTTTTAAAATTGAATTTAAATGAAGTTTCTGAAATATAGCTTTACCATAAAAATCTATTACTTCGGTATTATTAAAAAGTTAATTCAATTCAATCAATAAAGTTACAAGATACCAAACAAACTATTTTTCCTTACACACATTACAACTAACTACCCTGAGATAGAACATGCAAATTTGTCAAACTAAAACAAGACACAACTTCATAACAATGTCTCCAACTACTAATACCCTTTTCAACCCAAACGAAATTTCATGCAACTGCTACCGACGAAACAGAAACCGCAAACAAAACAAACGCTATCCCGCAAAGCTCAAAAATGAAAATAATCCGAACAAACCAGATGTATTGGACAATGGAGTTGCTTCACCTGGTTGATTTGGTTGGTCATATCCTCCCCCATATGCCATTCCAGGTCCTGGGGCATGAGGAACAAAGCCTGGTGCAGCAGGACCATAAGGTTGAGGATAGCCTGATGGCGGTGGTGCACCAGGATAGCCTGATGGTGGTGGTGCACCAGGATAGCCTGAAGGTGGAGCGCCTGGATATCCACCAGGATAGGGTTGTTGAGGTGGATATCCTCCTGGCTGCCCTCCATAATAACCTTGATTTGGATCTACATGAAAATATTTCTAGAGTACTGCACTTGAAGGTTAATAAATTTTACACCTATTAAAGACAGTAAGCAGTTCATTCAAACTCTCATAGTATGTATGGTACAATATGACGAAGTAAAAGTAAACATGCTTTCTACACTAAAACTATCACTTCATATCTTTACAAGTATAAAATAAATAATGCTCTTATCTGACTCGAACTCATGTGATATCTGAATTAGAGAATTTTCTTTGCTTAAATTGTAGCAAATTTAGGAGAATCGAATTAACGATATGCTTTGTCAAAATCATAAGAGCTTGGTATTTCCTGATAAGCAAGTTTTTATTTTGATTTTGGGATTTACCGCATTTAGGTAAAACCAACTCATACATTTTTTAAGAACACACTACGTAGTGTAACCTGAACTGCTTCCAAATGTATATTTATTTGACTTTAAACTCAAATATTGAAATATTGAAAGCATACCTGTCGGTGGATAACCTGCACTGTTCCAGGTAGTCATTTTATTAAACACCTATTATAAAAAAAAATAGAAATGTAAACAGTTCGAAATGAAAATACCAATAATGTCAATAAAACCTGGTTTGTTGCATTTTACGATATGCGATACATATTCGCTCCGCTACCTATGACTTTTACGCTATCCACTTTAGTTTATTAATAATAATAACGTAACCAGCAATAAAGCTGCTTAGAAATTCAAAGATGCAATATAAAAAGCAGATTAAGACAGAAAAGCTTCGACGTAGAGCAAAGTATTTCGAACGCCCATTACACCAGGAATTACCTACTTCCCGGAAATATTTAGCTCCAGCCGCAAAAACTACTCTTTCTGTTTGGCATATATATATTGGAAAACTTACCTAATGTTGAGGATTCTTCAGGATATGAACTACCTCGTACAGCACCTCAAAATTTAGATGACTCAAATTTCTAATGATCACAGTCTGGAATTTTCAAGTGTTGACAAAATACGCAAGCGATGCGCATGCGTCAAAATTGATAACCTTGAGGCGCTAAAATTTTCTAAACCTGCTAAACCTGCACCGGGAAATTGCAACAAACTAAAAATAAGCGCAATAGATATTATGTACAACAAATGATAAATCAACGTAATAATTAACAGAAATCAAATTGCTTTACAATTCTCCAAGAAATGCCATGACCATGATGAGTCATCCAATTATAAATGTAAAAATCAGTGTTGTCAACTATTGACAGTTATTTCTCCCTCATATTGGAGCAAAAATGACCTCTTATGCTTGTTTGTTTCCTCAAATTGCAATTTAATCTATTTTTATGTCTATTTGTCAAGATTTGCCTGCCATTTTTCTCAAATAATTTCCGTTTTTGCAATTTTAAATTTTAAGGAATAAAAGTTACCACTAATCAGGAGAATTTCCACGAATTGGCAACACTAGTCATTAATCGTAACCACAGATGTTAAGGCTAGTAGCGTTTTCGATTCACCTGCACCGGTTGCACTAGGTGTATTTGCATCTTCTTTTAACCTCATGTAATAACACGAGATGAAGAGATTCTGAGTTCGCACTAGCGAGGTCAATCGAGAACGCTATACATTTACAATCAATTTCGTGCCAGCACGAATTCGTAACACGAAAGTTTGACGTGTGCTTTCTTACATTGGCCAATGTAAATGGTATCATAAGAAAGCACACGTCAAACTTTCGTGTTACGAATTAATGCTGGCACGAAAGTTAATGTAAGTGTAGCTTAATACCGAGAGTGCGTTTCATTTGAGCGCTCACATGCTTTGAGCACTCCTAAGCAGTGCTTAAACCATTCCCTTTGGCTTTGTAAACGCTCACAAAGCGCTAGATGACGAAGGGCATCAAAAGCGTAAGCGCTTATTTTCCAAACGGAACGTATGAGGAGATCAGCTGATCATAGTCAGAATTCATAGAATTCATAACCTTAAAAATATAACTTCAGTAGTGAAATTAATTCAAGCATAGCTGCTGCAGCTGTTTTTGTAGTGTTATGTTTGTTTATAACCTGACTATGATAAGCTGAGCTCCTCGTACGCACCTGATACATTCCGTTTGGAACATAAGCGCTTACGCTTTTACTGCCCTACGTCGATGGAATAAGCGATTGTGAGCGAAGACTATGACGTCATAATGACGTTACCACTTCGTCAACTGGCGCTTTGTGAGCGTTTGGAAAGCCAAAGGGAATGGTTTAAGTACTGCTTATGAGCGCTCGAAGCATGTAAGGGCGCAAATGAAACGCACCGTTAATGATTGAAAATTATTTTATTAGATTGGCAACACTTTTCAATGTTTATGTTGGTGTACTGGATTTTCAAATTCAAAATTTAGTTTGGTGCGGGTCGCCGAGAGCAGGGGGTATGATCTTCAATGGCCAAGGTAATTTCGCAATGTAATTACCCTACTACTCTCATATACTCTCATATACTACTCTCTGCATACTGCACGATGGGGGCCTGGTAAAATATTAGATTAAGCTGTTTTTTTCATTCTGTGTGTTTTAGTCGGTTAGTTTTAGCGTTTTGTAAAACTGTAGATTAAATTGAAATTCTATTTTTTTAATAATTAAAAATTAAAATTTTTCAACCAAATTTGGTAATTGAGGTTATTTCGTAATTCTAAACAACTTTTTCTAATAACTTTTTTTGATCAAACAAGGCCTACTATGTTTTCTTAATTTTTTCGACTTACTATTAAATCGCAGTAGGGCATGGCTTGCAATACAAAAGGTTTAAAATTTGAAAAATGTGTATTTTAAGAGGATGTTCATCTGGCGAAAATTTAAAATCGATCCCTTAATAAATATAAAAAGTACAGGGGTGTGTAGATGAGAAATGAAACACATTGTATAACTAGATGCCTAAGCAGCGGCTCGGAGTGAAGCCTTTTCCATACAGGTTTGGAGAAATTTTCTAAAGACACCATTAGCGGAAATCCAGGCCGATGGCGTGTTGGATTCACCCGGTCGTAGCCTTTCTAAAGGTCTCAGACACAGGCACCTACCAACTAAAACTCCTACTCCTCTCTCGCAGCTGCTAATTCCTGTAATCTGCCTCTCGGCAATGCATCAGGAATTTCGCACCGTCAGTTATTATATATATTCAGTCTTATTCCAGTATTTGTCCAGTCCGGTTTTGGTTTTGCTTCTCGTCTTTTTCCTTTTGCTTCATGATGTTTTTGAGCACAGTGGTAACTGCGTTCCAGCCTTCTTCGTTGCGAAGCAGGATCTCCGAGATATTTTCTCTTGTAATCTCAGTTCCGCATTTGCAGCGCGCTTCTTCTCTATCCATTTGCCATCTTGGGCAGGCAAAGATGGTATGTTCTGCCGTATCTTCGTCCTCGCAGTACCAGCAATTGGTAGATTGCGTCTTACCGATTTTGTGCAGGTAGCTAACGAAAACTCCGTGTCCCGTTAGCGCCTGCGTGGTATAAAAGTCCACCTCCCCGTGCTTCCTGTCGCGCCACTTTTTAAGATCTTTGATGAATGTTTTTGCCCACCCATGGTATGAGTCCCATACGAGCTGCCACTTAGTCATGATGTTTTCCGGTCTTACGTTATCCTCCAGTTTCCCGGCATTGTACCGCTCCAGCCGCTCCTCCACCTGAAGCTTGATTGGGGGGATCGACGCGATCGCCAACACTGCCTGTGTGGGAACTGTTTTATACGCCGAGGTGATGCGTATGGCCGCTTTCCTATTGACGGTCTCCAACATTGCCTCGTAGTGCTTGTATTTCATGGCGGTAGCCCATGAGTGAAGCCTGCAGCAGCCATTTATCGCTCGGGAAAGTATGAATTTAACGCTCACGGGAAACATTATTTCTCGTATGTAAAAAATCTGTTAAATGATTTAATAATATGGGCAATGTCCATTATGTATTTACTTTTAATTTTTTAGTCATGAATAAGTGACATTTCTTTCTTATATTTTTGTGTAAAATTCCGGTTTTTTCGAACTATTGTGTTTTTAAGAGCCATACTTCTGGTGATCTCAAATATAAGGCGTACAAACCTTTATTACTTACCAAGTATTTTTAGTTACTTTTAAAAATTATTTTGTTTAATTAATACCCACGCGGAATCTCGTAGTTAATTTTTACAGTCCAATGGTCTTTTGTAGGAAAGATGTTATTTATGTTATTTATCGTACAAGTACTATTCTTGTCTTAGTCCAAAATAGTATTTTCATTATTTACAATAACTATAGGTATAATTTTTTACATTAAAGTTACGTTTCTTTGTTAATTTATTGCTCAATTATTTTAATTTGGATAAACATTTCCCCATGCAATTTTACTGCATTAGCAAAGTTTTTTGTTTATGTATATTGTATTTTTTCTATTAACGTGTTATGTTACACCTATTCCAATATGCTGTGAATAAATGTTTATATTGGGAATAATAAAACAAAATAACCTACAGTCGCGGACAGAAAATTTCGGATGTCAGTGTCATTCCACTGACGTAAAAGTTAAGAAATTCCTATAGTATACGTCAGATGCGTGACACTGACATCCGAAATTTTTTGTCCGCGACCGTACTTTTCCTACAAATAAACTTCTGTAGAGGATTAAATTTAATTAATTGAGAGATTCCCCATGAGTGTTAATCAATAACTACTTTTAAACATAACTAAGAATACCTCGTATCAAAATGTTTGCACGCCTTATATTCTAGACCAGCGAAAATGAGTGACAAAGTAAAGAAAAGTGCTGCATAAAAAATAATTTTTAGCAGAATACAACGAGCAAACATAATTTACGTATACGCTACACAGAATAAATAAATTACATTCGAAAAACTGAAATTTTTTACAAAAATATAAGAAACGAAATGTGCGCGTCCGCATGAATTGCGCTCAATACACTTCTTCTTGACTAAAAAAATTAAGTTACTAGGTAAAAGATATTCGACAGGATATTAGAATGAACCCTGAAATACTATTTATTCATTTCACAATTTTTTAGGTACTAAAATTAATGGTTTTGTCTGAGCGTTAATTTCAAACTTAACCCGACCGACAAATGGCTGCCGGACGACCTTGAGGCTTCACTCCTGCGCAGTGTTGCCAATCGTACAATAATTATCGAATTGTATGATAATTTTAAGGACGCGTACGATAGCTTTTTTGTACAATATTTTTACAATAATTTTGACGATTTTTTTCAGAAAATTATATAATTGTATATATATTGTATATATATATATTATATATATATATTGTATATATATTGAAAATTATATAATTATATAATTATAAAATTGTATAATAGTTTTAGGCCTGATTTTACAATCACAGGTTAACTTTAACTCTCAGTTTATTCCCATAGAAATAATTGTTTTCATAATTGTAACTGTGGAAGTAAACTGGTAGTTAAAGTTAACTTGTGATTGTAAAACCGGGCCTTAAACGGAGTAGTATTTTTATTCTATATTTTCAATAATTCATAATTTCATCAGTATTATCAGTTTTTTTTTTAACTACGTTTGTGTTCTGATGTTATATTTGTTTTTAGTATATTACCTATACGTCATTTTTTACAACAAGCCGATCTGATCAATCAATCAATCACAACATGGCCCCCAACTGCAAGTGGCAAATCTATTTCACGACAGTTAAAAGGAGATAGCTATACATATAAAAGTTCTTAAAATTACGATCGATCAATTGGCATTTATTAAAATAGTGATGAACAAACTTCATTTTTTTATTATATGCCGATCGTATAGATCTAAGTCAAGAAATTAAAATGACATGGCATGACAAAAGCCGTAAGACTGTTTCACGAAAGTTAGAAGGAGATAGACACATAAAAGCTCTTTGACTTATCGACCGATCGATCGGCATAATGGCATATAATAAAAAAATGAACTGCACATATAGTGATTATTTTTCAGTAAAGAAAAATGTATTAAATATTGGTATTCTTTATCCAAAAATAACAAAAAATGAAACTATGTAAATGTACAATAATTTGGAAAGTGAAAGTTGATAATGTACAATAATTTTGGTATACCCGTACGATAGTTTGGTTAGGCAAGGTTGGCAAAACTGCTCCTGCGCTGCGAACGTGTGTAGCAGTTAAGCTAGCTTTACACGATGCCTCATTTCGTGCATCTTGATGCATGCGTTTGTAGCGCAATGGAACGCATGCTTCCCTGCATGCGTTAATTTATATCGCAGCGCGCTTTTTTCTCATACTTTGAGGCATAATTAAACAGGCATGCGTTTCTTGCCTGTTATTGCATACTAGATCATGCAATTAGCGCATGCTTTGCCGCATGAAATGAGGCATCGTGTAAAGCTAGCTTTAGGTATCTAGTAGAGCGCTCTATTTCACGTACATATATGTCAGTGCACGTGTATACGTGTAATACACGCACCATGATCTTAATCCGTGTAATTTTAAATACACGGGTACCCGTGAATTTTAATTTCACGGATACACGTGTAGTTACATTACACGTGTATTTAATACAAAAACACATCCGTTGCTAGGCAACCTAGATTTGAACGTACCGAACGGACCCGTGTATTAAAATACACGTGTAATTATATCCGTGAACATGTAGAATAAGAGTTAATTACACGTGAATTAATAACACGTGTATTTAATTCGCGAATGTCGTTACACGGACTTCCGTGTACACGTGTACCTTCAATACACGTTCAAAACAGTAGACTCTAGTATCTAGCTAATATATTTTTCGCCTAGCATATGCGAAAGTAACTCATATTAACCCTAAAAATGTGACGGAAAGTAATGTTTATCTGCTCTAGGGCTGCTAAACTCATAACAACACGATTTATAGTTCGTAACCTAGCGACACAATAGGGATTTTCTACCGAGCTAACTTTTCTTAACCACATCAAACCACGGTTAGTCAAGTAATGACGTAATGAGTTATCTTTTTGACGGAATTGGACGAATTGTGGTTATGTTCTGGTTCAGGGGTATTCTTGTTGACAGTTAAATTGTTGTGTAAATTATTATTAGCTGCGGTGGAATTTACTAATGTAATTACGTTTTCAATCTTTAGGTGTTTTGCGTTAGACACCATGAAATTAAATAAAAGGCAAAAGATTGCCTTAACAGCAATTGTAGAAGATGATTTAACGCCAATACTTTTAGCAGGCGTGACAATTACATCTACTGTAACTCAGTGTCCACTAATGTGGTTGTTCCCACTTATATTATTGAGAGAACAACATATAAGAATACGAAACTTTTTTGAAACTTGGATACAAAAGTATCTGGATTATGATTTTTATCAGCATTTTCGCATGAGTCGAGAGACATCACATAAGCTATTAACAGAGATTGGCAGAAAACTCATTGTAAAAAGATATCAGGGTGGGGAAGTACCAGTGTCATTAGAGAAAACATTATTGGTATGCCTGTGGTACGTAAGCAAAGGAGCTACACTAATTTCCACTGCCGATAGATTTAACTTAGCGATAGCAACTACTTGGATCTGCATTGATACCTACCTAGCGAGAGCCTTGTGTTCGAATTTTGAATGTAACCCATGGAATAAGCACATGCATTTGTTTACAAACACACTAATCCGAGAGAGATAACACATTAATCCAAGAGAGATAACACACATCCGAGAGAGATAACGCTATTAACCACGCTTTTACCTATCTCAAGACTTGGGTAGTTCAATTTAGTTAACTCTGGTTAACTCTGACGTCATAGTTTAGCGTAGTTAGTCGGTAGAAATTGAAAGTTGTCTGTGGTTTGCTGTGGTTAGGAAAAGTTCGCTCGGTAGAAAATCCCTATTGACTTTCATTTGCGCGCTATGACATTTCACAGAATTTTTCATTAAACGTCACTTTTAAATAAAGTTTGAATTTGATCATAATTTGATTTAGGGCTAGGCGAGAAACAGTTGTGTGTCACACATGCAGAAACGCATTAGTAGCCCGTGGCTATGACCTGCACGAGCGAGCGAAGCGGACAAGAACCTGCTTTAGCTTTTTTTAATCATTTTTTCTCCTGCTTTTGATAATTTTAATCCAACTTTATGCCCATTTGCATTATAGAGTTTTCGTTTTTCCATCCCAACTAGGAAACATTACAGTTTACAATATGCTCAGATTGGCGCAGTAAGGTTCTAAAAAAATAGACATTTACGTTTATTTTTCGTCATGAAAATCAACAAAAATTTTAATTTTAAAATTCCCGCGCATAATGGGCCAGAAAATGGCTTCCCTATTGCCGTACTTTATATTATCTAGGGACTTTATTATGTTGGATGTGTAGAGAAATAGATTTAAAAGTGTTTTTACGTTGGCTATTGTAAATTTTGTAATTGAACGTCAAAAATATCAGACTGTATTTTAAACCGAAGAGAATGGCAAAAAAGTCGTATGATTTGTTGTTCAAATTACTTCTTATCGGTGACTCCGGTGTAGGAAAAACTTGTATATTATTCAGATTTTCTGATGACGCTTTTACGACGACGTTCATTTCTACGATAGGTAAGTTAACCTTTATATTGCAGTAATTGCAGAACGTATTTTTGATTCAGCCTTGATTTAATTATAAAATTCAGATGTACGAACGCCCGCCTAAGTTAATTATCATAATTATTTAAAGACGTTCTTTCTAAAGATCACCCCACACGCACTTATAAATAGAGGGTGAGGTCATTGTCGGCGGCAAATTTAAATGCCTTCGTTGTTCACAGGCATAGATTTCAAAATAAAAACGGTCGAATTAAGAGGTAAAAAAATCAAGTTGCAAATATGGGACACCGCGGGACAAGAACGGTTTCACACCATAACCACTTCGTATTACAGAGGTGCTATGGGAATTATGTTAGTTTATGATATTACGAATGAGAAGAGTTTTGAAAATATCGTGAAATGGTTGAGAAACATAGATGAAGTAAGTTAAAATTTTAAGCAAATATCGAGAAATTTATGATTACTTATGATTTCAGCATGCAAATGAGGATGTGGAAAAAATGATCCTAGGAAATAAATGTGATATGGATGATAAACGTGCTGTGAGCAAAGATAAAGGTGAAAGGGTGAGTAATATTTTAAATAAAAGCTGTTTACTCATATAAACCATTACAAACACGCATTTTATTAAACAAATATTGATCAAACATATTTAAAAAAAAATTGTTTACACGTTTAAAGACACCTTTTATAAAGAAGTGTATGTAGTAATGTCACTCAAAACTACTAAAACTAGTAAAAGGCTCCTCATTTCTGAAGAAAATTGAGTTTAATAATACTTTGTAAAAAGTTTTTTCAAAATAAATGACAAAAATACTTATAATTATGAGAATTATCAAAGATTTCTGCGAAGAATATCTTAATACAAATTATTAGAACTCAACATTAAATGGAAATATTGTTTCAATGAGCGAGACATGCTTATTTCAGAAGATGTACCTAAAAGAAAGAAGGAGGGAAACAACAACAGTAGTTTAAAAACCAGTATATTCATTTCCTATTATTACACAAGTTTAAAACAAGATAAGAATTCTCTGTGAGAGTTCTACACATTTGATAACACAGACTTCTTTGACTTTGTTATTTTTTTTTACTGTAAACAAGAAAACCAGACAAATATTTCTAGTAGCATTAGCATAACATAATGTATAATGAATGTATACAGCATTATTTAATGTATTTAATTAGAAATCAATTATTATAACCAGAAAAAAAAACTTCTAGCACATAAGATAGAAACCTATAATAATTAAATATTCTGTTTTCTAAAGTTTGGCATCCACATATGAACGCAGCTTCATTTCACTGAAAAGCTTCTGTGAATTAGAACACAGTTTCGATTTGAACTAAATGAATATTACTTTTTACAGATTGCACGTGAACATGGAATTAGATTCATGGAAACTTCAGCAAAAGCGAACATAAATATAGAGAGGGCTTTTAATGAACTTGCGGAAGCTATTTTAGACAAAACAGCAGGGAGAGAGCCAGGCGAACACATTGATAGGGTTATGGTGGATAGAAGGCAACAGTCAAGTACCACAAAGTCATGCTGTAATAATTAGGTATACCGAATTATGTTAAGATCATCACGCATATTCAAAACTCATTCTCTTTCATAATGACTATATCATAAAATAGAGACGTAAAGTGTATTGTGTCTTTTGCCTATCATAGATGAATATTTATACCAATAACAAAAATGGCATGAAAGGTGCAGTAGGTCGACGTCACAAGGTAGATGTGTATTTTCATTTTATTAAATGACAATTTGAAAGTTAAGTTTCTTACAATTGTTCAAAAAGGAACACGCAGAATATTAATTTTAAGTTCGTATTTATACTGTTTATTTTTTGACGAAACAAATGTAAGCGTAATTACACCTGTGGAAGAAAGTCATATTTCAGATTTAATTTATAACTAAAATAGAAATTTACAGAAAGCGTTGTAAATCCATTCCATGTTAGCGTTTGACAACTTGACATGCTCTGTTTCTTCATTTAATAAACGTGCTCCCTCATGCAGAAGTTTGGATTATGTGCAGATATTTTTGTGTTTAATTTGCTGTCAGTGTTAATGTATTTATTTGATGTAAAATAATCAGAATCTCCTGCTTTGTAAAATTATTAAGTTCTTATTGGTATTCCACGAGCTTATTTTAAGTTGTTCGTTAGCTGTGTTTCATTATTTATTTTTAAATATTTGACTGTGTGGTATTTGCAAAAAAAAAAATTAAGTATTGCATGAGTTTAATTAAGCATTGCATTTAGAGCAAATTTTTTTTTCAACGCAAATTTTTAATTTTGCGTAAACGGGAATGAATCAATTTCTGATGATCTAAGACACGTATTTTTTACATATTTCTTTATCTATGTCAAAATAATAATATTTGCTTTAGTACTGATATTTATCTATACGTGATCATTCTAATACTCGAGATTACTATTTTATCTATAAATGTTTTAAATAAAATTAATATTTCAAATAGGAGAATTTATTCGTTGCTTGTTTATATAGCCAGAGATATACAATCCGGACTGGAATTGAAAATAGTGCGAGTTGGTGAAATCTGTTTGGGACGATGTTATCTGGCACTGTTTTAATTCTAGACTTATGTTGCAAATATAATTGTAAATGTGTATGATAATTGGTTTTTAAGTAGCTTGTATTTTTAAAGTGTGAAGCTATTTGTAATAATAAATGTGCAAAGATAAATATATGCAATTTTTTTAGTTATTTTCTTGAATTAATTTGGCTTAAAAATAAATACCATTAATATTGAGATGTTTCCTAATCCGTATTTTCAAATAACCTGACGCAATAAATTTATAATATGCTTCCCAAGAAAGTTCATCAACTATATCGTCTGTTTAACATAACACAATTACATTTACTTTTATTTTTTAACATTAAAAATATTTTAATGCAGCAGTTTGTCCTTTCTCTATTACATATCATACAAGCAATAATCATCATAAAATATCTGAAAACGGTTCATTTTTTTTAAAATTATTAAATGTAAGCTACTCTTTAAATAAATGAGCTTTAAATGGTGTAGTATACATTTTTGTGTAATATAATGATGTAATAATAAACAAAAAGCAAAGAACTGACACAGAAAGTTATAATTTTTTCACACAATGAGAACAAAACACCAAATTCACCCATACTTTCACATATTTATCATAAAGTTTACTTGTGTAACACTGAGAATTTAAAAATACATAATATTGTCATTTTATTATGCCTTAAAATTTCCAATTTTGATCTTATCAAGCTGTTTTATGATAAGAAGGTTGTAACCTATGTTTAAAATTTACAGAGGAAACGATGATAAAAATAAATTCATTGGAAATATTTATTCCTTCGAAATGATGACACATCTTAGGAAATAATAACTGATATAATAAATACCAGTTTGTATTTTTATTATAAGTTTAATAATTTATATTTGTTGTTATGAACTTAAAACAGAAAGTACGTGGTAACATTTTTTCTTAAAGTAATCAACAATCAAGTATACTGAGTGTATTTCAACAATTATTATGTTCTTCTATAACATATTAATAAACCACTACCCCATTTCAGTTTTTGTAATAAAAAGAAAACACAGTGAAAGCTCTCATAAGCGGACACCGACGGTTCCAACTTTTTTATCCACTTATGGGAACTGTCCGTTTATAAGAGAGCCTTAAGCGAGATAAATTTAATTTTGGTTCCAGAAAAATTGTTCGGTCAAGAGAGATGTCTGCTTATGAGAGCTGTCCGTAAGGAGAGCTTTCACTGTAAATATATTCAGTTTTCTTGATTCCTACAAAATAATATAGATGTGCTTTGATTTTGAATTGAAAACTTTAATTATCCTGATTATGATGTTTAACTGAATATACATATAAATGTACAAAATGTATAATGCATATGCTTTTCCAAATAAATTATTTAAGAACAAAATCATATCTTTCTTTAACAATACTCTAGAGGTGGAACCTCTGGATTATCAAGAATATCTCTCCTTTTCTTGTTATTTTCTACTATTTTACTGAAGTCCATGGATGAATCTTCTGCTTGAACTTCTAAATACGTATTTCTACAACCATACACCGGATTAAACTGAAAATGTTTTGAGTTAAACTGTGCTTACTTTTTATCTTCACGTAATCCGCTGCTCTCCTTACTAGGATTATTTTCTTTTCTTTTAATCTCAAGTTTATAATCTGCTTTAGGCATTTTCAAAACCAAATGTCCTGTAGTCTGTGACCTTTGAGCGGTGCTTTTATTCGTGCATATCTCCTTGGGCAATACAAATTGAAACACTTTGTCTTTGATCAGCACCTTTACATAAATTGGCTGTAAATCAACTTGGATAAAATTCGTATCGAGATATCTACAAACAAATTAAATGAATAAACAACTCGCACTGTAAATTTTCATACTTATAAACGGCTATATCGAGCACAAACTCTTCAGGATCTTCATCAGTAAACTTGAAGTCTAGTTTAGCCTGGTTAATATTGAGAGGTCGACCATCTTTCCGAAATAAACTCACCGATTTCTTTTTAGTTTTTGGGACTTCGTCTTTACCCCTTGCCTTTCTGGATCGCCTTGAAATCTCAAACCTTGTTTCTGGCGCATTTTCTGAAGTAGACTTCCAAAATAATTCATCATCGACGTCAGGATCAATAGCTTTCAGCCTTGCCTTTTGTTCTTCCCTAAATGCCTTGTAAGTTTTTTCAGCTTGAATTAAATTGGGCTCAATTTTATGTAAAGACTGCATGGCCTGCAGTTATAAATTTACTTAGGTGAACTATCTAAAACTTGTTTTCGATTTACCTTGATTTTTTCAGCTCGTGTAATTTCTTCATTGTCGAAGGTTTCAAGTTGTGGCAAGTTTGCAACTACATAAATTCTGTAGCCTTTAAAGTCACAGCAAGGATTGCCGGTCAAGTAAAGATGTCTGAGGTTCGAGTTATGTTTAAGAGATTTCACACTTTGAACATCCCCAATGAAATTTAATGTCAGGTCTAATTTTTCTAGTGATTCACATCGTTCTAAATTTTCCACGACTTCTATGTTATTCAATGCCAGATTTAAATATTTTAATCGCTTGAGTTTGTTCAAGTTTTCTAAAATAAGAAAATAAAAATCTATTTTCTAGTTCTATTATTTAGTTGCTTTTATTATACCTATTTTTGAAATTAGGTTTGCTTGTAAATACAAAATTTCTAGATTCTTGCACCAGTTGTTAAGATGCTCGATTTTTTCAACATCTTCTTGATGTAGGGACAATTCTTCCAGCGAGTTGATAATACCTTCATTGTGTTCCGATTTTTTACGAACTAAATCTTCTGTAACTATAATAACGTGTAAAAGTAAAAGATGTTTAATGAAGGTAATATTAATAGACACTCACTTCTCACCATTTTCCTTTTGACAAATAAACAGGTTGCTTAGCGACTATGTAGAATTGATTAAATAAATTCACGATTTTTACTTTTTATTTTATAAAACATTCTTATTTTACACTTTTCATATAGAATTTTAATCTTATGATTTTCATTCAATTTACCAGAATCTTTTTCTCAAACTGCTACCTACTGTATCTATGATGTAAAATCATTTTATAGTAAATATATTTTCACATTTCACTTTTTATTTTTATTACTTTATTACATTCAGTATTCCGACTACCATGTACAGGTTTTTCATTTATATTTTCTATTTTGAAGTACCTACACATTTTATTATTAGACATATCAAAAAATGTTATATACGAAAGTTTTATGAATTTGCTAAATGATTAGCAATAATTTAACAGTGTGTTATTTGGAGGTGTAAAAAAATCAGAACTGAATATACTACAGCATAAAATCGATATATTATGATGATATCCATAACCACAACAAAAACAACAGCACGCTTCATCATTACATTCTTTATAATCAGTTCTTATTATACAATATTCAAATTATAATGATGTTAATTAATTAACATAATAGTAATAATATTAATAACAACCTAATCTACAACTAGGTAAATATTACGTAGAAAATCGCTAAATTACAATAGTGATATACATATGTATATATTATCTTTCAAGGTGACAAATCAACTATAAAATAATGCACTTTTGTCGCAAAACCATTTCATAACACCTACACAAACAATACATTTAGGATCTACTGAGAATGTAAAATTGCATTCATTTATACTTTTCTTAAAATTAGGCTTCTCGGCTGACTTTTAACAGACAATTATCTTACACTGATATATTTAAGCAATTAAATCTTTGGCATAAAAAATACAAGAATTATTTTTTACTTTGATCTCAATAAGGGGAAACATTTTGAATTTTACAAAACACGATATATTTAATTAATGCATTTAATGTTTGAATTAAATGGGTCATGTATAATACTAATAATACTTTTACTTAAATTTTACAAAGGAAATATTATCACTTACAAGCTTGCTCACATTTGAGAAAAACAACCAATATTAAGTATATAATTTAAGCAAAAAAAAATATTTGAATAAACCGAATATAATAATTAACAAAGACTGCCATTCCTACACAACCCTATTAATATTTTTAAACATAAATCTTTTGTTTTATATAAGAGAAGTTACATAGTTCAGCGATATTTTTACAACAGAATTTTATAATTATAGTTCAAATTATAAGCAAAATTTGAAATGCAAATGAAACATTCTGTAATAGAGATTCATTACATTAAAAAGTAATATGGTTCTTGAATCACAATTTATCAATCCAGTCAATATATTACAATCACAATAAATCTCAACTCTTCAATAATATTCAAATTACAGTTACGGTTCAATATTATAATACACAATTAATAAAATAAAAATACAGATGTCTACTGCACTTTGGATTAAATATATAAAATTAACTGCGCCTTCACATTTAATTGTAAGTAGAATTAATTTAACAGCTTTTCTAAGTACAGATTTTATTCATCTTATATTTTAAGAGCCTGCAAGAAATAAACGCATATAAGTAATGTTCCACTTAAGCACATTTTTTGATTCGTTCACATTATAAAATACTTAAATGAAATTTATGAAGTGTCCAGCACTTATATTTTTTTTAAACTACAAATTTATTAAATTACTAGACTTAAATTAAATTAAAATATCAGTATTTATAAATTTTGATATCCTTCCGTATTCAAAGTACCACCAACAATATTGATGATTTGCTTAAAAGTAGATGACAAATCTTAATCGATTATTATATATGTAAATGGAACATTACAAGCAAAGAAGCAAGATTACGTAGACATCTACATCAAGACATTAAAAGAACTCATAGAGCAAACAGTTCTTTATCATCTTTACTCGCAGTTGTTTGTCGCGGGTTGTTTGTATTAGCAGGATTCGTCACGTTTGGCAAGGCTTCTGCAGCTGCAGCACGCTCTGCAAGAAATCTCTCGAACTCGGTGCTTGTCACAGTTTCTTCGGTACCACTCTACAAACATTTTAAATATATTAACTTGAAACAGAATTAACTGTTTCAAATTGAGTATAACAGAACACCTATAATGAATTTGATCTGTGCCTATAACAGATGGTTTGCTCAAATTAATTCAAAAAAATATGTGATGAAAGTTACTTGTAAGGCATCTACATGTTGTCAAAAAAAAAGAACTTTGTTGAATACAAAATAGCGCTCTCATTGTAACTTTTACAATTTCAGAACACTCAGTTCTAAAGAATTCTTATGATACACAAAATATTATATGACTATGTTACTACCTTCATTAAATAAAACACAAAATAAAAACAGCGCAAGCACTTACCGATTCTCCCAGCCATGCCTCCATCTCATCAAAATCCTGGTCTGGTCGGCTCTGCACAACACATAAGCCATACTAAGCACAATTACTAAACTAACCAAATAAAAATGTTATTGGTGAAAAAAACAGTGCAGTATTTTTCTTTTTTAAAAATTTATGTGCATGCTTTGGTATGCAGATTAAATTTACTTACATTCCGTCGAGTCTGAGTCACAGAGCTTAATCCTCCAGGGATATGGTCAGGTTCTAAATTATCTTTGTATGTACTTCCCCTGTAAATAAAGAGGTATAAGATATAAATTAAAATTTGCTACAATAGGTAAGTAATATACTCTGTCTTTGAACTTTCATATGTTGCTTTCCTAGACTGAGCGAACATGTCAAATTCGTCATCTCCCTGAGGACCATTTCTAGCAGTCACTGTGCCTACTTTGGCCAACTGTGCTGAGGCACTAGTGTCCGATATGCCTAAAATTAAAGAGAAAATGAAATAACAATAGTCCTGCACAAGCTGTTACATATGTGTAAACCATATTTTGAAGATTAATTAATATAGAGCAAAGTTGCTTCTCCTACCTATGTTAATTATTAAATAATTTAAAAAATAAACAAATATGTTTGTTTTAAAGCAACTTTCAGCCTCTACTTAAACATCTCACAAAATTTCAGAAGAGTTGTTTTACGGACGTATAATTTAAATTTAATTACTTTAATTAATTTATTCAAAAACTAGTCCAAGTAATCAGATTATTTCAGTGCAGTAATTTCCAAAATTAGTTCTAAAATGACACTCCTGAATTCAAAAACTATCAAAACGTATAAAATAAAATATACCTAATTTGTTAAGATGATCTGAGAGATCATCTGGAGGTCCTAAGTCTATGAGGCTATCATCGCTCTGTAAAGGTGCCTTGGGACTTGGTCCGATGGCTTTTGCCAAGACGGCTGATGCTGACTGACTCCCAGCACCCCGATTTTTCTCCCAGCGACTGTACCGCAAGAATAAATTGTTAAGGTCGTCATTGACTCTCAACAATTCCGCTGTCAATTCATCATTGGATAACTTACTGATCAACTCCACTAGTCTTTCTTGCATACTGTGACAAGTTGCATATAATTCCTGAAATGGAATTACTTATTGGTAGCGTTCACAATTTATAGCTCCGAGAGCGTTTTGGGTATATATGATTGTGAACGCAACTATTATGACAAAAAATTACATTTGTTATTTTGTATACAAATATGTTCTGAAATTAACACAACAAATGAAACTGATTGGAAGTAAAGAATAGATTGCTTCATTGTTTACTATAATTAGATATTACTGGTTTTAGTATGTTTTAATCTAAGGTATGCATAAGTGACTTTAAGTTTTACAAAACATGACAAATTACATGAAACATATGAATTAAGGTAGGTAATAAATAGCTGACCTGTAACAATTCCAATTCATCTGGCTGTTCTTGCCCCGGACGCATTTCACTCAACATTTCCCCAAGTACCACCATGTTAGACTGAACAACATCTAATTCTGATTGCAATTTTTCCCTCTGTTCCTGAGTTATCGTTCCACTGATAGCACTAACTGGAACTGTTGAAGTTTGAATGACGATCGGCATTTGAGGATCAATTACGGTTGTCGTCGTTGATGGCATGCTCGGTTCGACACTCTAAAATATTCGACACAATTACTGAAATCAGAAAAGAAGTTTCTAATGGATCGTACTCTTTGAGGTGTGTGTATCGGAGCCATGGCATCCAAATCTGTGGGAGGAAACTCTATGCCTTTAGCGCGTAAATCAGTGTACACTGATACAACTCCAGACAATTCTGGAACACTGCGGAATGCATCTGCCCAAGACTGAATCAGGCTCAGTACTTTCTCTTGTACGGCTGTAGGAGGGTCATTCTTTGGACCAATTAATTTTACCTTGACGGAAAAAAAATTACAGAATACATCCTTCTCTGCGTTTAAGTTTTTGGTTTTTATTTTTATATTGACAAAGTTTGATTGGATCTATTATATAAATAAAGCCTGAATAAATATTGATATTTTCTGTTAACGAAACAACAGTCCAAGATGACACATCTTAAAACAATAGACTCACTTGAATTTGTTGCCTCACTGTTTTGGATTCACATTCACAATTGACTTAGTGCAAGGCATGTGTATTTATCACACATTAATTGATTATATCTCGTAGATTTGCGGGTAATTAAACTTTTCTATTACTAAGATGAGGTTGTTAAAGAGATAAGCTTTTCTAAGTGCACAAATCAGTTTGTATTTGCGTCAATTGGAATATTATCCATTCAATAAATATGCAAGCTTTAGAATTTATCAAAAAATTCAACTATAAAGATGATTTGCAATTTTGTTACAAATTGTAACACACCCTGTATAATATTATACAGAGCACAGATTTAATAACAGGCACCAACATCAGAAATATTTAACTGGTATTATAGAAAATAAAAACGAACAATAGATGCTAGATTTGAACAACTTAGTCACCATAGTAACTATTTTAAATTTTTACATATTATACGATTTAAAAACCTTATCTAAAGAAACGCTATTAAAACATTGCAAGGATTTGGAAACTATTTTAACTGGTGGCGATTCTGTTGACACAAATAGCGTAGAATTAACAGAGGAATATACTAAAATTAATAGCAATGTTAAATTTTGCCTCAAACCTTAATATTGCCTTAAGAATATTGCTGACTATACCAACAACTGTAGCAAGTGGGGAAAAGAGTTTCTCTAAATTAAAATTAATGAATTCTTTACGTTCCACTATCACGCAAAATCGTCTTAATGGTTTGGCAATTGAGCATGAAATTGCTGATCAAATAAACTTAGAAGCATTTGTTTTGATTCTTGTATGCTACATTTTCAAATATTACGTTAAAACTATTTTTTACATTTTCCTACAAAATTAATTCTGGTACGCCACTAATTATAGTTGGGGTACTTTAAGTGTTACCCAAATGTGAGTTTGGTTGCCTAATTTGACTTGGAAATTGTTGAAAAGCCAGTATTTCAAATTCATTTCGTTCGAGTTTTCTCTCCTGAATGTAATCGTACTGTTAGAAATATTATCACGTAGCCTCTTTTGTAGTATTTTTTTTTACTTATTCTATTATTTTTTGATGTAGGTACTAAGGAAGACATCAGGTACCCGAATACTATCCAGAATTTGAGAAAAATATACATATACCTATTTGGTTTTACATGATAAAAGCTTGATTATTTTTGACATTCGGACACTCATGTAAGATTGGTGTAACCGTGTAAGTTGAAATATCCAAACTTATACGGATATCCGAGCTCATATGATAGCTCATCCGGATAGTTTATTCGGATTCACGGATAGCTCAAATATACGGGTATGGCTTCTGTAGTGGGTACGTTTCAAACAATTTTTTCCTTGAATATATTCTATAATTATTTTAATCTGAATTTTTGTTGCAGTATATGTACAGGTCATTCTTTTATTACATGCTGATCGATCGATAAGTAAAAGCAAGTTAACTTTAACTTCCAGTTTATTGCTATAACAACAGATGTGTCCATAATTGTTACCATGGGATTAAACCGATAGTTAAAGCTAACTTGGCTTTATAATACCAGCACTAAAAGTAGATTGTAAACTGTACCTTAAATGCATAACGACAAAATTAAATATACAGTCACAGTCTACACAGTCGTTTAACTTCGCGTCGGTACCTTTGATCTCGTGTCCGAAAAATACCTACTGCGCATTCCGCCAGGATTCGATTTTACATTGGCGGAAACCTCTCGCGCTCGAAGCATGTGACAAATGTAAACAAAACTCCCAATTTACGTGCTGCAAACTACTGCGCATTCCGCCAGAAGTGACGGCAAAAAAAATATTTCTTAGAACGCGAAACTAGCCCCAGTTAAACGACTGTATAGATTGTGATACAGTTGTCTAAGGGATGTCTTTAAATGTTTTGCTAGAACTCTCTGTCATTGTTGTGTTGTAATTAAATTTCAGAATCATGGTGAGCATTGAACGAACAATGGTCGCATTCAGACGACCACAGCAGCTGAGTTGCTAACTCAGCAATCGTTTGTGATTGGCTATTATCTTAATGTGAGCCAATCACAAACGATGGCTGAGTTAGCAACTCAGCTGCTGTGGTCGTATGAATGCGACCATTGTTCGTTCAATGCTCACCATGATTCTGAAATTTAATCAATGTGTGGATTTATCATGGAGTACGATAAACCATTCAGTCTTGTGTTATAATTTTTAATATCGGCCGATGTATCGGCTAAAATATCGGCCGATGTATCGGCTAAAATATCGACCGATATTATGATTTACCGATATATCGGCCAGACCCACATCGTTAAGCGACATATTTTGACGAATCAGTACTTAACGATCGTCATTATTTTAAGGATGGCATTATGAATTACAGAATAAAGGGATTAGCCACTTTTTACACCGACCGGCGACCCCTTCAGTTAGAGTTTTCTAAACACAAGGGTGTGTCATGAGTTTCTTAAACGGTTTAAAACGTTTAATGCAATTAAAATTTATCTATTCTATTCCCGTAGCTTATCTATTCTCACAAAAGCTTAAGTAACAAAAGGCAGAGACAATTTCACCATATTGTATAATCTTTGTCACTCTTAGGCCTAGTTTTACAATCGTGGAATAAGTTCGGAATAACTGTCCGCCGAATATCCTTTAATGTTCCTCGATATCTACGTCACACCTACGTCACGTTATTTTAAGAATAATGCTTAAAGGCAATAGGTGCCTTTTTTGCCAAGTTATGTGAGCTGAGCTAACCTGAAGTGCGCAGACGAATCAGTGTGGTAATGGAAGACTATAAAAGTTTGTTATGTATAATCATATGTTTCGTATAATTGTGTCGATACAAACGACATTTTAAAAATATTATGTGTAAATGATTTCCAAAGTTGTCTGTTAATTACACGTTTGCTAATTTTTATGCAACCACACGTATCAAAATTACCCCTTCCTAAGTGAGCGCCAAATCTCAATCTGAATCGAATTCAAACGTAGTGCTCGAGCGGCAAGGGAGAAGGACCAAAACAGAAAAACGATTTTTTGAAATATATAGGGTGACTGTTAATTAACTCAGGAAAATGAAACCACGATAAGAAGCGATGCGCGAGAGTATAGGAAAAATCTTTGACCATATACATTTGGACTGCTAGCGATTTTAAAATGTGTCTCCAACATGAATGACATGAAGTTGCTAGGTGGCGACTTTGGAAACTACATCAGGGATGCAAAATTACTGTAAATTCGGTTCCTTGGGCCGGTTCTATTGCGCTTCGAGTGCAGCTGGAACTGTGGAATGGTTTTGGTTACGTTTTGTATCTTTGAACTACATAAATTACAACTTGAAAGTTCGAAATTTTCACAGTGATTGTTCAGAATAGGCCGATGGCGTCATACGTCATAGTTGTTTAATTATAACCTCTGTAAGTTATTTTCGTCAGATTTGTTGCTTTTTAGAAGCAACAACAATTGGAGTGTTGCGTTGTGGAACGGATCGCAGATGTTACTTTGCTGCGATTGTAATGCAATTGCTTATAATAAAACAAGTCCCGAAGAAAAAGAATCGTTCTAGGTGTAAGTACTAGTTTCGATGTTGCTCGTCAGGCAGCTCGGTGGCGCAGTTGATGTTGGGAACTTAAGGGGCATTCAACAAACAAATCGATTGATTACAATCAGACGGAATCGATTTAAATCGATTCATGAAAACATTGAACGGTGGCGTGACCGGTATAATCCTACTTTCTATAATATTTGGTATTTAACTATTCAACAATAGCAGTATCACAATATTAGCAGTGCGCTTAAGTTATTTCTCTAATAAATCTTTGTATATAGTCAAATGGAAAAGTGTTAAAAAAATTCTACTTTAGTTTTAGAGAAATAATTATTCAAAAATCAGCCCCAAAACGACGATACGCCTTTGGTTAAAGAGTCGAGGAGCAAATGAACGAAATAAATTCTGTCGTAAAAGTTTTTTATAATTTTATTATACTGCGGCGTGGCTTCGTGAATTTGACTTTTAAGCAGTGGCGTAAGTTTATCAATGCATAATTAAAGCAGGTTCTTGTCCGATGAAAATTGTATCACAAAATCTTATAAACGGTGCGTATAATTAGTGTCCATTTATAAGATTTTGTGATACAATTTATCAATACAATTTAATTTTTAAAATAATTTTGAAATATTTTTTAAATTTCTTTTTCATCTATTTGTGTTTTTTAAATTTATAAATCCAGAACATTATTATAATGCATAATTAAAAATGTGCATGTGATCTAGAATCTTGAACTTTGTATAATTCCGCACGCCCGGCAATACGTTAAATTGCGATGCGGTGCAGCTCCTTGCCACTATGCATGAGTAGGGTGGGCTCGCCCTCTGCGTCACTGTAAGTGCAGACATACGCTGTCCTTTCATTTAATGTGATAGACAGAAAGGAACGCTACACGTAGGTTGTTACGTTACCCTCTCTTACGTTTTCCCGATGGGCAGGCCCACGGCTACGTGACAACTCGTGATCGCAGTGCTGCCTAAAGTGTGGGATATTAAGTTTAATTTGCCAAATTTTGTATTTTATTTTGAATCTTCTGTCCATTCTGTTTGATTAATACCTAATAAATATTACATAATATTCAATATTCGTCTGAAAGATTTATATTATACATTGTAATGCATAACTAAAAACAAAAAGAATAAGAGCTGGTCTGAAGTTAAAGACAGATCGCGGTAGGGCAAGCCCGTCCTACAATTCGTTTATGTTCGATTGTTCACGAGCACCATCCGAGTTAAAATCGTTAATGTCAACTCTTTATTATTAATTTAACTAAGGTGACAGATTTCGATATTAATGTTTTAAAATGGCAGATTTATCAATTAAAAATTTATGTTAGTTCTCACTTTCAGAATTTATTTCAGTTACTGTTTTGCATTTTATTTAATTATTCTGAGAATTTATTTAAGTTATTTTATTTAGTTATTATTTTGACAATTTATTTCAGTTACTGTTTAGCTACAGTTTTAAGTTTTATCATTTCAGAATTTATTTTAGTAATTTTTAGGATATAGTTTTGTTTTCTTTTTTAATGTGTGGAAAATTGGAGACATAATGACATATCATATCATAACGATAATACTTGTTCATTAACTTGTTAAAATAATTACTAACAAAGAACATTTAAAAAATATCAATCAGAGGAGTGTCTTTATAAAAGGTCCTTTAATTTTTTAAATGTTGCCCACCCTCTGCATATCTTGAAGAGCCGCCACTGCCTTTAAGTAGAATTTCACAACTCCGTTTTTAAGTTCTTTATACTGCGGCGTGGCTTCGTGAATTTGACCTTTAAGTGGAATTTCACAACTCCGTTTTTAGGTCTATGCCCGATGAAATACGAACTAGAAAATATTTACTTGACAAAGTATGGCAGCAAATCACCTGAAGTAGATTATTCCACGCAAATAATAACAACGGCCACAAAACAAATAAATCAGTAAACTCATTCGTAATCTATTTCGAATGTTAATTATTATAATTTCGTTTTGTGCGTGAGGAATTATTAACAGAAATCTATTAAAACTTTAACAAATTGAAGACGCGTTTACAACACCACATCCTGTATTTTTGGCGCACTGGTTGCAAATCTTTCCTCGTTCTTCCTCGTACACATTCTTTTCACTTTGAATTTTAATTAAAGAATTAAGAATTTATTCTCAATTAATTACAGTGCACTCGCGCTAACGTGAACACTGCTTAACATGAACTCCTGTATAACGTGAACACCTAAATTTTAGAATTGGCCACTGTCTAACGTGAAGAGTGCACCTCGCTAACATGAACAGCTACTTTATATACTATAGAAATTTACAACATAAGTCCAACGAATCACTTTTTATTTCATTTTTTTCCAAAAATACATAATTTGTAGTACATAAATAAAGGTTGAAAGTGATGTGTCATGTTTTTAATTGTTTTTAAGAGATGAAGACTGCATTTCGGAAACATGAACAATCGCGCAAATTCCAAAGAATCACTTCTTACTTCATTTTTTTCCAAAAATGCCTAATATGTAGGACATAAATAAAGGTTGAAAGTGATGTTTCATGTTCTAATTGTTTTTAAGAGATGAAGTCTGCATCTCGAAAACATGAACAATCGCGCAAACATGAACAAAGCTGGTTTTAATTAGTTCACATTAGCGCGAGTGCACTGTATAAACTGTTTCTGATCCCATGATCCCATAATCTATTACATTCATTCAGTACGCGATTAAAAACTGAACGCATATCACCAACATTTAAAACAGCTGTACATAGTAAAGTTTTTATGGTCGGCAATGAACTTCAAGTCTAATAAATTGTTTGACATTTTCGGAGAAAATCAATTCGTTTAGGCGATTCCTTGCAAATGCAATTCCTTCGCGGAAATAATTGTTTATTACCAATGACTATTACGTATAATACTAGCGACGTTTAAAAGAACAGATTGTATTCTAATAGTTTTATTGTTTCCGTACGATACCGAGGCGAACATTTTACTATCAGCTGCCAGTTAGGCCGTGCGTTTGACCCGTGCGATCATCAGACATAAATACTTGCGATCTTTTTTTGTGGACGAAACGGTACATTCCGCTTTAGTAAATAAAACGCACGAATTAATAAACAATTATATGCAAACTTAATATTCTATTTCATACGCAATTCCAGTTATTTTAGAAATTACTAATACTTACGTCGCGTAAAAGAAACTTGCCTTCCCCAGCTGTTAAACATGTAATAAAACCAATGGAGATGTGTGTCAAGGTCGCATTGTGTGCAAGCGAGAGTCAATAAAAAACTTTATAGTCCTATTATACTGCCGCATTTATAGAATATGGTCGTCATATGTCGTACGGAGCTTAATTTTGGGGTAATTTTTTAATTAATTATAAACTGTTCACAAGAATTTTTTTAATATTTTTCCTGTAATCTGACATCAATTCACTTATGCATTTTTTTTTCGGTACAATTGTCATTCGCCCTATACGCTTCAAAGTCAGGGGTCAGCACTTTTTATTTCTATAATAGAGCACTTTCAGAATATCCCCATCTTCTGTCAATATGAGAATACACTGAGAGCTTTCTAAAGTAATTAATCGAAAGCGGTATTAAATATAAATGGCTTTTTGTAATGTTGGAAATCTGGTCTGTTAACAAATGTCTCCTTCATGCTTTTGATTACGACTTCAATCTAATGGCCTGTTATTATGCTTGTTTAAAAAACAAATTATTTAACATCTTACCAACTCCTGAATAAAATCTTTGCTGCATACATGAATATGAAACCTTTTCCCACAATTCTTTACACAGGTCTCTAGTACTATCAAAGTATACATGACAACCGTATAGTTCTTGCCTGCGTTTTGCATCAACCGTTTGCGAATGGCTTTGATTGCATCTCTCGGGCCATCCTCAGTTTCATTAACCATATCGCATATTTCCATATTGAGGGACCAGTTTTCGGAGGCAAGGGTTGCATCGGTGGCTTGCTCTTAAAAATGAAAACAAAAGTAATGGGAATAACATGCTTTCTATTTGAATAAGATAGGCAATATCCACTCTTAATACTGTGAATTATTTCAATGATAATGTGTCACTTGTTTACTGAAGGTATTAAGTTACTAAAGCAAGGTGAAAGCTGATAGGTAACTGCTAGACAAGGTGTTTAATAAAAAATGTAAACATTGGCTGGCTGAGAGGATGTTGGAGTTAAAATTAGCCGACACGTGCAATTTGTGCCAATTTTCGTTAATTATAACATTGCAGAAATTGCAGAAGTGCGTAGAAATTTAATTTCAACTAATATGCAAATATCAATTGTCACCAATTTCTGCCTTGAAATCGATCACCTGGCATGTAATTAGTTTCAGTAATTAACACCTAAACTTACCTATTCTATTTCCTACGGGCGTAGAAAACGGGTTACCGCCTAAAGTATTCGTGAAGAACGACATTTTCGTTTTTATTTATTTGCACGGTTTTAGCCTTCTTGTCACTTGACTTGTCAAATTGACATTTGCCTAGTCAACAGAATCTCCTCAGAAACTCAATATTTGCTAAAGAATTTGAGAAATCAACTTATCGCTTAAATGCACCGCACAACACATAAAACTCATTAGACCCACACGTTATAACTCGAATGTTATATCTGATAAGGATAAGACCGTCAAGTTATGAATGTAGAACGTCTTTTGACTTTACTATGTTTACATGGCAGCTTAAATCGTATGATTCATTGGATTCAGGGTGACCAGATAGTTTAATCATACTGTCGCCAGAAAATGGCGCTTCAGTAGCCAGGAATCGCCAGTAGCGGGAAAGTAGTGTTTTATGAATTTCAATAAACTTGAAATACATTATACACTCTGCGACAACTGGTTAACCTCATATTATTTTTCGGCGACACTCTATTTTTATAAGGTAATTTTATCATTGCCGACTTATTGGGTAAATACTACAGTATTATGTCTAGTTTTATTCTGATTCTTCTTAAAATCAAGAACCAGTTATTAAAAACTTAACATGCAAATTCAAAAAGTGTAAAAACTGACGTGAGGTTAATCAGTTGTTGCAGAGTGTACAAGCAAAGATTAAGGAATTATGTGCAATTAATTTAATTTTACAATATGCTTCATTACAATAATTACAATTACAATAATTTGCATTATATGTAATTAGGGTTGCCAACTCTCGAAGGAGCCATTCCGGGAGATTTTAACAAATTGGGGGGGGGGGGAATAAAAGTCGCTAATTTGTTAGTGCATTCGTGGTGCATTCATTCATATTTGATAACTTTACAGATATGGAAAAACCAAAGAACAACGTAGTTAAAAAACCAAAATGAATTCTCGTAACTTTGTCGTGGAAACTTTCCAAACTTCTGTTAATATTCCTTTGCAATGAATAAATAAAAACGGGAGCTTCACGTGAAGTGTTTTACATGTTATCTAAATAAAAAAAAATATGGCCGATTCATACTTTCATAAAATGTAGGAAGATTCATTTAGTATTGAGCTGCTTATGTTTGGACCAATCAAAATCAACTAACAATAAGATTTGACTAAACTCAAACCGCACTGTTTGGTAATATTGTAATATAAATAAAGGACCTCTTAGTTGGGGATCAGGTTTTACAAACTTAAGGCTGTTTTAGATTATACTTTTTTCGTCTAGAAACTTTGACAAGTTCAGAAAAAAGTTATCCAAGTTTTCATACTAGAAACCTTTAGAAACTTATTTCCAAACTAGTTCTCAACCTATTTTTCGTCAAAGTTTACAAACTAGACTTGCGCACAAGTACATGTCGGAGTATTACCAACAACTAAACGATAAACATAACCGTGATTGAAAATATAACCTCAAAGCACCTCCGCAATAACCAGTCCTGACTCCAAATTCTAGGTTTCTTATTTTGTTTTTGCAAATCATAAATTTGTAGAATTTTTGAAATTTTCTGAAATCTGGTTTGCTTTCTTTTATAAAAATTCATTTTTCAGCATTTAACTTCTCTTTAATTTTGTATGTTGGCAGTTTTGTTCCACGTTTGTACTTTCCACACTACGACGCCAGCGATCGGTTTATGAACTAATATTTAAAACAACCTTGAATTTAGATACTAGATTCTAGTGTGATTCTAGTATTCAAACTTGTTCAAGTTTCTAGACGAAAATAGTATAATCTAAAACAGCCTTTACAAACACTATGGAATACACCTCACCATTCACACTGACTCAAAAGAGCGCAAAAGCGATGCTTGAAGTGACGGCGGCTAGCGTTATGCGTTATTATGCGTGATGTGGCGCGATTTATCTGTTTTGTTAGTGAGAATTAATTTTATTTTAGAAAATCCGGAGAAGTTATTGCATCCCGGGAGCTCGGGAGGTTGAACATTATTCCCGGAGTCTCCCGGACATTCCGGGAGGGTTGGGAACCCTATGTGTAATTGTTTGTTCGTTCATATTCAGTTAACCAACCTAAAAATTCATATAACAAAACCCTAGAAAACGAAAATTACAAAATAGCCAAAATCACCAAGTTTATTAGCTTGAATCGCTTTAAAATCGCCTTCAATAAATTTGTGTCGCCAAAACTACAACTGAGATAGCCCAAATGGCTATTAATTGCCCAATCTGGTCACCCTGATTGAATTAAGAGCGTTTAAAATAGAAAGTTACGTTCAATTAAACCATCAGCTTTTGCTAAGTTTCGCTAGCAGCATATACGGCCATTGGTGACCAGAAAAAAGCGTGCACGAAAAAAGCCCACACGAAAATTGCGCACAAAAAAAAGCCCACAGCGAAAAATGCAGACAAGAAAAAAGCGCACAACGAAAATTGCACACACCGAAAAATGCCCACATGGAAAAATGCGTACACGGAAAATTGCTCACACCGAAAAATGCTCACATAGAAAAATGCGCACATGGAAAATTACCCACACTGAAAAATGTCCACAGAGAAAATTGCGCACACAGAAAATTGCTCACACCGAAAAATGCTCACCCAGCAAAATGCCCACATAGAAAAATACGCACATTATATTTTATTTTCACATAAAAATGAAATTTATGCGCATTTCCATTACCGTACATGGAGTGTTAAATAACGTGCCTTTTTTAAAATTTCTCCTCGTAGTTCTGGACGGACTATACTTGAAGGTTGTACCTCTAAGAAAATTTTCAAGGAAGATCTGAGACTGTTATTTGAAGCAGTTCAAACAGTTCAAACAATTTGAACATCTTTTATATTCTGTTAGTGTTAATATTGTTTGTAGTTGTTTTAATAATTTGTTAATTTTTGGTCAAAATATGTCACTCAACGATTGTCGTTATGAATTACGGAATAAGGGGGTCAGTTGTATAAAATGCTGTTGAAACACATGATTACTTAATAAAAGCATTAGCATTTAAAGCTCTCCAAATAGTGGACTCAGAAAAAAAGTTATTTTTTATAAAAAAAAGTAAACTTGAATTTTGTCATCTTGTATAAAAAGTAAATGTTACATTTCTGAGTCCGTATTTGGAGAGTTTTAAACGCTCATGCTTTCATCAAAAATTAACAAATTATTAAAACAACTACAAACAATATTAACACCAACTGATTAAAAAAGATGTTTAAATTGTTCCCCATTAATTGTTTGAACTGCCTCAAATAACAGTCTCAGATCTTCCTTGAAATTTTTCTTTACAACCAACGATGAATTGAATACCTTAATACCTTAATAGTAGTAGCATTCCTTTCAAGAGCTTCAAGCTCCGTACAGCACGTACAGTCGCAATCATAAGTAATAACGCTTACAGAAAGCTTATAGGACATCCTTCAAAACTATGAATGTCGAATATATCCAAATTTTACTAATACTCAAAAGTGAATCCGGGATGTTGTAAATTATTTTTTGTTTGGAAACCACAAATAAAATGAGCTTTTCTGTGAAGGTTATGTCATGAATTATGATTGCGATTGTACATTGAACTATTCTGTGCATGTTCAGAACTGTTCTAGTTTGTGAAAGGAATGCTATTAGTGGCAGCATTCAAGTGAGATAGGGAACCGTTACGTTATCGCATACCTGCTTCTCCCTCTAATTATTGATTATAAGAGTATATTGCTCTAATACAACTGTCAACCGTGACAGTTAATATTGGTTAATAATTGTGTAAAAGGAGAAGCGGTTATGCGATGACGTAATGGTTCGCTATCTCACTTGCGGGAATACTGCCACCGTTAGTATTCAATTCACCGTGGGTACAACGCTCAAAATAATATAGTCCGTCTAGAACAGTGGTTCCCAACCTTTTTTTAATCGCGACCCTTTTAGATTTTTTAAAAATGTTCGCGGTCCTGCTTCTCATTTGCGATATTTGATAGTACGCATAGTATGATAGGATGCATACACCGGCCATTAAAGTTTTGCTATTAAAACCGATGGCGACTCCCGTTTGGGTCGCGACCCACCGGTTGGGAACCACTGGTCTAGAAAGTATCCGGAAAAAAGAAAATAACACTACCACTTCCAATTCCAATTTAGGAATGAAACAATAACAATAGAGGACAATGATTCTAGTTATTTGTTTATGTAATTTCTTTTTAATCCTGAGAATTATATTAAACGTTCAGAAAAGCTGAAATCAAATCAACTGCATCCTGAGTAGACTTGGTTTCGTGGATATAAAATTGATGCTATAATTTTTTTTTTTACATTTCTGTTGAAACGATTTTAAAATCATTTTTCTTTAATTATGAACCTCTTTGTTGAAAATATGTTCCATCAGTTTTCTCTTTTCTTAAATTTGATACTATTACTTAAATTTTTCTGTTTGTTTAAAATTGTTGACATTCAACATCGGTGGGTGGTCACTTTCTTTGTTAGATTCTTTGAAAAATATGGTTTTGGTAAAAAGAACTGCGCTCCTAAGATATCAAGAGTATAATATAACATATAATAGATAATAAACAATATATTAAAAATAGTAAAGGAGACTGTGGTTTAAGGAATAATTGAAATTTATCTCCGCCCACAATAATTTTATATCCGTAGATACGTATTTCGGCAGCTAAGCTGCCATCTTCAGTACAATTTAATATTTATATAAAACTACATTGAAATCTAACAGCTACCTACCTACCTACCTGATCATATTATCTATACTACTAAAACTATCTAAAAATAACAAAAATTAACACTAAAAATTAGTAAAAGAGAGAGACTGTGGTTTAAGAAATAATTGAAATTATCTCCGCCCACAATAATATTAACTTCTTAACTATATTTAGAAAACGGGTATTAACGGCTTCAATAAAACTTCGATTATACTGGTCGATATTTCGTAATATTTTATTACTTCTTCAGGACCAAAATTACTACAATTGGACAACTAATTGTATCATAGTTTAATTAGTTGTCCAATTGTAGTAATTTTGGTCCTGAAGAAGTAATAAAATATTACGAAATATCGACCAGTATAATCGAAGTTTTATTGAAGCCGTTAATACCCGTTTTCTAAATATAGTTAAGAAGTTAATATTATTGTGGGCGGAGATAATTTCAATTATTTCTTAAACCACAGTCTCTCTCTTTTACTAATTTTTAGTGTTAATTTTGTTATTTTTAGATAGTTTTAGTAGTATAGATAATATGATCAGGTAGGTAGATAGGTAGCTGTTAGATTTCAATGTAGTTTTATATAAATATTAAATTGTACTGAAGATGGCAGCTTAGCTGCCGAAATACGTATCTACGGATATAAAATTATTGTGGGCGGAGATAAATTTCAATTAAACAATATATTGATAGAAATTGCCAAATTCCGACCATTCGATCTGCTGTATGAAACATCATATTCCCACTTTTAAACTAATAAAATGTTTATAGTTTGTGAAATGGATGTTTTTACGCACGTCGACAAAACTGTGACTAAAGTTTGTTTTTAAGCTAGGAGTAATTTGAATTTTGCCCGCCAAAAACTGTTACTCCTCCTAGTTTAAAAATAGACTATAGTAAAGCTTGATTCACATATCAGGCAATGTTCGTTTCACGCAGGTTACATTTCGGTCTTGGACAAATATTTTCTTATGTGTTTCAATGATTGTATTCATATCTAGCCGAGCGTATCCGTTCATGCAGCTACCGTTTATGCGGCACTCAATACATGTGAAAAAAATTTGCCGAATTAGGTACTCGACAATGTTAATCCAGCTGAAAACCAATTTTTATATATCTACGTACCATCGCCGGCACTAAAAGAGAAACGAAAAGCAATAAACTCGTTCGAAAATGAACCTTAGACAGTGCTACTTACGGCTGTGGCCTTGGTATTGCGTTTCGTTTTAAGTGCCGGCGAGTACAGTGAAAGCTCTCATAAGCGGACACCGACGGTTCCAACTTTTTTGTCCGCTTATGGGAGCTGTCCGCTTATAAGAAAGCTTTAAGTGAGATAAAATAAAGTTTTGGTCCCAGAAAAATTGTCCGGTCATGAGAGATGTCCGCTTATGAGAGCTGTCCGTATGGAGAGCTATCACGGTATACATCACTCGTTCAGATTGAAAAAGGAACGCCTTTAGCTCGATTCATATCTACCAGCACGTAGTGTGTCCAGCACGTAACGTGGCAGACACGGAACAGACACAAGTTTTCATATCATTCGACATTTCACTAGACAGACGTCTACAGACCAACCAATTAGAGAGTTCAGAGAGCACGCGTATATTTTAATAAAATGTTTCGAAATTTTTCTATTGAAGAACTAGCTGTGGTAGCAATTTTATTGGAACAAGAAGAGAAACCGGATGTAGAAGTACAACAGAGAAAAAGGAGGTTTTCTGTTCATCCCATGAATGTAAAACGAAGAAAAGTGGAGAATTTTATACGCTATACCCTAACTAATTCGATTAATTTTTCGTTGTCCATTTTTCATAACAGTTTCTAGTGGTAGTTAGGCGTCTGTGCATGCACTGAGACTTGACTCCATTCATACTAACCGTCCCGACCACACAGACATGCCCAGACATGCACCGGTACAGACAAAATATTCTTCGAAACAATACTGGCCGGTGCTGGTCCATGTCTGTACGGACACGCTCCGCTCAAATTCTCCAGATATGAATACGCTAATATAAAATGTATGTAATCATTTTCTTTGTGTCTGCCACGTTACGTGCTGGACACGCTACGTGCTGGTAGATGTGAATCGAGCTTTCATAGGAATGTTTGTAAAGTAACATTTACTATTGATTACTTGGCTTGAGAGTATTGATGTGTTTCATACGGATAAAATCAATGACGTGCGTAAAAAGATTCATTTAACAAACTATATTTTATGACTTATGACTAGGGAATCTAAATTAAAATCAGTTTTTTATGCGCGTTAGTCGACCAAGCGGAGACGGCATACCTTTTCCGCGAGCTTCGATGCAGTAACGCATTGTTCGGCTCCGTGCACTTGCAGCGTCGTCGAGCTCGCCCACTGTTAAGGCTGGTTTATACAACAAGAATAAGAAATAAGGTTTAAGGCGTAACGCTTAAGATAAAAGTTAATCTTAGGGGTCTGTGTGTTTTCGTTTATAAACCGAATAAGGAATAAGGTATACCGCGTAAGATAACAGTAAAACAATAAAAATAACAATAAAAGTTGGTTAACATTGAACTTTTAGGCCTTATTATTATATTATATATAATATACATATATATACATATATATATAATATTTCATTTTTTTCCAAAAATACATAATTTGTAGTACATAAATAAAGGTTGAAAGTGATGTGTCATGTTTTTAATTGTTTTTAAGAGATGAAGACTGCATTTCGGAAACATGAACAATCGCGCAAATTCCAAAGAATCACTTCTTACTTCATTTTTTTCCAAAAATGCCTAATATGTAGGACATAAATAAAGGTTGAAAGTGATGTTTCATGTTCTAATTGTTTTTAAGAGATGAAGTCTGCATCTCGAAAACATGAACAATCGCGCAAACATGAACAAAGCTGGTTTTAATTAGTTCACGTTAGCGCAAGTGCACTGTATAAACTGTTTCTGATCCCATGATCCCATAATCTATTACATTCATTCAGTACGCGATTAAAAACTGAACGCATATCACCAACATTTAAAACAGCTGTACATAGTAAAGTTTTTATGGTCGGCAATGAACTTCAGGTCTAATAAATTGTTTGACATTTTCGGAGAAAATCAATTCGTTTAGGCGATTCCTTGCAAATGCAATTCCTTCGCGGAAATAATTGTTTATTACCAATGACTATTACGTATAATACTAGCGACGTTTAAAAGAACAGATTGTATTCTAATAGTTTTATTGTTTCCGTACGATACCGAGGCGAACATTTTACTATCAGCTGCCAGCTAGGCCGTGCGTTTGACCCGTGCGATCATCAGACATAAATACTTGCGATCTTTTTTTGTGGACGAAACGGTACATTCCGCTTTAGTAAGTAATATGCACGAATTAATAAACAATTATATGTAAACTTAATATTCTATTTCATACGCAATTCCAGTTATTTTAGAAATTACTAATAATTACGTCGCGTAAAAGAAACTTGCCTTCCCCAGCTGTTAAACATGTAATAAAACCAATGGAGATGTGTGTCAAGGTCGCATTGTGTGCAAGCGAGAGACGTTTATTTTTCACGAAATTTTGACGATTGACAATAACAAACCTAACTACGCATGCGTGCTTTGAAGGAACACTAAATTTTATTGGTCAGTTTTAAAACGTATCTTATTCTTATTCTGTTGAATAAACACGTATATTCTTATTCCTTAAGCTTTATCTATTAGGCGTTAGTCCTTATTTCTTATTCATGTTGTATAAACCAGCCTTTACCTATGCATCGTATACTGCTTACGACCCCACTCTTTCGAAGCGTACGCTCATGATAAATCATACTGATTAAAACCTAGACTCTCTGCTTATGACATTTGTTATAGGCTAATTCACAACTACATAATAATTCACGGCCAACTACGAGGAGAAATTTTAAAAAACCACGTTATTTAACACACCATGTACGGTAATGGAAATGATCATAAATTTCATTTTTTTGTGAAAATAAAATATAATGTGCGTATTTTTCTATGTGGGCATTTTTCTGGGTGAGCATTTTTCGGTGTGAGCAATTTTCTGTGTGCGCAATTTTCTCTGTGGGCATTTTTTAGTGTGGGTAATTTTTCATGTGCGCATTTTTCTATGTGAGCATTTTTCGGTGTGAGCAATTTTCCGTGTACGCATTTTTCCATGTGGGCATTTTTCGGT
Source organism: Dorcus parallelipipedus (assembly GCA_958336345.1). Lineage (NCBI taxonomy): Eukaryota > Metazoa > Arthropoda > Insecta > Coleoptera > Lucanidae > Dorcus > Dorcus parallelipipedus. Next base: position 31,364,827 of record OY284475.1, read on the forward strand.
GTGCGCAATTTTCGTTGTACGTTTTTTTCTTGTTCGCATTTTTCGCTGTGGGCTTTTTTTTGTGCGCAATTTTCGTGTGGGCTTTTTCGTGTATGCTTTTTTCATGGAATCCCTATACATATTTTAGATCAAATTTAAGAGCAATCTTACGAAATAACTCCATATACGAAAACCATTAAAACGGGCGAATTCATAGACTTTATTTCTGAATATAATTAATTAATTTTTTTTCCTATATACCTGACAACTAGCACTACAAAGTGACCATAGGAAATTTCTCTATCATCATCTGGTAATTAAGAAAAGAATAATTAACATTGAAAAATTGTAGTTGAAATTTACAGCGATAGTAAAAATACTTCCAGATCGAATTTTGAAAAACGCGTTGGTCACTTTGTAGATTGAAGTTTTGTTAACAAATCAGTGAAAACAGCTTTTAAAAATATGTAACCATAATTAAGTTATGAAGTCGCCCGATTTGTATGTTTTTAGTGAATTATTTCTGTAAGGCGTGAATATATTCTCCCGACCTTAAGAGCTGGGGGCGGTAACAAAATAGACAATCACGTGATCTTTTTTCACGGCCTGAGAATATATTTTGCGTTCCGATTTTTAGGGGTTATTGCGCATGATCTCCAATACGATTAAGGCGGGTAATTTAAACATATTTAAGTTTGTGCACTGCTTTTTCCAGTACGTTTTTGGTATTTTAATGTTTATTTATACATGCACTGAGGTCTAGCAATAAGTACATTTCTTGTTAGTCAAGAAAAGATCAACTTCACTATCTCTAAATAGTGTTCAAAGGTACGGCTTTTTCCACGGTTGGAGAAAATATTATAATATAATATATAATATAATAGTATTATTATAATAGTTTCACAAGAAGGCTTATTGTAACACGAGTGGGGTTGGGGCACGACTAGCGAAGCGTAGCGAGTTAGGAGTGGCCCAACGGAACGAGTGTTACAATGCCTCTTGTGAATCGTGTATAATATACTATTTTTTCTACTTTACGTCACTTATTGAACAAAAATATGAAAAATATTGGATCTTCTTAGTATATGGGGAATTTTAGTTGTAATGCGTGGCAACACTGAAAACCTTTCGTTTTAATCAAAAGTCACATTAACAAGTTATTAATTTTTCTTATCCAGCTTCATTGTGAGTATATTGTTAAGTAACAAATAAATACTGAGTTATTTTGTAAAATCTATTAAATATTTTCAATTAAAAATGACTAAAATTTCCCCAAAAATAGTGTCACAATGAGCTTCATTGTGAAACTGTTTTTGGTGTCACAATGAATCCATTGTGAACGCAAAGTAGAAAAGGTATTTTTAGCCGGCTAAATTACATCACTAGGAAATTACATTTTTATAGAATTATCGTTTTGCCTATTCTCACGTACAACTTTTTTGTGTGAACTTTCGCGTCCTGGCATTCTTCGTTGATTAAACCTCAAAGAAAAATTTTGAGACGCATTTCACTTCGAAAACATTATTTTGTGTAACTAACTTTTGCATGAACTCCTTTTTCACGTTATTAATTTAAATGCACTCCTTAAAATTTGAAGTGGAACACTTACGTTTTTTTCTTTTTTTTTTGTAAATTTGTGTTTGACTCAACTTATGTGTATTAGAAGCGAAATAGTAAAAATATAAAAATGTACATTTAAATAGAGTTCAAAAAAAGTTCAAATGAAGTTAGCAATAACTTTCAGCAATAAAAAAAATTCTAAAACTATACCAGAACAGTTTCAGTATTTATATATTAGTATAGAAATCTACTAATTAAGTAATGTTCAATAACTTAAAATAAATATTTTTAGAAATTGATTCGAAATTAACCTATCAAGTAATTTTGCGTTAGGCGTACTCAACTTCTTCAAAAGTGATTATTAGTCTTATTTTTAAATCAAATATTTTTAGACGAGTATAATCTATTAATAACGGGCTTTCGATAGTTTACAAACAAAAAGGGACATATTTTTTGTTTGGCCACAATTAAATCTTAAACTTTAGCTCCGCGTACAGTAGGACTCTCGCTTCGTTTTTCTCAAAAATGACAGCGTTGTCTTATTTTTAAATCAAATGTTTTTAGATGAAAATAATCTATTGTTATTAATAGATAGGCTTTCGATAGTTTAAAAACAAAAAGGGACATATTTTTTGTTCGGCCACTATAAAATCTTAAACTTTCGTTCCGCATACTCCAGGACCTTAAAAATCTAAGGTGATTTGAAAACTTGTTCAAAATTAGTATGTAATTGAAAATAAAAAGATACACAATGCTTTTTTTACATTACTAAACGCCTCTTATTGATTTATTTAATTAAAAAATAAGACAACAATGTCATTTTTGAGAAAAACGAAACGTGCGTCCTGCGGAACTAAAGTTTAAGATATAATTGTGGCCGAAGAAAAATATGTCCCTTTTTGTTTTTACACTATCGAAAGCCCTTTATTAATAGATTATTTTCGTCTAAAAACATTTGATTTAAAAATAAGACAACGCTGTCATTTTTGAGAAAACGAAGTGCGCGTCAGAGTATGCGGAACTAAAGTTTAAGATTTAATTGTGGCCGAACAAAAAATACGTCCCTTTTTGTTTTTACACTATCAAAAGCCCCTTATTGATAGATTATTTTCGTCTAAAAATATTTGATTTAAAAATAGGACAACGCTGTCATTTTTGAAAAAGTTGAGTACGCCTCGCGCAACATTACTCGATAGGTCAATTTCGAATCAGTTTCTAAAAATATTTATTTTAAGTTATTGAATATTACTTAATTAGTAGATTTTTATACTAATACATAAATACTGAAACTGTTTTGGTATTATTTTAGAATTTTTTTTATTGCTGAAAGTTATTGCTAACTTCATACCGGTTTCAAAAGAAATAAACTTTTATGATATTTTCTTAAACTGTGGCCTTTTCTTCAATCAAAAATTGCAAGATGCGAAATACTTTACATTCTGGATTTCTAGTTATTTATGTACCAAGGTGGCAAAGTGGCACTTTATCAAACGAGTTTGCAAATTGCGAGCCAAGGCGAAGCCGCGGTGAGCAAGCGAACAAGGTCGATAAAGACACTTTGCTGCCGTGGTGTATATAATATTTTTTCGACTACTACATACTTAACCATTTATTTTGAAATATCCAAACCTTGCAGATTTATATCTATGTTTATACCTTCGTAAATTTTTTGAAAAATTTATTTCGTTTACCTTGTAGTACGTTATAAACGACACTGGCGTTTCGATGACACCAAGAACAGTCACTTCGCGTCATGATGTTTGTCATGTACTTAATTATCAACATTTTTTAACAATTTTCGAAGAAATATATGTATGTTGATACATATTTACAAAGAAACATATTTACCGCCGATTTTTCTTTTCCTATATGTGACCTTCTTGTTAATGGAGTTTAATTTACCCATTTTTACAATTTAAATAATAATAATTGCGTCTTATTACAATTTACCGTAAAAAATGTGTTTGGCATTTGAATATAATTATGTACATGTATGTGTATTTCTGAACCCGTTGAATGTACCAACATTATGACCGAACGCAGCCTAGTAAGTTGCTCATGATGACGGAACTACCGGCACGCGAGAGTTATTATCGTTCTTTCTCAATATGTATTGAACAGAGATAGCTCTAAGCAACCAATGTTGGTGGTTTTTCAATAGCCGCATGGTCGGAAGGTGACTGCCAACCAATCATAATATCACAAATATTTCCCCTTAACGTAGCAAAGTAGGGATAGTAAAATGCGAACTTCTGAGGGGTAACTTTGTACGATTCCTCTTAAAAACAATGTCTAATAGCCACTGTCACTGTCAAAAACATATGATGGCAGTACCTGTGTCCCTAGACAGAGATCGAGTGCCTTAGTAGTACCACAGTATATTCTCTACCCAGTAGTTGCACTCTACACAATCGGATGTTACCAAATATCCTTTGCGCAAGTTACTGCGCAGATGTCACACGTGTGTCACACTCAATCAGTTTTCTGTCAATCGTACACTTAGGTGCGACCTATTTTCATCCTATTTTAGTTAATAATACGTTAATAAACAACTAAAATGAAACTGAAGTGCTGTGTAGCTGACTGTACGAGTGTATATTCAAATACGGATACTAATAGCCGTGGGAAATAACTTAAAATCATATTTGAGTGAAATTCCGTTTGAAAGTCCATGTCAGGATTTTCCGAGTGATTATCTTCTCTCCTTATTTGTAAGAGTACGAATATTTTATACTTTAAAATTTGTTAATTTAAATTTCAAAACTCAGAAAAGCAATAAAAAATGTAATAAATTAATTAATTTGCAACATTTGTGAAATTTTTGTTTCGTAGAATAAAACTGTGTTTATTTTGATGTTCATTGGTTTATTTCATTTAAATAGACTTACTCGAGGTAATTTTATTGTATGTTCGTATTAATAATTTATAATTTTTTAAAATGACTCCAAAAAAAGTCATCGATAGTATAAAATTTCCCTTGTGGAATTTAAATTTGACATGTTTGGCGCGTTAAATTCACTGCGCAGTAACCTGCGCAGAGCTCAACTAATTTTACAAACTTCAAAGGTGCCGACAAGGAGTGCAACTACTGCTTAGAGAATATACTGTGGTAGTACGATAAACGATCTTGTTTTATTCCGTTTCCATGGAAAATTTCAAATAAAATTTGTGAATCATATCGATGGCCCTCTGGAATAATGGCACAACTCAAAACTTAAATTTTCAGGAAAGCAATTCAAAAATTCATATAATATACCATTTTACGCTGAAATAAGCTGACACTTTTCTACTTGTGTGCTGCGTAGTGGTTCAGTATGTAAATAACGATGTGACGTTTTGTTACATAAAATATACTTGCAAAAGGAGTAAAATATGCGCAATATCTCAAAAAGAGCAGTTTTTGAATTGTGCCGTTATTCCAGAGGGCCATCGATGTGTCAAAGTTTTGGGTCAAAGTTAGCACACCAAATAAGAGGCAATTATTTAGCTAAATATAAAGGTAAATGTGTTCTCGTTATTTTCTTTGTTGCCGTGTTATTACGTTTTAGTTATTTGGTTAGTCTTCTGCTTTTAATGACTCATAAAGGTCGCAATAGACAATCATAAAATAGATGTAATTTACATGTATTTTTTGACAAAACGTAAATTGAAACGTATGTTTTTATGATAAGAAAGCACATGAGGAGTTTTTACGTGTAAAATTTGAAATTCTTTCTTATAGTTACAACAAGGAAAAACGTTCAAATTTACGTTTTGTCAAAAAATGCATATAAATTACATACAAATTTATGATCGTCTATTGCGGCTTTTAGTAATGCCAAAACGTGACACAAAAATTCATTAAAGACAATTTTTAATAAACCATCAAGTTATTTGACAAAATGACTTACTTTTCTGTTAACGAATGATTTCTTTTATGAACGTTTGAACAGTTAAATCTATATACAAAGAAAGCTGAAATTTAAATTTCGCGTGCTAAGTCCATAGTTTCGCTTCCAACCACCAGAGTAACAAATCCAGGCGCCTACTATGTGCGTTAAGCATCTATAGATATAAGTGATTGTGCCTACATGGATTACATTCGTTCAATATTAGTGGCCGATTTCTTCACCATGTTTAACCTAAGGTTAATTTATCTAACAGTTGGAATGTGACATATAGTTGACCGTACACATACTATAGGCTTTTTGTCGCGAGGTACCAATTCATCAACGGTTCGCAAAGTTGAAGAACCGTTCCATTGTCGCGGTGTTCGGTTCGAAATTTGTTACTCCGAGTGTACCTCAACGGTTGGTAAAATTGTGAACCGGGTTGGCAGAGGTGTTTCCCTGTAACGGTACCCGAGTAAATAAATTTAACCTCACAAATAAAAATGTATAAAGAAATGGCTAGTGAAGAATTAGTGGAAATTACATTAAATCATCAAGGTTTTGATGTAACAGCAATTGTAAGCGTTAAAGAAGCAGAAATTTTATTGAACGGTATGTAAACTGACTTATTACTTTCAATGGTGCTTTCAATACATATTTCAAATATCAATAAAAACCAAATACACAGAGTTAAACAATTAAACATAACCTCAACGTTGTCAGATTTTTGTTTACGTTACCGGAACCGGAGTATTTTCGCGACATGTCACATTAGAAAAAGATGAAATGCAAATAGAAAATGTAAGAGTATGTACCGCTTCGGTCTAACCGTTGATGAATCGGTACCTCGCGACAAAAAGCCTTATGTGTCACATTCTGACTGATAGATAAATTTAACCTCAAGATAAGGCGATGAAGAAATCGGGCATAGGTCTGTTTGTTATCCTGCACTGGTGTACACTAGTGCACACTTTTTTTTACGAAATATGCCTTAACGAAGCCTAAATTCTTTGATAATGGGCGCGTTTAGCAAACGTAGCAGCTGAGAAGCAGCAATATGCTTTGCTTAGTTTGCTTACAAGTAGCACAAACGATTCTCTAAACCGTAAATCCGCTGATTCTGACTCACAAATGTACCGCCATTTTGTTACGTACCATTATTTATTATTTTATTCAGTATTACTTGGTCTTTCAGAAATAATACTGTTTTTGAAGGAGCTTGTGCCATGTTTATAAATTATAACTAATATTTTAGATTAGAAAATATTCAATTTTTAGTCAAGGCCACTTATGCAGCACATTTAGCTTGAAAGGCAGCGATGTTTTAGAACGCTGACTAAATCTCCAAGCTGCTGACTGACAGCGCAGTACATCGTAATCGTTTAGCGAATGCAGCAATGGTAGCAACTCAACATGTTACGTTCGCTAAACGCGCCCAATGTGTCAATGCAAATCATACACATCTATACTGACATACCACACAAAATTGAAGGTTGCATTAAAGCGTATTTTGTGAAAAAGTATGCATTGGTGTACACCAGTTCGGGATAACAAACAGACCTAATTTGTGTCTATTTTCTTCAACTTTTCACAGTAAAATAAAATTAAGGAAAACGTGTTAGGATATTATAGCAAAGTTCATCTTGTAGTAAATCGTTTAATTTATGTCCCATAGCCATAACATACAATAACATAAGGTCAAATTTTTAGCATGTAAATCCCTATGGCCACACTTAAAAAAAATTTACTGTATATCACCCTAACAACCTTATGTAAGTACATATGCTCACTTGATACCAGGGGGTAATATCTTACAATTCAGATACAATGTTCTTACTTTTGCTGCCAGCCGTAATTGGCGCTCAAGTCAATATATTTGAATTTGCCGCTGTTTTGATACGTTAATGCGTGTGATCCGGTGAATTACGTGTAATGTCAAATGTGTTTCCATTTATTTAGTTCTTATGGTGTATGTGTCTGTATTTTTAGGTAGTTTATTATAGGTTGGAAGGTACGCATAATTTGTTTCCTTATTATTATTTAGTAACACAAGTTGTAAGTACTTTATTTAGGTAAAATGCATTTTAAGTTCCTAAATTTGCGCGTACTCAGAACTGTCATTTTCGTATTATGAAAAAAATTATAAAATAACACTAATAAACTTTATATCAGAAAGGAATAAATAACACACAATTTAACTGCAACACGGCACGAGCATCTGACTGAATATGCGCAATTTAGGAACCTAAAGTGCAGTTTTACCTTTATTTATTTAAATTTATTTGTAGTAACAATGGGAATTCACAAATGCTGTGTAATTGGCTGTATTTATTCAGGTAAGCAACAATTATTCAGATTAGTGGTATCACACTACTTTTACAATTTTGTATTTTCTTTATCATAACAAAATGCATTTTAATAATGAAGAGTTACATCACATAGGTGAAAAACAATAATACAAAATTCATAACTGACATGTTTTGCTTTAAAATTATCCATCCAGTATAATCGAAAGCAGCTAATATTGAATAGAAAACTTAGGGCAAATTAAATTGTAGATTTAATTCAAATTTAATTAAGGCTTAATCATTAATTACTTAAATCTGAGGTTGATAGAAGAATAAGTTCTTTGCACTAATTTAGCTATTTGATTAATAAACTTCAGTAGATAATATTTCTTATTACAGGTACCGAAAGGCATCGGTTTCCAAATCCACAGAAGGACTTGCAACGCATGCTACTATGGATAACTATTGTGGGAGGTGACTTGCTAAGGTTGACACCTCAGGATGTCTATAATAAGAAACGTATCTGTAAAAATCATTTTGAAGAAAAGGATTTGACACCAGGCAAAAATAGAATAAATTATAAAGCTATTCCAAAATTGTTTCTGAGTAGTAAGTATTGTGCATGAATAGTGTACGATGTGTGAATTGTAAAAGTTCTTCATTTTCAGATTGTTTAAATCCTACTCATTTTCCTCAGGAGGCCGCTAATAACACTGAAGTTGAACCATCAATACCTCAAAATGATATAATACAATGTAGTCAAGAAACACCTATCATAGGTGCTCAACATTGTTTTAAAGCAATCACCACTCCAAGAAAGTTCCAAGGTAAAGAAAATGTAGAATTGTCAAGTACCCAAGAATAAAAAACTATCCTTTGTGATAGAATTTGATATTACCTGCAAATTTTATATTTTTCAAAAATTAGTATTTTCTTCAAATAGTACCTGAATTGAATGCTAAAATATCTTTGAAAGAATTCTGTAATTGAAATACACCAATATTATTTGTAGTACCTACTTTAAATATGCACTAAACCAAAAAACTAAATTGTCAGATATTACCTCTTGGTTAGTAGGGCAGTTTATTTAGATGAAAATATATGGAACATAAAAAGCATAAAATATATAGATATAAAATCTTTACAATTATTTCATTGTAAACAATGAGAACAAACCGTCAATAAACATTTGAAGTAATATAAAACAAAGAAAACTCAATAAAATGTTTTTAATGGAAATGTAGAAAAGGTGTTGTGAGAAAAGTAAATTTTTTGGAATGTAAATTTTTGTTGATAAAAAAATAAACAAAAAACTGTTTTTTTTAATCAGTATAAACATTGACCAGCAATGCAAATTTTAGTCAGTAACCTTAAGCACCTATAATGTAAAGCTGATATTCCCCCTTGTTCTGTAACTCAAATTGAATCGAAATCAGTGAATTTGACAAATCAGATCGTAACGTAATCGAATTAGTATGCCATAATTCTGCTTGGTTTGTATATAAAAAAGTTAAATAGACTGATGAATAGCTGATGCGTTCTACTTTCTTTATCGAGTACCACAGACTGTACTCAAAAAATATGATAGAGTCTGAATATTTTGATTTAAAAACATTCCTAAAAACTAATTCTAATTCCTGTCATACATATGTATTTCGATTTGATCCGAAAAATGTTACAGAATAGGCCTGATTGTCTGGTGCTATTTAATTCGTTTAAATGATTTTTTCATTATTTCTGTTTCAGCAGAGAAGACATCTATTTTGCAAAGTGTTGGAGTTCGTCGCAAAATTCAGTTATCGCCAAAGGCAAGGTATATTTATGGAGAAACTTTAAAATTGAAACGACAAGTGAGAAGAATTAATCAAAAGTGTCAAAGCTTCAAATCAAGATTACAGGCAATTGAAAAATTCTCTGACCAAGACTGCTTTAATAAAGTAGCTGCAAATATGTCATCAGCTGCAAAAGTTTTTACAAACCTTCAAATGCGAGAATCCAATAAAAAGTCAAAAGGAAGGAGATTCACTTTGGAGGAAAAAATATTGTCTTTATCATTATATAAACAAAGTCCAAAAGCATATAAACTTTTGGAAAGGTTGTTTACCTTACCTGCAAAGCAAACATTAAGAAATTTGCTTCAAAAAATTCCTATTACTGCCGGAGTTAATGAAATACCATTTCAAAATTTGAAAAAGTCTGTGTCAAACTTGTTAGCACAACATAGATACTGTTCGTTGATTTTTTATGAGATGAGCTTAATGCCCAATTTACATTACAATGAAAAGTATGATTTTATAAGCGGTTTTGAGGATTATGGAGATGGAAGAAGAAGTACCAAGATCGCTGATCACGTTTTAGTTTTTATGGTACGTGGTATAGTAAAAAAATATAAACAACCAGTGGCTTATGCTTTTACACAGGGCAGTGTAAGAACTGCACAGTTGATGTGCTTGATTAAGGAAATTATTTCCAAATTAACACCGGAATTAAAAATAGTGTGTACTGTATGTGATCAAGGAAAATCTAATGAAGCTGCAATTAAGAAATTATTAGAGGACACTAGAATAGAATATTTAAAGAAAGGAGAAGAATGGCGTGGTAACTTCTATGAAATTAATGGTGTCAAAGTAACACCTATATTTGATCCACCTCATCTCTTAAAAGGTGTAAGGAATAACTTACTTACAAAAAATTTGAAATACACCTTTTTTCGAAGTTTTTTCTATACATACTCTAAATATGTAAAATAAAAATGTACACATGTATTATAATACAAACATATAATAATTCTCTAAATTTAATTTGCTCTGTATTAGTTTTAACGTTGCACCAACATATTTATGACGTTGCTTTAATCTCTTGGACAATTAAAATTAATTGTGTAGTTCTAGCAACATAAAATAAGTAGGTACATCGTAAGGACTTTTAAGCGGTAAATATTATACTTTATATTCTTTAACTACATTTTAAATAAAGGCGCCAAAGAAAAGCTTTTGCTGCCAACCACCTATGTCGCCACTGTTTCAATGTTCCGCGCTTGTGTACGGGTGATAGCAGTCTATATATGTATATATATATATTATGTAGTCTATGCTTGATACATAACAGAATGCATACTAGTGCTGTCAATCGAAAATGCCAATAAATAAACGTGAAAATAAACGTTGTAAAAAGAAAACTAGCGTGGTAACGGTGGTGGTAACTATGGGAATTTTGAAATATCAATAACTTTTCATGAGTGAAAAATAGAGTGTATTTTCTTCCGTAAGCAGTGAATTTCTAATGGATCCTTGTAAAAAGCTAGAACCAAGAGTCATAGACCATGTAATGATCGAGCAATGCCTCGAAGAACAAGGTTTAAAGGGAGAAGCTGGCAGACTTGCACGACTTGAAGGAATACCCTGGGACGAAGTCGAACACATTAGATTGGAATTTATGAGTATCATACTCATCGCTTCATGTAATTCAAGATTTCTGCATCTCATTTTTCAGATATTCTCAGAATAGATCATCTGTGGGTGTTACCAGCTTTAAAGAGATTGAGCCTCAACAATAATTTAATTGAGAAAATTGAAAATTTGGAAACACTCGTTAATTTAAAGTATTTGGACTTGTCGTTTAACAAAATCAAGAAGATTGAAAATTTAGATGCCTTAGTCAAATTGGAAACTCTAACGCTTTATTCAAATCTTATCACTGAAATAGAGAATTTAAATGCCCTCAGCGACTTAATGGTGTTCAGTATTGGGAACAATAAAATAGAAGACAGAAATAATGTAACTGTTAATGAATTTTTGGAGATGTGTTATTCATTAGAAATTTTTAGGTTTTATACCTTAGGCAATTTTCAAATTTGAAGTCAGTTAATATGGCTGGAAATCCCTGTGCTCAAGAACCTGATTTTAGATTATTTGTCGCTGCATTTTTGCCAAAGATTGTGTATTATGAATACATAATGATTCAGGATGAAGAACGTGAAGAGGGAATGCAGATACATTCGTAATGCACTTTTATTGTCGATTTTTTCATATTTCTCATTCTATTTTTAGAACTCAATTACATGAGTTAGAAAAAATTGAAGACGGAGAAAAGATAATACAAGATAAAATTGCTGCTGAAGACACAGAATCAAAGTTGCATGCTGAAAGTTTCGTAGAATTTCTTGGATCAAATCATTTATTCCAGCAGATGTTCGAGAAAGATGTTGATTGTAAAACATTGCTTAAAATTGGAGATGAAGCTCAAGATAACTATGCAGAATTTGAAGAAGAATTTAATGCATTATGTCTTCAGGTCTTTGAAATTGGACAAGAACAATACAAACTAAGGAAAAGTGAAGTAGATCATTTTCTGAGCAGTGTAGAAGGAGCCAAGCTAAAAGCACAACAAGAAGGCATTGTAAGTAATTGGTTTATTAAAATATTAATAAAGTAAAACCACTTGTAAGAGAAGCAAATATTCTAAATTTGCAAAAAAAATTAATTGATTAACAGCAAAATTTATTAGCCATGATCAGGCCTTAATCAAAATAATTTAATAATTAACACAATTCCTTTTGCTTTAACTTTAAGAAAATTATTCTTTTTTAGACAACTATGTACATTAACAGGTTTTTTTAAGTGTATATTCTGGAGCAAAGTGCAGAAAAGTTGTTTGAAAAAGGATAATTAATTTTTGTTTCACATACTCGGTGGTTCTTTTATTTCATTAATAAATATTACGGGGAATTTTTTTAAAGCACAGGAGCAGGTGGATAAGTTCTTGGTGAAAAAAATTGAGATGTTCGATGTAATAAAAGAACTGCAAGTTTTAGTAGAGAATCGAGAACTAAGTTTGGATGATTACAATCAAAAGATCTTCGAACATGCAGTTACTTACAATGACTTAATTCATCAAACTTGGAAGTTACTGATGGGCTTGGAAATAACTCTTTATGAACAAGTTATTGAAGTCAATGAAACTTTCGAACATGCTTTAACTGAAATGGTCAATGCTTTCATTGAGTCTGCTCAAGCTGTGTTTGCTCAAATGCGAGCTAGGGAACAATCATACATGGAAGTTTTGAATGATGCTGCAATCAGATACATGACTGTGGCTAGCTTGCAACCTGATTTCGTTATGCCAAAGGAATTAAGGCCGGTTAGTATTGTATCAGTATTTTTACTACAATTATTTTTCCCACATTCCAGTTGATGGTTGAGAAAGAAATTTTAGTAAATGCTCTGGCTATGTCACATGAAATGCATTTACAAGCAATTGACAATAGGGAAGATCGATTGGTAAATAGAGCTAACACATGGCTGAATAATTTAGTGAGCAACTTGCAAAGGTTGCACACTTCTATTTTTGGTAGGTAACAACGGGTGATTTTCATAATTTCTTTGTAGAGATGAAACAAAGCGGAATCGCAGTAACATACTAGAAATAAATCACTACCTTGATATTCAAAGAGAAGAATTTGATGAATTGGCAAACTTTCATCAAAGAACTGGCATGGATCTGGATATCTCAGCTGCTCTAAGTTAATTCATACATAATAGAGTAAAAAATATTTTATTATAAAAAATGAATAAATATTCTTGTTGTTTGTAACGTTATTTTTTGTTGTTTCCAATCCATCACTTTCTATTATTTTTAACATGTATCTTCATTATTTTTTCTTTAGTGACTCCATGTAAACCTCCAATCCTTTCTGGACCAGTGGTTGATTTACAAAGAAGAGGAATTTGTCCAAATCTTCTTTTCTATTATCAGCAAGCTCCTAAAATATAAGAGCAAATCTTTTAATTCACTACTATTTAATTAACAAGCAAGAGCTAAAACAATGAGCAATTATTAAGATACATTAAATTTAATTCTTTTTTTGCATAAATTTAACAAAAGTTTTATTACCTGAACTGCCTTACTTCGTAAAGCCTGCTTTGTTAAACTTCTGGCCAAAGGATTAATTTTTGCATATTTATGAAAAAACTTCTTAGCTTTGTCAATAACCTCATCTCTATCTAAAGCAGTTTCATCAACGAGACCTACTTTCAACGCTTGATCAGTCTTAAATAATTTTCCAGTTGTTAGTGCTAGTTCTGTAGCTCTAGTGCTAATCGTGTTTTTCATTGTAGAAATGAACCAAAAAGGAGCAACAATGCCTAATTGTGTCTCATTTAAGCCAATAGTAAAACCGTTTGCCATTATGCGATATTCACAGCTCATTGCAAGTAAACAACCACCAGCTGGTGAATGACCCTAAAATAATAATTTCCTCAATGTAGCTACCACAAAATGAAAATTAAATATTAACAATAATTGCTGCAACTGTAGGATATGGAGTGGAATACAACTTCATCCAGACATCTTGCAAATTTGCCCAGAATGACTTCAGCCTGTCGGGGTCTGGTTTATACATTTCCATGATGTCCAGCCCAGCTGAGAAAATCGTCGGTAAGGACTAAAATCACACTCACTTAGAAAGAGGATAAATTTCATGCAAAATGTCCTCCACACCGATGTTAAAATCATACCCCTTGAGTTGTTTCCTTCTAGGCTATCAAGTGCACGGTTCAACTCTTTCAATAAGTCCAAATTTAAGCCATTTACGGGACTTCTTTGCATGGTAACTGTTGCAATGCCTGATTTACCATCAACTGCAACATCTACCAATTTTGGTTCCGAACTGTAACATCTTAAAGTGTTAAATATTAGTCTTGATGGTCTGAACATTGAATATGCCATTATAACAAATTAACTGTGTTAGGTGTGTCAAGAAGAGTTCAAACTTAAAATCTAAAATAGTTAATAACGGTCCAAAGTTCACATTAACGTTTTTTTTTTGTCGTTTCAAATTTAATGTATTTATATGCAACACGTCGTCAACATTTGTCATTACAGTCAGATCAAAACTGGTCGGATTCGCCAAAAGAGGGCACTGAGATAGCCAAAATCTCCAATTGTCAAATGTAGACGTAAATAATTATTTTGGTCGAAATAATAGGTGAATTTTCGCCATTAACACAGTAATTGAAAGTGATAACCAAATAAGTTAACCCCCACCATTAGAAAAGAATAATAGTTATACAAATGGCAAAAATGCTCTAGGTAAGTGCATTTAACAGCTGACAAGAGAATTAATTGACAGCCAAAATGACAAAAGTAATTGTTTTCAACTACCGGTTATAACTAGTAATTGGCGAAAATTCACCTAATATCTTTGTTCCTATACAGTTCTAAATCAGTTCAGAACTGTACTGCTCATGCGCTCTTGCTACAAGTCATGCGCTCTTACTAAAAATGCTGTGTATTTAACAAGAGCGCATGAGCAGTACAGTTCCGAACTGATTTAGAACTGTGTAGGAACAAAGCTTATATTTCATCTGATCGGTTTTTAAAATCGCCAACTCTCAAAAAAGAACGCCAGATTTGTGTCTGAGGTCTGAGGTAGCCAAATTGGCGATAAATCGCTAAATCTGGGCGCCCTGATTACAGTCACATTACAGTTATAAAGGATAGCCAACTTTAAAGGTAATTTGAGAAATGTCATGTGTTAACAATGTTGCCAATAGGAGCGGCTAAAGACAAAACTCCTTTGCCGGTTATTTACGATATATGGCCATTTGCACCGCCTATAATTGATCTAACTGATTCGTTTTAGTTACAAATAAAACATTCCATAGTTTGTTTTTAAACTAGGAGTAATTTGAATTTTGCCCGCCAAAAACTAACAAAATAATTGGCCGTCTGATAGCCGGTTTTACACAAGCTTCCAATTTTTAAACCTAAAAATTTACATTTCATAATCCATGTGACAATTTCAAATCAGTTTTAAACTTGCAAACAAATCTGTTGCTAAAACTGGTTATTTGAGAAATTTGCAAACCTCCTGCAAACCAAATTAACTTCTGATTTAGTATTACAGTAATCTACCACAGATTTATGAAGTAGCAGATTTCATGTAGAGAAAGAGGAATTGATATTAACTTAAGAGTGAGATATGTACATACACCCGTTTAAAAAGCATTCCTCATTCTAAGTCACGTGATCTAGGCTTTGAGTGGCATCCTTGTCGCATACATGAGCAAAAATTACTCACAGATATTCGCTATTTCACTCACATGCTGATATCAATCGAGAATGCAGGAAACATAAGGCACTGAGTGCGTTTTTTTGCATTCCATCCGGTAGTAACAGAAGGACCGGAATTAACGTAGCAATAAAACGCTGAGTGGAATTTTCTTTTCCGTTGTTGAATAACCTATAAGTTCTTAACAGCATAGCAGTCGATTAGATATTAAGATTGTTCTGTGATTCAAGAATTTATGCAGTGTAATTATAGCGGAGACAAATAGTGTGGAGATAGACGGAATATTGTATCATTATAATGCCGGAAGTAAGTTAATTAAGCTAACTGCGCTAACTGCTAGATTTCAAATTTGAATTTTTCCCCCACCATCACTTCCACTGGAGTGCGTTCAAAAATGGCGCACCCCGGGGTAAGAGTGATACCTAGGCGAACCTCAAGCGTTCAAAAATGAATTAAAGGAAACTCCCTAAGCGTTCAAATAAAGATTCGGGCGCACACTTTGGGTGCACTCCTCGTTCTTCGGTCGCGACAGGGGAAAAATTTACCGTCATGCGCAATGTGAAGCAAGAGTGCGAAAATCAGTTTCGATTAGCTAATTTCTTATTATTAAATCCGCTGTAAATTCTGTTAAGTAATCAAAATTTTTTATTAACCGTTAAATACTAAAATCACTGACAGTGATGACTGGTAATATGTCCATTTAACTTTAAATTATCCTCACATGACACACCACATGCACCCCAAGCGTTCATATACGGTGTGCACTCCACTATGAAACGTCACAACACCTCGCCGGGTCACACCTCACGCCGGGGTGTTCATTTTTGAACGCAACCCTGCTGTTCCACTGTCCCGAACGCCCGTAGCAAAAATTGCACCAGAGTTAGAATTGAACACAAAAAAAAACGTCAAAACTTTTACCACCAAAACCAAAACTAGAATCGTATCAATGAAACGCACCTACTGTGCATCTACCCTTTACATCATTGCAATCTACCTACCAGAGATAATTCTTTTACACAGATCACTCTATACAGTATAAGTCAATGCTGGGCAAGAGAGTCGTGGTGAGTTCATCCCCTCTACAAGCAACAACTGTAATCGGCGACAGTCGAAACATTACATTGCGCGTCGTTGGTTCTAGACGTGCCGATTTGAATTTGAAACTGGAATAAGCGCGAAACACTTGCGGAGAAGTATAAGGGGTGGTGGAACTGCTCCCCTACCGTTGCTCGGCCCTGGTATAAGTGATGACCAGAAAAAAGCGTACACGAAAAAAGCGCACACGAAAATTGCACACAAAAAAAAACACACAGCGAAAAATGCGGACAAGACAAAAGTGCACGACGAAAATTGCGCACACCGAAAAATGCCCACACGCAAAAATGCGTATACGGAAAATTGCTCACACCGAAAAATGCTCACATAGAAAAATGCTGCCAAAATGTTGCCAAAAAACAAAATTCCCAGATTTATTTTAGTTGGTACTTCACATTGTCGTTATATTTTATGCGCGTCTGTAATTTAGCGTCATATTAATATTTAATTTGCCCTAAATCTTATGATGTCGCAAAAACACAGAAACCTTTTAAATTGTGGAGTTGAAATTTCCTTTCCCCTAAATTTGTCACTAGCAGGTACTATTGCGAGATAAATAATTGGTACGGTTGGTTTGTAAAGTAGGCTGAATTTTCAAAATTTTAGCATATTGAAGTGCTCTTATATTCTAGAATTAGCAATGATGCAGCCTCCGAAAGAATCTTGTAAGGCATCTTAATAACTTACACCGACATTTTATAATTTTATATTTTTAGTACGAAATCGCATAAGCCAGAAAGTACTATTTAAATAGGGAAAATCGGCCGTACCAAATATTTATCTCGCAATGGTACATGTAACAGCGTTGCCGGTTGCATCCACGGGGTAAATTACGAGGTTGAAACAGACAATACTTCTACTCCTACCTTAAAAAATAATAATTTATTACTACCGAACAGCCAAAGTTACTAAATGATATACTAGAAACACAAAAAATATGACTTCTTTTCATTAAAATGTAAATATAAGAAAAATCCGTACGGAATGATCTTTGACTCCGCATGAAATCCGTACATGTACGGAAATTTCCGTACGGTTGGCAACCCTGCTTTACAAACATTCGTATAAAGATGTTCCTTTTTCAATCTGAAAGAGTGATGTATACTGACGTTTATCTGATCTGAGGTAAGATTTGTGGTAAAAGGAAAGCACCTAATGTTCGCGTTTTACGCTTAATATGTCCTTCCCCTGCCCCCTCAAGCACCACCTATTATTTTTGTGCTCGAAGCACATGTTCCCCCACCTTGAATTCTGCCCTGATACGGTGTCAGGGGTGTTTATCTTCAATGTATCATATCGTAACAACTTATAGATACTTTCCCTTCCAAGACTAGATGGCAGTGATATATCTGCATTCCAGGTATTTTCAATCTGCAAACGTTAAAGTGATTATGATGGTATGCCTGGTTGTTATTTCCTTTGTCTTGTCAATGTCTTGTCATTTGTCATTCGTTTTAAATCGTTTTGTGGTGTTATTGTTTTTATTTGTTTTGTGGTGTTATTGTTTTTATTTGTTTTGTGGTGTTATTGTTTTTATTTGTTTTGTGGTGTTATTGTTTTTATTTGTTTTGTGGTGTTATTGTTTTTATTTGTTTTTTTTTTTACTGATTTCATGTGTCTAGTATTTCAACGAACCATTGTGAGTGAGATTTAACTTTAACACTGTTCTGTTCGGATACAGTAGGTAAGTTATTTTAATGAAATCATAACACTGTTAAGAGTTTTATTTCTAGATATGGCTAGTCATATAAAATGTGTGGTGCCTGGTTGTACAACTGTTGAAAAGAGAAGATTTTTTCGATTTCCTAACCCTAAATTACATGTGGATACGTACTTTGACTGGATACGAGTTATAGGCAATCCAAAACTGAAACACGAATCAGTAAATTTTGTATATGATAAGCTACGAGTATGTGAAAGACATTTCAAAGCAGATGATTATTTAGGACGGGGTTTAAAAACAGAAGCACTCCCAACTCTTAATTTGGCAGGTAAAAGCTATAATTATGCTGCAATCATACATACAAATCATTTGTTTATTACGTGCCGATTGATTAACTGATAAGTAAGAAATTTTATATAGCTATCTCCTTTTATCTTTCATGAAATGACTTTTCTGCTTTCAGTCGGAAGTCACATTTGGTGAGATGAATAAAACGAAGTATATAAATGCTTTTACTTCAAACTTTTTAAAGAAAACTACTAAATATGCAAGGAAAATTTGAATTTAAATAATTGTGCTCGTAGTATAGTAAGAATTTTGATAAAGGGATTTGGAAAATTAATTGACAATTAAAAGTTTTGTTTATGAATACAGGCCTTAGTTTAGGTTTATTATAAATTACAGAAACAGTACAACTTGATGTTAACATCGATCTTCCTAATGAGGCAGACAAGATACAAATTAATATAACACCACCATCTCCATTATCAAGAACTCCTGAAACTTTACAAAAGCAACTGAACATTTCTCTACTAAGAAAATATATAGAAATGCAGATAAATATAGATGATGCCAAGGCAATTGATGTGCAGGAACCACAACCTGGTACTTCTACAGATTTCCAACCGAAATATGTTTCTGCCAAATCTGTATTAGAAGGTAATTTGTTGTAGAATTAAATACCTATAGTGATATGAGATCATTTTTCAAGGGAGCAAGATCCTTCCATTAGATGAAAACCGTGAATGCCAAATAATACCTGGACACAGTGGGCAATCTGCACAAGGTACCTAATGTTTACTGATAATGCTAGATGTTCATTTTATGTTGTTTTGCAGATGAGAAAAGGATACTTACAAAGAAAATCAAACAGAAAAGTATGAAAATGCTTTATATTATGTAATTGAATTGTAATTATTTTCTTTTCCTAGGATCATATCTCTCAGTGTTAGGAATAACAAGAGTAAAAATTTTACAGGAAAAGGAGCAGATCTTATACACAGAATTGAGAAAAATAGCGAGGAAAGCAAGGAAATTAGAAATGCTTATTACAAGAAACGGTTATATACAGTGAAGCAATTGATACAGACAACAGCATTTGAAAGACTGACCAAGAATTTTACGTCATTCCAATTAAGGTTTTTTGAAAATC
Organism: Dorcus parallelipipedus; assembly: GCA_958336345.1. Classification (NCBI taxonomy): domain Eukaryota; kingdom Metazoa; phylum Arthropoda; class Insecta; order Coleoptera; family Lucanidae; genus Dorcus; species Dorcus parallelipipedus. Next base: position 31,384,787 of record OY284475.1, read on the forward strand.
AGATACGAAATTCTAGTAGAAAGAAACAAGGCAGAGCGTACACTTTTCAAGATAATGCTGATGCATCAGCATTGTGGAAATGCAGTCCAAAAATGTATAAAATCTTATCAAATTTATTTTCTTTACCATCTGTAAGCACATTACGAAAAGTTTTAAGTCACATAATATTGGAACCTGGGATTTCAGATTCTATATTTCAATTACTAAAAAACAAATTCAGAAAGTGTAGTATACAAGATCGCGTATGTACTTTAATTTTTGACGAAATGCAACTTGCACCACATTTAGACTATTTAGAACATAAAGACAAAGTTATTGGATTTAAAGATAGTGGCTGGAATACTACTAATGAAATAGCAAACCACGTAATTGTTTTTATGTTACGTGGCATTCACAAAAACTGGAAACAGCCAGCAATGGCATCAGCAGAAATCGTACATTTCTACAAAGAGATAGTAAAAAGGGCAAAGTGCGCGGGCCTTAAAATAATTTCATCAGTATGTGATCAAGGCACAACTAACACAAAAGCGATTGATATGTTACTGGAAGATACAACAAGATCAGCTATAATAAATAACCAGCAAGTGGAAAATGGAATCATTAGAATTGATAATGAAGAAATCGTACCATTATTTGACGTTCCGCTCTTACTGAAGAGTATGCGAAATAATTTATTAACAAAAAATTTGTCTTTTGTAAAGGATGGTGTACAATTTACAGCAAAATGGGAACACATTCTTAATACTTACCTGATTGATAAGGAATATAATATACGAGTAATGAGAAAATTAACTGACTCACACATTCTACCTGAGAAAATAAAGAAAATGAAAGTCTCCATCTGTACTCAGGTCTTCAGCGAATCAGCAGCTGCAGCATTAAAATATTGTGCAACATTTAATGCAAAAAGTAAAGATGCAACAATCGGTGTCCCTTCAGAAGGATTGGAAACTGCTGAATTATTTATATTCTTAGATAAAGTTTTTGATAGTTTGAATTGTAGTAAAAGTAGTTCCACACCTGGGAAACCATTGAAAGAACCAGTTTCTGCAAAGTCTCTTCACGAAAAATTTTGGATTTCAGCACTAAAAATATTTGAATCAATGAAGTTTATCTGTGCGAAGCCGCAGAATCGCAGTAAACCACCAGTTTTACATGGTTGGGTGAGAACTCTCAAGGGCTTTTTGACGATTAAACATAAACTGTTAAAGCTGGGTTTTAAAACATTCACATGTAGATATTTTAATCAAGATCCTATAGAGATTTTTTTCTGTTTAGTAAGACAATATGGTGTAAGAAATACTAATCCTAGCTGCTACCAGTTTCAAAATTATTATAAATCTCTATTGATCCAAAATTTTGCAAATACACAATCAAGATTTTCTATTAGCTGTAGATTTAAAACAGTTGATGCAAACACATACAAAGACAAATATCCCAGATACGTGGCATCCTCTTGAAACTACATTAGAACAGTCATCGTTAACAGAAGATGCTGCAGTGGTGTATATAAGTGGCTATTTGGCAAAAAATGTTATACCCATTATAAAAGACTGCGACACATGTAAACAAAATCTATTATTACAGGACTCTCCAGAACCATACCACAAATTTGTAGAACTAAAGGAAAGAGAAGGTTGTAATCTGCAGTATGTAAATGATACTGTTTTTACTAATATGAAGCAATTATACTTTATTTTGTATTCCGCCATACCAACAGTACTACATGTAAACTATATATTAGAAAGATTACAAAGTTATGTAAATTCTCAAATTAATTTTAATTTTACTGATTGTCAGCATATCGAAAATGTGCAAAATATATTAGTTAAGAAATTTATTCTTTTATACTTATATTCTTATTTAAAAAGAGTGAACAATATTGCATTAGGAAAAATGTATGTAAAAAATCCTGTGTTTGAACAGGAGATGATGAAATATTATAAATTTTATAAAAATAAATGATGTGTAAAATATATGTAGTGTATTTATATTAACAGTATTACATAAATAAATATTGTTGTAAACAAAATTATTGCCAAAATATAAATTACATATAGTAAGTGTTTTTATCATAATAAAAACACTTACTATATGCAATTTATATTTTGGCAATAATTTTGTTCATTCAAAATTTTTAATTTGAAATATGTGACGTCACGAGTGACGTTCTCAAATTAATTTCCCTACCAAAACTAGATGGCTCTGAACTGGTTTACTTTATTTCTGTTATGTTGGCGTTCTAGATAAGGGTTTTCTATGTACGGTGTCTACAAGATGGCTACAAAACAAATACGTGTTATTGAAAAATGATTACTGTCAAATATTTTAATAAAACACTTAATTAAACGGAGACCTGGCTAAATTAATCAATTGCTTCGGAATCTGTGGAAATTTAGGGGTTCACATTTTTAAGACGTGACCGTGGCAATCGAAGAGGAGGAGGAGTAGGTATATATTTGCGTAATTGGGTACCTACCTTTTGCTAATATCAATTCAAGCGACACTATACAATATGGATTGTATTGAATTTACCAAATATTAAATTAATTGTTGGTACTGTAGACATCTTGCAAATTTGCCCAGAATGACTTCAGCCTGTCGGGGTCTGGTTTATACATTTCCATGATGTCCAGCCCAGCTGAGAAAATCGTCGGTAAGGACTAAAATCACACTCACTTAGAAAGAGGATAAATTAGTATAGTAGGTATATATTTGCGTAATTGGGTACCTACCTTTTGCTAATATCAATTCAAGCGACACTATACAATATGGATTGTATTGAATTTACCAAATATTAAATTAATTGTTGGTACTGTAGACAGACCACCTGATTTTAATTGTATTACCTTCTTAAATGAATTTGAAGACTCAATGAGTCATTGAGCCAAATGAATAAAACGAAGCAAATGCTTTTACTTCTGTTATAATTTTTTTTAAAGCTTTAATACGTGGAAAATTTTCGAATACAAATCATTATACGATTCTATTTATTAAAGTTTTTACTACGTTACAGGCAGAATTATTTAGAATTTCATTTTTCTTCAAATATTTGCAGTTTTCATTGAAAATTTTGAAGTAAAAGCATATGCTTCGTTTTATTCATCTGGCCCAATGTATTGAAATTTCTGACCAAATACTTGTTTGTGGTGATTTCAATATTAATATTTTAAACCCAGACAATCCTGCAACTGTTTTGTTAGTCTTTAATCTATGGTGTCTACAAAAGATGACTACAAAACAAATACGTGTTATTGAAAAATAATTACTGTCAAATATTTTAACAAAACACATAATTAAACAATTTTTAAAATTCATTTCAGTTTTTGTATGTCACGCCTCTACAAATACGTTCCCGTAAGTTTGTACTCGAAGCTCATGGGTTTAAAACTCAACTGTGTTTAGTGCGCAAAATTCAGAGCTAACGGGAAAACGCCTATAATGAAGTCGTTCATAAAAGAACTGCAATTCTATTGTGAACGACTTCATTATATAAAACGTGTTCAATTCTTCGCGAGTTACTTCATACTTCACGCGTTTTCTCATTGTGCATAAGCCTTTATGGTAATGCAATGTAATTTACCGCTGGGTAGGTATCAAACAAAAGAACAAATGTGACAGTTATAAAGTCATTTTTAATATGTATTTCACAAAAAGAATTAAGTACGTGTATAATGACAGTTTTATCTGTGGTTTTATTAAGTATTTTCACGTGTGATCAGTGGCGGCTCGTCGGGGTGGGCACTGCCCACCCGGTTAAACTTTGTCGATGCAATTTAATCTTTAAAATAATTTTATAATTTAATAATTTTTCAAATGTTGCCCACCATATGCATATCTTGAAGAGCCGCCATTGCGTGTGATTGTTTAACGTTAGCTGCAATATCGTATTCCCTCCTAAACTAAACGAATCTTTAAATCCGACAGGTGCAGCATCGATAAGGGGGGAAGTGATTTGGGTCACTTGACTCACTTTAGATTGACTTTACTTTGACAAATAAAATAGACAAACAATGGATCAAACAATGAATATGTGATCCTTGGTAAAAGTGAACTGATCTCCGTTGCAAATAAAAGACAACATAATTCCCTCCCAAGGATCGGGTGTCGTGGTTTGGGTGTTTGTTATTAAATAAAATAGGTTCAACATACAAATCATTTGTTTATTACGTGCCGATTGATTAACTGATAAGTAAGAAATTTTATATAGCTATCTCCTTTTATCTTTCATGAAATGACTTTTCTGCTTTCAGTCGGAAGTCACATTTGGTGAGATGAATAAAACGAAGTATATAAATGCTTTTACTTCAAACTTTTTAAAGAAAACTACTAAATATGCAAGGAAAATTTGAATTTAAATAATTGTGCTCGTAGTATAGTAAGAATTTTGATAAAGGGATTTGGAAAATTAATTGACAATTAAAAGTTTTGTTTATGAATACAGGCCTTAGTTTAGGTTTATTATAAATTACAGAATTACTGCCCACCCGGTTAAACTTTGTCGATGCAATTTAATCTTTAAAATAATTTTATAATTTAATAATTTTTCAAATGTTGCCCACCATATGCATATCTTGAAGAGCCGCCATTGCGTGTGATTGTTTAACGTTAGCTGCAATATCGTATTCCCTCCTAAACTAAACGAATCTTTAAATCCGACAGGTGCAGCATCGATAAGGGGGGAAGTGATTTGGGTCACTTGACTCACTTTAGATTGACTTTACTTTGACAAATAAAATAGACAAACAATGGATCAAACAATGAATATGTGATCCTTGGTAAAAGTGAACTGATCTCCGTTGCAAATAAAAGACAACATAATTCCCTCCCAAGGATCGGGTGTCGTGGTTTGGGTGTTTGTTATTAAATAAAATAGGTTCAACTAAGTTTTATTAATACAATTATTGTCTGAATAAGTACACGTGTATATGATGTAAAATATGGCTACTACTACTGTTTGTTGGCAATACCGTGAAGGGCGTCCCTGCATGTGTATATTGTGCACATGCGCATTACCTATCACAACATCGGGAATTTGAAAGTAATAATAATGAACTTGTCTAAAGTGTGTTGAAAAATTTTAACAAATTAATGATTCACTTTTTTTCTAAAAAATAATCTACTTTGCGTTCACAATGTGGCACCAAAAACAGTTTCACAACGTGGCTCATTGTGAAACTGTTTTTGGTGAAATTTTAGTCAATTTTTAATTGAAAACTTTTAATACCGATGCCCGTATTCTTAGTGCTTCCTCGAGGAGTTCCTCGTGCAAGGCTTCCTCGCGATGTTGCCAACCTAAGCGGTTAGAAATTCGACATTATTCATGGTGTTTCCTTAAGACGTTTGTGGCGTCTATTCTTCTGAACGCCTCGGTACGCGTTTCATAGGCGATTCCATGAAAAAAGCGTACACGAAAAAAGCCCACACGAAAATTGCGCACAAGAAAAAGCCCACAGCGAAAAATGCGGACAAGAAAAAAGCGCATAACGAAAATTGCACACACCGAAAAATGCCCACATGGAAAAATGCGTACACGGAAAATTGCCCACATCGATAAATGCTCACATAGAAAATTGCGCACATGGAAAATTACCCACACCGAAAAATGCCTACAGAGAAAATTGCGCACACAGAAAATTGCTCACAACGAAAAATGCTCACCCAGAAAAATGCCCACAGAAAAATACGCACATTATATTTTATTTTCACATAAAAATGAAATTTGTGTACATATCCATTAACGTACATGGTGTGTTAAATCGTTGATTGAAGTATTTATGGCAGTAAATACTTCAATCAACGGTTAAATAACGTGCCTTTTTTTTAATTTCTCCTCGTAGTTGGCTGTGAATTACTAGTCGTGAACTAGCCTTGCTTGAAACTTAAGTTGACATAATATATTGTATCATGAACCTCATGTTTTTTATTAAAAGAAATTGCTGAATTTGGTAATTGTACTTGTTACTCCGTACTTGCATCACGTGAATTGCCGAACTTAATAAATGTCACAAGTCATAAAATACAGTTTGTTAAATGAATCATTTTACGCACGTCATTGATTTTATCCGTATGAAACACATCAATACTTTCAAGCCTAGTAATAAACAGTAAATGTTACTTTACAAATAACGGACGGCCTCCCGCATAGCTGCGTCTACCAGCAATATATGTTGATCTACTAACTGCAGTAGGTTGAACTAAAATTTTCTTATTGTATTTTACTTGCCACCGGTATTTTACAAAAATAAAACGTAGGTTGTAACATGTTATCATAAAGTCCCGTGATCCCAGTAGGCCTTGGATGTGTAAAGGGCACGTCTTTTCTTAGAAAATTGAATGACGTTTATAATTTAAATGTGTCACATTAGGCATTAGAATTAAATTCGACAATATGAAGCGACGCACAGTGGGGTATTTGTCCGATTTAGCTGGCCAAAATTATTTCTGTTGCATAATAGATTCAAAACGTGTTTAATAACTTATATATGGTATTTGAAGGCAGCAGAAACAATATCGTGAATGATCTAAAAAAATTCAAAAATGTAACAAAAATTACAGCATTCCATTAGAAATAAGCGAATAGATAAATACTTCCGGTGCAACCGGAAGTGATTGAAACTAATTTCATTAATTTTATTTTATTTAAAAAGATCTGTGTGGAACACCTCCATCACATAAATTTCCAATTTCTAACTAAATCTTTAAAAAGGTTTAATGAGTAGTTTATGTAAGGTAACCTCTGCATTTTTTGTTTCAGCTAATAAGCGAAGAATCGCATGATTCCGCGGCCGCGTTTTTAATAACTATAAAGCTAGAACCTTCCTCTTTCTACTTATGAATTAATAAATATCGGGACGCATCCTGAAGTATAACAAATCCTTTAAGTTATGTTGATGTTGGCTTTAAAATGTATTAAAAATGCACTTCTTTCAAAGTGATTTAACTACGTTAAAATCAATGCAATTGTAATTGAAATGATTCAAATACATTTACACTTACCCACTTCAGAACAGTACATAATTAGTCGCGGTCATATTTTTTTCGTAAAAATATAATTAATTTCTAAGTGTAGTACTGCAAAATATGCCGAGAAAAAAGCGCGTGCACTTTGCAGACGGTCCAGATCAGACTGACAATAATAAGCAAGACGTAAGATATGGGGAAAACAAATTGTGACCTGTTGTTTCTCATATATTCAAGATTGTCACATAACCATTTATTTTTATCTAAAATAAATTTGAGAAATTGACTTTTGGCCAGCTAAATCGGGCAAATACCCCAGTGTGCGACGTGTAAATCTTTGCCGTCAGCAAAATAGGCACCATGTTCAACAACTATCATGAATATGCTTTAATATTGGAATTTTTCTTTAATATACACGTTCCTAGTCTATAGCGTTTTGAAATGTGTCGATTGATTAACTAGAAATGTCATTCTGATTTTCTGATTAATTAATTACTTTAAGAAAAGACACTGGGACTTTATGATAACATGTAACAAACTTAACGAATTTTGATATGTTTACGTCAGTTTACGTTACGAATGTCAATAGTGATACGAATTATTTCAACAATGACTGGCTTATTATCGTTTTAAGGCAGAAATTTAGTATTTTACTGTAAAGTTTAATAAAAATTTTAAAGATAGTGGTGCGTTGGTATTTATTTTGTAAAAAGACTTGTAAAAGTGACCCTAACCTCTCATTGCACACGTAAGTGTTTTCCATAGGCGTCACATACTAAAGTATAATAGTTTTTACTATTTGTTTGTAGCAATGTAAAACTAACGTTGACATTTGTTTTAAAAGTAATTATATCTAAGATTGCACATCTCATGGCTCACTCTCGCCTGTTTTCAATAAATCGCATGGTGTTTTAAAAACATTTATGGCCGTATTCACCATTCCTCAGTTTATTTAAAGGTCAGTTAAGCTGTTAACAGACTGTTAAATGTAAGAGCTGTATTCACCAACCACTGTTAAGAGCTAATGTTGTGTCAAACTCACTCTTTTAAGTTAATTATGCATTATTTGGCAGTTAATAAAATTTATCGCTTTGTTATAAATAATTACACTTGTGTAGTACAACAAATAGAGTTAATTTAAATTAAATTTACTCTTGACTTAACAGAGATTTAAATTTTAATGGTAGCTTAGTAAACTGACTGTTAATTTCTGAATGGTGAATACGGCCGTTAGTCCCTTTTTCACAAATCGCCTCTGTTGCTTACTGAAAACAAATACGAGTTATGTTGGAGTCTACCCCTTGTACCCCTCTGCCCACCAATTGCAAGTCTCTAGTTCTAGTTAATAGTAGGTTGGTGTCAGTCACAGATTTATCAATTATCAAGTACAGATTCCCTGTAAAGAAAGAGGAATTGATATTAAATTAAGAGTGAGATGGCATATATTCCCGTATCAAAAGAATCTTTATTCTAAGTCACGTGATCTAGACTTTGAGTGACATCCTTGTCGCATACATGAGCTACAATTACTCACAGATATTCGCTATTTCACTCACATGCTGATATCAATCGAGAATGCAGGAAACATAAGGCACTGTGCATCTACGCCTTACCAGATCATTGGTGTCAATTTGACAGAGTGTGACAGAGCATATTGTGCACAGCATATTGTGGATCATATTATGGTTAGGGGATGACAACTGTTAATATTACTTGGCATTTTGGCAACAGGAAAGTTAAACTAAACATCGTTGTGTTCCAAACTATGAAGAAAGGGAAGGACGGAGGTAAATAATTGGTAGTTTTATCTTATATAGAAATGCATACAGAGTGGACCAATATATATGCTACCTCATGTGTTCTGCTTGCAGATTTTACATACCTGGAGAAGAGCGCATGCAAAGGATTTGGTTGGAAAGAATTGGTACACCAGTTCTCTTTCAGCAGGTATAAGAAAACTAAAAAAAGCTATCCAATATGTGAAAGACATTTTAGGCTTTTTGTCGCGAGGTACCGATTCATCAACGGTTAGACCGAAGCGGTACTTGGCGGTACATACTCTTACCTTTTTTATTTGCATTTCATCTTTTTCTAATGTGACATGTCGCGAAAATACTCCGGTTCCGGTAACGTAAACAAAAATCTGACAACGTTGAGTTTATGTTTAATTGTTGAACTCTGTAGATGTATTTGGTTTTTATTGATATTTGAAATATGTATTGAAAGCACCATTGAAAGTAATAAGTCAGTTTACATACCGATCAAAAAAATTCCTGCTTCTTTAGCGCTTACAATTACTGTTACATCAAAACCTTGATGATTTAATGTAATTTCCACAAATTCTTCACTAGCCATTTCTTTATTTTAATTATTGTAATTATTACATATAATTATTACATGTAATAAATTATTACATAATCTTCAAAAAGGAAACAAATTAGATATAGCAGAAAATTTAGAAATATTTTTAAATTATGTAATAAATTATTACATAATATTCAAAAAGGAAACAAATTAGATATAGCAGAAAATTTAGAAATATTTTTAAATTATCATTTACTTTCCAAAACAGTTCTTAATGAACAAACATCTTTTCCTACTGATAATTTTTTCAAATCCATTAATTGGAATTGCATTTGATTTGATAATTTAGTATTTGAGGAAGAATCAAACGTATGTGAACTGTCAATAAGACGATTAGCAAACTAATGACAATTTAGTTTTGACAAATGCATCTTTTTCTCAAAATTATTTAACTGATAAGACTAGTTTAAATTTTAATATTACTAACAACTCCTCTAATAATCATATACCATATATATTACCTTCTTCTTTTACACATTCTTCTTATTATAACAATTCTTATACATTTTTTACTGATTCTATTAATACAGAACAACATACTAAGAATTCTTTTACATTATTTTCTACTTCTTCTTTTAATAATCAAATACATGATCATTTAACACCACCAAATGAAAATTCATTTCAATTTCAATTATCAGAAGTTAGATTTGACAGTGACATTGATTGTAATTCAAATCATTTGTCATTTAAGGATAATGTTATAGAATCATTTACACAAGAGCCAAATTTATTACACAATAACAATTCCTTTACATTATTTTCTACTTCTTCTGTCAATAATCAGATACATCCTCATTCAACACCACCAATTAAAAATTCATTTCGGTCTCAATTATCAGAAAGAAAATTTGATAGTGACATTAATTCTAATTTAAATCATGTCATTTAAGGATAATGTTGTAGAATCAGATGCATTAGAACCAAATTTATTATCTTCAGATTCTCTTAATTATTCTCAAGTTTCAAAATATTATAATTTAAACTATAATATTTAAATAGCGACATCTTTCGATCGCTTGTTGATCAACAAGCGATCGAAAGATGTCGCTATTTAAATGTCTATTACTTTCATCGCATTGGCGAATAACCCTGGGACATATCGGTTTGGTTTGCAGTGGAGTTCTCGGGCTACGGTTCTGCTGATGAAGGCCCAACTAGGCCTGAAACAGCTGTACAGAGCCTGGTCGGGGAATCCGCTGCAATCAAAACCGATTTGCACAAAATTTTTTAAACTATAACGTTAATGATGTTTTTCATTATCCTCCTAATTTTACTCACAAATTTAATGAAAATATTCTTAATTTAACAAATATAAATTTTTCATCATCTGAATTAAATATTTTGAAACTTGGATTAAAATTCTCACCTACATCAAAATTAAATATCAATTCTATTAAAAAAATCATAATTAATGTTGAAAATATAATTTCAAAATTAGACAATAAAATTAAAATACCTACTCAAAATGAAATTTCTCATATTATTAATATTGAACTTACTAAAAATAAACATAAAAAACTAAGTATTTCTCAAAAAAGTTTCCTTAATAATATAAAACTTATTAAAAATAAAATCACAAATTCAAATATTGTTATTTCCAAATCAGACAAAGGTCAAAGCTTATTCAAAACTTTATTGCAATCCAATCCTTTACCATCTTATGTCACACTTTTAAATAAATTTCTTAATAACAATAAAAATTATTCTTTAGTTAATATTTATAAACTTAAGACAATGAACCCACAAATCCCTAGATTATATGGACTTCCAAAAACACATAAAGAAAATTATCCAATACGACCTGTTGTCTCTTTTATTAACTCTCCAGCACATGTTTTATCAAATTTTTAGTCTCTTTTTATAAAATTCATTTACAATATAAACCTAAATTTAGTATCAAAAATAACTCGTGTCTAAATAAAAACCTGGTCAAGTAGGCTACATTTAGTAATTCTGCTATATAAATACAATGGATAAATTCAAAATCACAACCCACTTGACCAGGTTTTTATTTAGACACGAGTTACTATTGAACTTATTGAAAAACTTAACTTAACTCATATAACTAGTAATTCCTTTTTAATTTCCTTAGATGTTTGTAACCTTTTGACTTCTATTCCTGCCTCTGAATGTATGGAAATTATTAATGATCACTTACTTTCTTCTGATTTGTCAACAGAAAACTTTAGATTTATCCAGTCACTATTAAAAATTAGTCTTGAACAAAAAATTTTTGTATTTAACAATAAATTTTATTGGACATTTAAGTAGCTGACGAAGGCCCAACTAGGCCTGAAACAGCTGTATAGAGCCTGCTCGGGGAATCCGCTGCAATCAAAACCGATTTGCACAAAAATTTTCAATAAAGTTATTCACAAAAAGATGGTTTAGCAATGGGATGCGGATTATCTCCTCCTTTAGCGGATCTTTTTATGGATAATTTAGAAAATGAATATTTTTCTTCTATGAATCTTTGTAAAAAATATATTAAACTTTATGCTAGGTATGTTGAATTAACGAATCGATATCGGTATAGAGTAATTTAGCATTGTTTTTAAATTATTTTTAATTTAATTATAATGAAAATCGTACAAAAACGTTTTAGAAAGATCTAATAATGCTGCATGAATTTAATAATGTTATTTTAATGTCCACTAGTTATAACAAACAGAGCATACACTACAGCCCGGTGTTTACTTGCACAACAGGGACGTTGATGATCGCTGGCGCCCTCTTACAATATATATACTCTACATATAACTAATCTACATATAACTCACAACAATAAGCTGACATATTGTGAAAAATTACGGGTACTGCGTTACTGTTTTTATAATTTAGATTGCACGCTTGATGACAACTTCCTCGGTACCTGATAGTTAAGTGACAATGATCGCGTACTTTTATATCAGTAAAATTGTTGAATGGTTTTAAACAAACGTGACAATGTGTGGCATTTTGATATTCACACTCTTCTTTTACCGTTAATTTTTCACACTGTATCACGTTCGAAAAAATATCATTAATTTCTAAGCCAATTTTTTCTAGTTCATTGACAAACCAGCTTACACAATCTTTCCCAGTATGTAATCTGAATTTTGAAAGTGCTGGATTATATGAACAGAGTAAAAAATATGATATAGAAAAAGGTTCATGTTTTTGATGCTTTATGTTTTTATTTGAAGGTTTTAAATCATAAAATTTTTTCAATATACATTCTATGTCCGCATAAATTACAAAGGGAACCTTCTCTTTATTTTTAAAATTTTTAAATGTTGGATATTTTTCTCTTTCAAGTGGTATAGTAATTTTAGTTTTATTTACATCTCTGCACGAAATTATGTGCCTTTTCAAATTCTCTTCTGATCTGAAATGATTTAGACAACGTTCACAAAACCACTTTTTATTATGTAAGTTACCGATTTGTCCGTGAAGTAGACCTGACAAATTTTTTATTAAAGCAAAATGAAATGTAATCTCTGAGTTTACATTTATGTTAATTTCATCATCATCATCAGAATTTTCTTCTTCTTCACAGGGAATCATTAATAAATTAATTCGTTTTGTAAAGTCGAACTTACTCAAGGAAATTGGTAATACTTCTGTTTTCTCTATTGTAAATATGTTAATTGAAAGTTCGTCTAATAACTCAAATTTTTTAACGTTCTTCAAACTAATAGGAAAATTAATACCTTCAAATTTTAAAACATTTGAAAAATGTGGATAAGATGATACACGATTTTTTATGTGCAGGTGCAGGATATAAAGCTGCAACGATTGACCATAGAAAACAATATTTATCGTTGTTTAGTATATTTAAGACACACTTTTTATTTTTAATAAAATTAGGCATTTCAACATACGTTGAAATACTTCCGGTTATAGGTGTATAATTATTAATGTTAATTTTTAATTGTAAAATCTCATATAGAGCTCATCCGCTGTCCCTTTCTTGAAATTCTTCTAATTTTGATAAAATTTTATTTTTAACGTTTATTTCGTACCATTCTTTTAAATTTGTAGAGTGATCAATAATGTGATTTCTAGTCATAAAATGTTTGATATCGGTTTCACCATTTTGCGGTTTAACAAAGTTGGCTAAAAATATTACGTTTACTTTTAAAACACTTTTCTATAAGATTTTAGAAAAAATAAATTTGGATCTTTAATGCTTAAATTACTTACTGCACCAGTCCTCAGTCTATTTTTAAAACATGACTCTAAATCCTGCCAAACCAAAGACTTTCTCTTTTGGTTTCTCTTTTTTCTTAATTGTTGTTTAAAAATTTCTCTGTAATTTAATAAAAGTGTTAAATACGATTCGATTTTCGAATAATTTGGAATTTTTTCTTTATCTAAAACCTTAAAGTATTTCTTGGTTAAAAAAATTATTTGTTTAATGAATTTAATCCATTTTAAATAATCTTTTTTTGTTTTAACTAACATACCAACAGTTTCGATTTTCCACCCAACTGCTGACTGAAATTCATGATTGACACTTTTTTAAGTGTGTGAGATTTATGCAAGCGTTATTTATACACTAATATTTGTGTGCTGTTACAACAAATTTTAATTTCAGAATCAATTGACGTCAATAAAATATCTGTAAAAATCATTTTAATATTTAGATAGCAACAAAATTGAAGTGCTTAATTGCATAAAAAATGTACACGTGTTATGCTTTCTAAGTAAATTATGTTTTCCACAAAGTTTGCAGAATGTTTTATAAAAATATGCACATGTTCAATTGACGTCAGCAAAATGTCTGTAAAAAATAATATAGCTACACATGTTCAATTGACATCAGCAAAATGTCTGTAAAAATCATTTTAATATTCAGATAGCAACAAAGTTGAAGTGCTTAATTGCATAAAAAATGTACATGTGTCATGCTTTCTAAGTAAATTATGTTTTCCACAAAGTTTGCAGAATATTTATAAAAATATAGACGTGTTATTTTCAATTTGTTTCCAAATAAGCAAAATATCAGAATGTCTGTAAAAATCATTTTTAATAGCATACACGTATTGTTTTCAATAAAAATAGTTGAATTTATGTAAAATTAGATTAAATTTCATATAAATACTATTTCACAGAGAGATAGTATCCAAAAAGTACCCGGCAGAAAACCAACAACATTAAAAATGGCAAACGTACCGTGCACGTTGATAGTACAAAGCAATGATGTAAACGATTTACCGATAAAAATGTTATATGCTGTGTGCAAACAATTGTTCAGGAAAGATTTCTTCATTGTATTTATAACATAAGTTGCTTAATTTTTTTTTTATAGTTATGGAATGAGGTCAATACGTACGATTGGCATTGGAGACGGAAGAAGAGATGACTTTGTTCCAGCAGGCGATGATGAAATTTTCTTTCAACACAATCAGCAAGACGATGATGAACGTATGATAGGAGGGAATGAAGGAACATCGAAGAGAAAAATTAAATGGACGCCTGTTGATACAGTTAAAAGCGTTGAGGATGATAGTGTTAAAAAGAAAATTAAAATTTTAGAAAACAAAGTAATAAACTTGAAATTCCTAAATTTAAGGCAGTTTTTGATGAAGATGCACATTTATTTAATGCGCAAAAATATTCTATAGTAATAGATGATGAATAAAAGTATTATATATGTAGTATATGATTCAATAAAACATAATTAAACATTTATATTGTTTTATTATAATCTTTAACAAACCATTGATATAATAAATTAACATAATCCTTGACGCAATTTACTAATTATATTGATCTAAATCTATAATATTATTTAAACCCTAATATTTAGAAATTTTTTTACAATCTTTAACAAACCATTGATATAATAATAAAATTTCTTTATTATAGCTTGTTATTGCAATCACACAATTTCAGCATATTTATGTGTGTGATTTGCGTCATTCTGAGATATTGATGTCTGTAAAAAAAAACTAGATGAATAAAAATCAATTATAAAATTTCTTTATTATAATTTCTTTAGGTTACATTCGTGCAATTTAGCGTATGAATCACTGGTACAACAAATTTACATGATCTTTGGCGCAATTTAACTTATTATTGGTATGTAAATTACAATGATTTTGAAAATAATTTCGTTTCAGTATACTTAAATTCGGACACGTAAGCTGATTTAAATCTATAATTTGATTAGTTATAATTTTATTTAACACTTTCTCCTTGTTTAGTCCCTTCACGAAGATGACTTTGTCTCCGACGATGGATTTGATGTAGTTACCGATGTTTTCCTGCGGTAAGTAGTAGTCGAGCGAAGTATCCCAGGCCAGACCGTGTAAATTTCTAGTCGTCCAATCGACGTGACTCCTCAATTTTCCATGAAACCAAGACGAAGTTTGCGGTGACGATCCGAAGGCGTGATGTACGAGTTTCATCTTCATATCGAATATCGCCACTTCCTTGATTATAAACTCGCTGTCTTTGTACTGGAAACCTTGGATGTCGATTATGTACCTACATTATTTCTTTCTAACTAACGAGTGCAAAGCTTCGTTGTTGTTTTTTGTACTAACAGATTACAGATGCTGACACCCTTATATACTGTTTTTTTAGCTTACGCAATGTTATTTTATCTTGTGCAATATTATTTTATTTTATGCAACATTATTCTTATCTATCCAACTGTTATGCGTATTATCGAAACCTAACCATTTCACAAACACTTTATTTTTATTTCTTTTTAAAATTTTCGCCACAAGATAAACGTCTGGATATTTTACTTTTTGCAATTGTTCTCTATAAAATCCCCCTAATATATCGTTTCCAGTTGCGTCTTTTAATAAATAAGTGATCGGATTTGTGAGTTGTACTTTTCGAATCGTGAAAATTTCGGTAGACCAATTAGGCATATATTTTTTATCAAAAATTCCTCTAATTTTTGAAATGCGTACGTGATCGCCGACATTGAATTTTTTATTCTTAACGTCAACTGACATAATGCTGCTATACACCGTGTCTAATAATTTCTTTTCGTTTTCTTTTCCAACTTCAATCGGTTTCATGCCGATAGTTCTGTGCTTTGTATTGTTGTATTTTTCCACAATATGTTTTAATATGTTTACCCATTTGTAGTTACCTTGCAGACTAAATTCTCTAAACAACGACGACTTTAAAGTCCTATTTAGACGCTCCACTATCGACGCTTTTTTCTCACTGAACACACTATAATGGTTTTTGTTAATTTTTTAAATTCTTTATTGAAGAACTCTTTTCCTAAATCCGTTTGCAGATTATTAGGTGCCTGTTGTTGTTCCTTGAATACTTTTTCCATGGCATTGCTGACTTCCGAGCCGGACTTATTCTTTAGAGGAAACGCCCAAACGTATTTAGAAAAGCAATTAATCACGATCAATATGTATTTATAACCGTTATTTTCCTTAGCGTAAGGAATCATTTCCACCAAATCGGCTTGATACTGATCGTTTAGAGATTTAATGATTACTTTACGCCTTTTAAAATTAATTCTAGCAGGTTTGTGAATTTCTTTCACTACTTGTTTTTTAGTACCCGTTATTAGATTTGTCATTTTTTTTAATTCGATGATTCGAGCTTCTTTCAGTTCCTCAATTTTCGAGTTTATTTCATTCGTATGACTCGTATTACCGGCCGTCTGTGATGCTAACAATAACCTCAACCTATCAACGAGCTCGTTTGGATCGTCCCAGTGAACGTAATCCGCTTTATTATCGTTTACTTCCATAAACATCCCACTACCTGTATTAGTACGCATCAGTGGAGCGATAATATCTTTATACTTTGGCATTCTACTGCCAGCTATTTGTTCATTTGGATTATAATATCATCGATTAGCGTTAGTCCTAAGAATAATTCGTTTATAATTTTTGCCATCCTCTGTAGTATAATTGTGAGGAAATTTTTTGAACAGTAACTCGCACAAACCAGGAGTACCTTTGTATCGTCTATTTTTAATAATAATATCAGCGTCTTCGAGATTTAACCATGAATCACCGATTTTTAATTTTTCCGTAATTTTATCAAGTCTCACTCCATATTTGTGATCGAATTTTTTATTTTCATCGTCCGTGTACATTTCTTCGATGTATTTTCTAGGTAACGGATGATATTGATCAAAATAAATGTTGAACGATTCCTCACCGAGGTTTTTAAATCGGTTATCTTCTTCTTCTTCTGATTCGATACTTTCTAAAATCGACTCTTTAAATCTATCCGAGTCATCAGCTTCGTTTTTTGTCGCTCCAAAGTCACTTATCAAACGTTTCCTTACTGAAGGATATTTATTTTTAGGAGTTACTTGTCACGCAGACAGAATTCTAATCTATTCTAGACACGCACCGAATTTACTGGAAAAATTTAGCAATATTCGACGTTGTTCTCGAAGAGCGCTGGCTGCTATAAAGAGGAGCCGGAGCGCGGTTTTTAAATCAGTCTTATTTAGAAAGCGATGTGTAGTAAGCGAATTTATTAACGTTTAAGTGTTATTTTGTCAGATAAGTGTACAGCTCGATATTATTGTACTTTTATTGTGTGTAATGATCGTAGACATTAAAGTGTTTTAAAATAAATAAATAACGTTTAAATTTGTGAACCCGAAGTTGTAACAATATGTTTACTTGCTACCGGTTTCGACAATATAATGTCTTCATCAGGCAGTTAATAGTCAAAAATCATAATGATAAACATCATATTAATAAAATTATTGGAAAAGAAAAATATATTACTCAAACTGTAATGGCTGAAGGCAGGTTAACCTTATATTGTAGAAACCGGTAGCAAGTAAATATATAAAATAAAAAATTAGGAATTATTAATTCTCAACTTCACTTTCAACAATATAGGTTACCTAATTATGGATATCAACAGTAATATAAAAAATAAACTTTACAAATCCGACTTTGAAAGTTGCAGATAAAACGAAATGTAATAGATTTTATTGTCGAGTAATAGCGTAACAAACAACATAAAAAGTAATAGATCTATTACGTCCGTAATAACAAGAACAACGCTGGATAAGCGATCGTGAGCTAAGACTATGACGTCATAATGACGTTGCTGCTTCGTCATCTAGCAGTTTGTGAGCGTTTGCAAAGCCAAAAGGAATGGTTTAAGCACTGCTTATGAGTGCTCAAAGCAAGTAAGCGCGCAAACGAAACGCACCCTACGTAATCCCGCAAAATTAAGAATTAACGAACTTTCAGGTACTGCCAATTCCTCAGTGTGCCCAACACACTAAATTTGCTTCAATCATTTAAAAGTCACTCGGTACAAGTTTCACAAGAAGGCTTATTTGTAACACGAGTGGGGTTGAGGTACGATGGGCGAAGCGAAGCGAGCTCGGAGTGCCTCAACAGAACAAGTGGTACAATGCCTCTTGTGAAACGTCTGTAAAATATACTATTTTTTCTACTTTGCGTCACTTATTGAAAAAACTATGAAAAATATTGTCAAAAATTGGATCTCCTTAGTATCTGGGGAATTCTAGTTGTAATGCGTGGCAACACTGACAAGCTTTTGTCTGTTTTGTTTTTAAACAAATATCAAATTGACAAATTATTAATTTTTCTTGTCTAGCTTCATTGTGAGTATACTGTTAAATAACAAATAAATAATGAATTATTTAGTAAATTCTACCTACAAAGTGGTCAAGAATAACTGTTTGAGTTGGCAATACAATTAAAAGCATTTTTTTATTCGGCTATTTGCAACATTGTTGGTTTATTTGACGTAACCAGCGACAAGATGGGAGGTTATGTGAATAAAACTTAACGTTTTAATTTGTATTTGAAATGTCAAAGGGCGCTTGCGAAGTGACGGCTGTCAGGTCAAGCCCTCAACAACCGAAAGTTATTCCAGTTGTACCATTTAAAAATAAAATTCAGCTCTGCCAACTCAAACAGTGATTTTTGACCACTTTGTATATTATTTTCTACTGCAAAGCATGTGTTTGTCAAAAAGTAAAGAGGAAAAAGAGTGCATTCAATTATTCCAAATGAATTCATTACAAAAAGACGAAATTTGAAAATTTTTGTTTCTTGGCTAAAATTCGCTCACTACATGGAATTTCTAAAATTTCAAAATAGTTTAGGACTACTTTATTACTTAGGAATAATTCATCTCATTTAACCGAAAACCGAATTCGTATTTATAATAAGTGAAATCCCCATGCCGGAAAAGTTATCTGGGACGACTATAGAGTTAACACAGGTAAGTAACAGCGATGACGTCACTGACGCTTTTTGTGGATAAGGACACTGAAGTTTGAGTTGATATTTCAATAGCCCATGTGACTATCAAAACGATGCTATAAACATTTTGAACCCTTTCATAAAAAAATTATTGAGAAAATTAACAATAAAAACTGAAAAGTACAGTTTTAATTTCAACATTCCACAGTTTCTTAAGACCTTCCAAGGACATTTTTATTTATTTTTTCAGAACTATTTTTTTGTTATTTTATTAAATAACTTGTGACATGATAATATTGTTAATGTTGCAATTATTTCTTGTATATTTTTACAGGAATAATAGGACAAAATCAACAAGCAAAAAAAAACGCAAGTTTCAGATGAATATATTTTAAAATTTTGAAATTATCATTTTTTTTCTTAATTTACACTATAATTACAAAATAATATACGTACTTTGAATGTCTTTAAGCACTCACATTAAAAAAATATGCAATCACTCACAATATCTGCCAAATTTGTGTCATTTGTGTCAATGTACTTCCAAAGGAATGCTGAATACACAACACAACATCATGAAATGTACCTGTTTTGATTTCCTAATGAGATGAAAGACATTTATGTTGTACTTAAAAAAATTAACTTGAAGAACTTGAAGATACTGTAATCTCGTTGTGGCAGATACACTATACATACAACCAGTCTCATGCACCTCTAAAATAGAGGTTTTAATATAATATGGTTAGCACTCATTTTTACAACATAGTAACTTGGAAGAGTAAGTTATGAAAATTAAAACTGATTTAGCAAAAAAAATGGTATAAAAATATAAACTAGAAAAGTTCACGTAACAACCAAAAATGCAGTTTATAACATCTAAGTACCTAAAATTTACAATTCATCTTTTCTAGGTTTATCATCCTCATCTTCAGTCTCTGTTTCTTCTGTCTCTTCGACATTACCTCCATCAACACCGCCAGATTCGACGAACTTTGTTAATCCTTCTAGAGTTCTTGGGCCATTATAATCAATAGCCAATTTTTCTCCTTTAGAATAAAATTTGATTGTAGGGAAACTGGAGATCTTTGTGTGCTCTAATTCATTAGTAGTTGCATCCATTTTTGCTATGATTACTTCATCGTTACCTTCAAAGTGCTCGGCCAATTTATCATATATTGGAGCCAACTGCTTACAATGACCACACCAGGGAGCATAAAACTCTACCAAAACATTCTTGGTAGGATCTAATACAACACTATCAAAATTACTTGCTACTATTACTTTCACTGGTGCTTTATCCCAGTCTTCAGGTAAGTCTTGACTCAAGAGATGTTGTTTCAATGTACCATCCAAGAAGCTTTGTACAAATTGCTTCAAGTTTTCAGCAGTTAATTCATCTGATTGCGGTTTAAATTTAGCCATATCCTCTTCAAGTCTGATTATACGAGCGGCAGGAACTGATTCTTTCTTCATTCCAAAGAATTCTAAAATACGTTCATGGTCTTCTTCATTAGCATCGATTGTTACAAACAAAACTTGGTCTCTGAAGGGTTTTGCAATGCTTCTCGCTGCTTCGGTTATTCTGTCGAAATGCTCATCACCTTTAGCCAAGAACAAAAGTAAATGACTCTTAATTTCACCACCAAAGATTTTCTGAGCAGTTTCATGGTTGAATTCGACAATGAGTGGGAGAGAGTTTGCTGCTATGAATTTCTTGAGGTTTTGTTCATCTAACTCGCCTTCAAATGCCACTTTACCTTCATCAAACTGTAACATAAACATAAATTTTATTAACCAGATATTTAAAATATTATGTCCTGATGCAAACCTTCTTAAATAAGATAACTGATCCACATTTGGCTTCATATTCCTTGTAAACACTGTCTTCTGAAGTAATTGCAAATGGTTGATCATCATTAGATGCTGCAACTGCTAAGAAAGCCTTTGCTTCGTTGGAGGTTTGATCTTTGAAGAAACCAATAAGCACGACATTGTTGGCATCAATAAACTCTTTTGCTTCTTCCACAGTTTTAATTTCTTTAGCAGGGGGGCCAGTCTTCTTTAATAACCAGTTAACTATGTCGTCAGCTTGACGTCCACCTTAATCAATGAAACAGTCATGAAACGCATTCTTTTATTTTTCAGTCTTTTAGAGCACTTACCGCTATAATCAGTTGCCTTTCCATTTCTGAAGAATTTAAGAGTTGGATATCCTCGTACTCCATGTTGTTCAGCTAATTCTGTTTCTTCTGTTGCATCAACCTTAGCCAGTTTAATGGCAGATTCCTTTTCGGACAACTGTTGAGCTGCCTTAACATATTCAGGGGCAAGTGCTTTACAGTGACCACACCATGGGGCATCTGTAATACATTTAAACTTATGGAAATATTCTTACAATTCAGACATATAACATTTTAGTTATCTTTTATTTGTGACTACCTTTCATAATTATACTAGATTTTTGTCTAATGAAAATGTATGTAACAAATTCGAAATTGTTTCTCATAGACTCCCAAATTCGTAAACTTTTTGACATTTCTCTGCATCCTCTGTATTCCCTGAAAAAACTATCAACTGAAGCAGTGTAACGTTGTCCATGAGAAATAATTACGAATTTACTATTTTTAGATTTGAAAAGTAAAAATGATTATTAATTACATTATTACAGTGGAACCTCCATAACTCGAATCTCAAGGGACCGGAAAATTACTTGGAGTTATAGAAATTTCGAGTTAAAGAAAGAGATTTCAATTATACACAACGTGCAGGGACATCAGTAAATTTACAGAGAGTTTCGAGTTGTGGAGGTGCGACTGTATTTATCAGTTTATTAACTTATTATTTAAATATTTACTTTAAGAATACAGAATCGGAAATTTGGGTACTGGGCAAGTTTGCCTCGAATCGGTTCGCGGAGAACTGATTGCAAACGGCCCGGCGGGGCGAGCGGTCGACAGCATCGAACCCAATTGCGCTACGAACCCAAGGGTTCGTAATTGAACATGTGAAATTAAAAGGGGCCCAAGTCCTGCTCGAATCATTATGAGAAATTGGAGAAAAAAGGTTTTTGAAAGTTGTTTTTTTTTTAATATGTAAAGTTTTTCTTTCACCTGTTACTATATTAAATTTCTTTGTGTTTAGATTATATAATCAGATCAAAACGTTATTTAAATTTTACCAAAATAATAGACATATACAATCTGGACTTGGGCCCTTTTTAATCTCACATATTCAATTATTCAAATTTCTCTCTTTATTTTTTCTAGTGCGTTCCCTGTTGCACGCATTATAACAGGATGTCCAGTTGAACATTTACCGAATCTGTATGTACAAATACTCTTAGATGTATTTATTTTTAACAAAATGAATTACTGAGAATACATAACATTAAATTTAACCAATTTCAAATGCTCATTGAATTTGATCTCTGTTTTTTTCCTGTTGATTTCAAGTGTAAGAATTAAGCATCAACGGAAATGGTTCGAATATTTCATTAATGTTTAAGGAGGATAAAATGAAATAAAAGAAAAACTAATTTAATGAAAATGAAATTTCTCATTAGCCTCATTCGTTTCTCAAATGAAAGTATGTATTGTTAAACATTTATTAATAAATAAAAAAATTTCACATAAATTTGTAAATATGAATTATCAAAATCAGTTCTGTTTAAATATATTATATTAAAGATGCTCTTATACGAGCAATTAATTGCTCAATTGCCGGCAACTTCAGTCAATTTTCACGTCGTGGCAGCATCTACACAGGAAAAAATCGCTTTAGGAAAAAATACAACAGGGTTGCAGAAGAGAGTTTGTATGACCAAATGTTACTAATTATTAAATTCTATTCACATTTTTGTAAGAAAAGGTATTTAATTATTGTTGTACTTGTTTTTTAGAAGACATTATTACAAAAACCACTAATATGTTGAAAAATCTTGTGGAATACTAAATTTTGTAAGAAAATCAAAAATATCTAAGATGTTTGCGGTATTAAGTTTTACTATATTTGGTATTTTGTGGCAGTTTTCAATCAAAATTTTCTTTATATACTTCTAGGAGAAATTTAAAAAAAATGTATTAATAAACGACACAATAAATCCGCAATCGCCGCAGTGCGATGTAAAGTTTACAAGAAATTTTAAGAAATGTTTTAATAATTTTTAGTAATAAACTTAACAAAAAGATATAAAACGCCTGGATAGTAAATTAAGCAAAACATGTTGTTTTAAATAGCAACAATAAATGAGAATTTACAGCAAATTGTCTGTGCACTACTCTTATAAAATTGTGAAATTCGTTATTGAAAGTTATATCAGATGTACTTACAATTTTTAACTACAATTTTATTGAAATTTTTACTACAAATTATTTCTGTCCCTATTTGTATTATTTCTTGTAGGATATAATTCTACAATTGTAGAAATTTGTCCCAAATATTTTTTCCTGTGTAGCGACACATTGTACGAAATATGTGGAGCAACTCTTTGTCAATTAATTGCTCAATATTGCCCGGCGATATGAATCAATATCTAGCAATTAGACAATGAGTGCGTACACGATAAATTCAGTGGAGCAACTGTTACAGACAATAAGTGTCGTCTTGCATTTGTTATAATGCATTCTATAAAAAAAAGAAAGAAAAGAAGAAATAGACGAATTTGGATGCGAGCATTTCTAGGTAGTCGAGAACACTTATCTTCAGCATTGTGAAATAAGTTAAGTTTAGACGACTTTTTATTTAAAAACCTTAGGAGAATGTCAAGAAGTGATTTTGAACTAATCATAAATAAACTGGTTCCAATAATTGCAAAAAAAGCTACTAACATAAGAGATCCGAATCCTATGCTAATAAACTCATCGATCACAGAAAGAGACGCAAGTATACAGTATGATACAAAAGACCCATCACTTGGGCGTCCTTTAGAATCATTTATTTGTTCTCAAAAATGTAAAGAAAATTTTTTTACGAGCTATCTTTAACACGTAAAGTGCCACCATTATAAAAAATCTGAGCAATCCATAAATAACTTTACATTTATTCCATAAATATTTTTATTTGGCTCTGGTGGGTTCACGTAACCCACCAGATATAGGCCAAATGCAGTACACACATGATAATACATCCAATGATTATAAGCTAGTCATTTTCATAAAATACTTCATGAATTAATGCAATCACTTTTGTGTTAATACGAAACTCATCAGGTATAGGTATCAGAAATGTAATTTAAAACATAAAAGCTAATCGCATTAAAAACACTTTATGTAAAGTATAGTTTTTATTCGGTATTTTAAACTCGACGTTTTAAGTCTTCTAATTCAATTGTAATAATAATATAATAATAATATGTAATAAATTTTTAAAAAACCGTGTGCGCAGGTCCCACAATCGTCTGGAGCTTTTGGCCGCTTACCTCTTGTACAAGTTCCATTTTCAAGAGAGATTACAGATCGCCACATTTTAGCTAAAGTTTCACGCCATCTATCCCTCAATTGTAAAATACCGTCAGCGCCATCTATATCTCTCTTGTATTGGCGGTCACGCTTAAATCGTAAGGCTGGGTATCTTAATATACTCTTATAATCAATGATACATCTAAGAACACGTCTCTATAAGCAGAACATTGACTTGGTGGATCAATCCGGCCCAACGCAGCCAAATCTTAAAAACTAACGGTGTGTTTGAGTAACCCACCAAGACCAGTATGGCTGGTCAGTTTTTTAAAAAATGATGGTTCATCAAAACCCACCACGGCACTTTACGTGTTAAGAAGATATAGGCCTTCAATGATACGAATTTGATGTTGATTTTGTATTAATCAGATTACATATGTAATTTTAAGTTTTTATTAATGAGAGCTGTAGATACAGGCATGCAAAATTTTGCTTGTTAAATTAATATTAAGTAATAAAGCAGCAAAAACATTATTTTAGATGTAAGGTTGGCAATGGTGCAGCAAAAATTGGGTGTCATTATGGTTACCATAGTCTGGACATGTGACCTTAAATGAGCGTTTGCTTCTTTTAATTTCTGATTTTTCTAAATTCTTTGAAAGTTTACCGTGTTTTTTGGCAAGCATGCCTCGATCTACTTCTTCATCAAATTTTTACTTAAGAAACTTAAGAATAGCTAAATAAAATAAGGTATGAAGAAGTGACAATTATTATTGTGTCAAATTTCATTTCCAAACAATTCAGTGCAAATTCAGTTGTCAACAACAATGGGGGATACCTATAATGTATTGTCTCAAATTAGTAAGTGCATCTATAAAGTGCAGCGTTGCCTATTTGTGATATCTTTAAACATTTATATCTAGAAAACCACGCATCGTAAAAATATGTATTCTAAAAGTATATTTGTGCTCCTACTAACGTTCTCTATCACTATCTAATCGGTAAATTTTAAACATTTCGCTTCGCTTAAATCTTGGATGGGTTACTTTTCAAATTTGATTCGTTAATCTATCTGATTCCAATTCTCACAGTTTGGCGTGTGTTAAAATGACATCAAATTAAATCTGTCCAATTTTACTATGATAGCCAACCTACTAACTTAAAATAACGGCCTACTACGATGGTAAATAATAGATAATGAATGGATTATAAGATATTATAAGCAATACGTGACAATACAGTGAACTAATTAAAACCAGCTGTGTTCATGTTTGCGCGATTGTTCATGTTTCCGAGATGCAGTCTTCATCTCTTAAAAACAATTAAAACATGAAACATCACTTTCAACCTTTATTTATGTCCTACATATTATGTATTTTTGGAAAAAATGAAGTAAGAAGTGATTCTTTGGACTTTGCGCGATTGTTCATGTTTCCGAAATGCAGTCCTCATCTCTTAAAAACAATTAAAAACATATCACATCACTTTCAACCTTTATTTATGTACCACATATTATGTATTTTTGAAAAAAAATGAAGTAAAAAGTGATTCTTTGGACTTATGTTGTAAATTTCTATAGTATATAAAGTAGCTGTTCATGTTAGCGAGGTGCATTGTTCACGTTAGACAGTGGCCGATGCTAAAATTTAGGTGTTCATGTTATACAGGAGTTCATGTTAAGCAGTGTTCACGTTAGCGCGAGTGCACCGTATGTCGAATTAGTTGCTAGGAATCGTATGATTTGATGGTTGATTGATATACATAGCTCCACTCATTGCTCCACTAGGTCGCTCAGCACTTAATTGCCATAAAAATTGCTGGTGTAGGAGCACCTTAAAATTAAAAATAATATTGTCGGGAGAATAAATAGTCCAAGAAAATGCTTTTGTTTTTTTAAGATCCATAATAATTTCTAATCTACAAGTGGAAGTAGGTGTTAGTTTATATCAGAAGTATACGCTCACGTTTTGGCAATAATAAGAAAAAGTAATCGCCTTATTTTGTTTAAAGCAAATTTAATTTCATTTACGAAAATTTTCTTGCGTTTTACTTGGATTAATATCATACTTAGCAATGTCGTGTTGAGTTTACTAAATTATGTATTTAAATGATCATTAATGTGGTACTGTAACGGTAATTGTACTTGCAAAACCTGCTTATTATTGTGTAGGTTTAACATGTTGATCTACATTAAAGAACGAAAACTTAAATAAAAATATACAGGGTGTGGCATTTAATCGGGTTTCTTCATTAACGCCGTTCCTATTGAATACATGGATAAATATTTTATACAAAAGTATCATCCTCTCAAGCTCCGCATAATTTAAAATTATTTTCAAATATACAGGCTGTGCCAATTTGGCTTACGATGTGTAACTTCGTTATTTTAAACGGAATACCCTCTGTTTTATAACGAATGACAAAAATCATGAAGCAACATGATAACCAGAATTATCTCACAAACCGTAGGTTTTAGGTATAGGACTTTGTTTGGCAAAAATATAGCAAATTTAATTCTACATCGATAGATGATTTTACTTACGGGGAGTTCCGTAAGAAAAACTTGAAATATTTCACTTCTAAATTCCAGAAAGAACTGCCAGCCACCAATAATCTACGTAGTCTGCAGGTTTGTTTAATATACATAGTGTTACTTAGCTAAAACCATGGGTTAAACACGCTAATACCTGATAATGAAGACTCTTCAATTGAGCAAGTTAAAAGCAATTTAATAAGAGCCTGCATTTAAGATGTTTCTTCGTCGATTGCATTTATCTCGGTAAATACTAGGTTTAGGTATAGAAATATGTTAATTGGTAATTGTAAATAAATTTAACGTATAGAATTTTTTATAGAGGATGATAGCGTTTGAATTTTTTTCTATATTAAATGGTTTAAATGCCACAAGAGCAAACCACACTCGGTGGACACGGTGTATATACAGAATGTCCACTTTTCAAGCCTAACATAGGGATCTAGGTTATCTTAAAAGATACGACGTTGGTTAAATTGGGACAAAGCATCTGTTGTTTTGTTATTTTTATTGCTTTCGATTTTATCTTGTTATAAACTACGTTCAATAATAAATATCCAAAATACAGAACTATAAACTTTCTTTGGAAAAAAAAAAGTTTGGTTTTTATTTTCAAAGCACTCCTTGCAGAACAGATGATTTTGTCCTCAATCTCATTCAAACCAACAAATGTGATGCATCATTGTAATCAGAAAAGAATGCTTAATTTAATACTATAAAAATCCGAGATAATGTCCATAAGAGTCATTTTACATGTACGAAAATTATTGTACCATCGTGATCCTAAAAATCGACTACAGCGAAGTGAAATCGACGCTTCCATTTTCAAATAATTTAGTTGTGTAACATTAGGTTTGACAGTGTTTGTCAAGTATTTGTCAACCTATAAAATCTCATCCATCTCATTCGATTCCAAAGAAACAAATATTCTCTATGATTGGTAATTCTAACAGCTAATTCAGTTTCAATTGCTCGAATACCGATTCTGCCTTGCAATCGTGTTTGAATTATTGCCTTTTGAATTGCTTTTAATTGGGGTATTTTATTTGATTTGTCAAAATAATATTAATGTCAAAATGACAGAAGTTCACTTTGAAGCACGCTTCAATTAACTAATAGCGTTTTTCACTGGGACTAAATTGTGCACTGAATGCGCACTCAGAATATCTCCATCCCGTTTCATTACATGAGGTTAAAATAAGAAGAGAATATTCCGAGTGCGCACTCAGTGCACAATTTAGTTCCAGTGAAAAACGCTATAAAATTCGAGTGTAGTCTGTTTTTCTGATTACGATGGTACATAGTCTTTGACGTGTCAAACAGTCTTTTCACTCCGAAATTTATTACGAAAATTTTCGCAATAAAACAAAAACTCAGAATGCCAGCAAGTATAATCAACCAAGTATTTTCATTCATGTTTTGGTTTTAACTATGTATCCACAGACTAAATTTCAAAAAAATAACAAAGTTATTCAACCGTGATTTTGTACTAACCCTGTATAATGTTTATATTAATAAATGCATCGACGAAGAACGTAAATCTTTTTTCAATACTTCATTTGGAAGTAAAATGATAGTGGAAAAAGAATATTACGAATTGGAAAATTTTGAAGGTGCCATGAGGTTTATGTTATTTTTACTTATTTATCTGTGTACGTGTTTAAAATTAAGATTATTAAAAATATACATTTTATAAATTCTCGTTAATATTTATTATTTTATTTTATTAGATTTTAATATTTGGATTTTGGAACTTATAAGTGCGTTTTGATACCATGACAATTAATAAATATACAGGGTGAGTTTTTTTTCGATGTTTAGCATTGTTAAATGGGGAAAGATTTGTAGTTTTAGGAGCCCAGTTTAATGCAGCTTTTGTTTTTTTCTTAAAGTTCATGGCTGGCTAGATATTTTGAAAAAACTGATTTTTTTATAAATTCGTTAAATGCATATAGCTCGGTTATTCTTGATTTTAGAGAAAAGTTGCAAGCAAAATTTGTACAGAATTATGTTCTTAATTAAACAGTCGAACTAAATTTTCCTCTTATTTTTCAGTTGTGACATAGACATCAGTTTTCTCTAAATGGAAACCATAGTAGACCATGAAGACATAGTAGACCGTGAAGAATGGCCTTTTTTTACCTTTTCAACGATGTGACATTCGATATGGTTATTCAAAAAAACGACGGAGATACGGCAGTTTTTCTTTTTCAAAATTGTTAATATGGTTGGCCATGGAAACAAAAGTTTATTGACAAATGCAAGTTATAAATGGTGAGCAAATAATCAGATTAGAGTAGGCCTGCAAAAAAATGTAGGTCTGTGATTAAATAAAAGGTCAATACATTTGACAGTCCATGAATGTATTACATTAATTAATTCAGTTAATCACAAACATTGCACAGCCCACTCTAATCTGATTTTTATTTGCTCACTTATATTACTTTGACGTTTTGTTCGCCGTTTCTTTTTCACATACGTTTCAGAATCAAAACTCTAGTACCAACAATGGTTCAATATTTCAATAGCCTCCTTCAACCTCAAAACATCAGTACCACTAAAATTTCATGTTTTCTTCAATTTTGGCAATTTTTAACATTGATTTGATGTCAACTCTTTTTTGTAAACACTCACTTTATGACCGCTTTTTGTTGAGATAGGGTTCATTTTCATCACCAACTCAAAATACTGTTAAACATCAAACAGCTATGTAAAACATTGAAATTCAAAACCAATAATTCGTACGTATAAATTATTTTATAGTTTACAAACACGAAGCAGCGAAACCTTGGAAGATCATTCTTGTGGTTCTGAAAAGGACCTTTCAAAATTCACCGGATGAACAACTGCAAGTATACCAGGGTCGGAGAGTAGGACTTGACCTTCATATTGCTAATTCGAAGCCTTTTTAACAAATCTAAACTATCGAGAACAAAGATAAACTAAAAATATTTCTAAAGATGTTCGAAAAGACCACCATTATTTGCAATACATAAATTACACCTCTTTAAAATCTAATTTACTGCTTTCCTAGTAGAACGTCCGTCATTAGGGGCTATTCTGTAACTTATTAACAGGCTATTAAAATTTAAGGGTACGTTAAAATTCAAAATAGAGTCTTGTGATTCGCTGTTACTACGATAACTGTACTTTTTATTTAATCACAGATATACATTTTCTTTGCACAGCCTACTCTAATCTGATTTTTATTTGCTCATCGTTTATAATTTGCATTTGTCAATAAACTTTTGTTTCCATGGCCAACCATATTAACAATTTTGAAAGAGAAAAACTGCCGTATCTCCGTCGTTTTTTTAAATAACCATATCGTATGTTACATCGTTGAAAAGGTAAAAAAAGGGCCTTTCTTTTTCATTCATGGCCTACTATCGTTTCCATTAAAAAAAAACTGACGTTTATGTCACAACTGAAAAAAAAGAGCTTATATAGAAAATTTAGTTCGACTGTTTAATTAAGAACATAATTCTGTACAACTTTTGTCTTGCAACTTTTTTCTAAACAAGAATAACCGAGCTATATGCATTTAACGAATTTATAAAAAATCAGTTTTTTCAAAATATCTAGCCAGCCATGAACTTTAAGAAAAAAACAAAAGCTGCATTAAACTGGGCTCCTAAAACTACAAATCTTTCCCCATTTAACAATGCTAAACATAAAAAAAACTCACCCTGTATACATACAGTGTGTCCCAAAAAGTTTTATACAAATGGAGAAAAAGTTTATCTTACATTTCACAAAAAAAAACTATTCTTTATAAAAAGCTCTGCATGACTTGTAGATCCATAATCAGGTACAAAATTTTTAAAAAATTGGCTGGAATACAGGGAAAATAAAAAATAATGATTTGGACGGAGAGCAAAATACGTTCAAACTGTAGTGGAGAGCAAAATGTTCATTGAAATTGTGATTAAATAGCAAAAAATTATGCACACTTGTAGATTATTGATATTCGCAGATAAAAATTGATAAAGAAGGTTATCAATGTTTTATAAAAATAAATTATCTAACAATTACTGAAGTATTTATTTTTTAATTTTTATCAGGGAATATCAATAATCTACAAGTGTGCATAATTTTTTGCTATTTAATCACAATTTCAATGAACATTTTGCTCTCCACTACAGTTTGAACGTATTTTGCTCTCCGTCCAAATCATTATTTTTTATTTTCCCTGTATTCCAGCCAATTTTTTAAAAATTTTGTACCTGATTATGGATCTACAAGTCATGCAGAGCTTTTTATAAAGAATAGTTTTTTTTTGTGAAATGTAAGATAAACTTTTTCTCCATTTGTATAAAACTTTTTGGGACACACTGTATAATTAATTATAAATAATCAATAATTTTTCTTAATAATGAAAAATAATAATATATTAATTAATTATTTAATCAACTTCATACTCCATTTTAACAAATATAGAAAATTCAATTAGTTTTGCTTTCCGCCTTTGGTAGCACATGCCCAGTAATGGGAGCAGTGTCGAGGATTTAGCCGCTGGTACCACAAGTACTGTCAGAATATAAAATTAAAGTTATGCGAAGGGACTGAATTCAGACAATTTATTTTAATATGTATATTCTTTTAAAAACGAAAATATTACTTTCAAAACATCTTTTTGCGTTGGCCACTTCAGCCAACGAATATGTGCCGTCCAACAAACTGAAATTAACGATTAAAAGCTAGATCTTATCCATATACGAACATTTTGAGGTTAATCAAATTTTTTGACACATGAGAAATGAATATGCAAGCTACGACATACCATTCCAAGGTTAACTTCAGGTATTTTTTTGCTTGTTATGTAGAAGAGTTACTTGATGAATACCAAAATGAAATCAAAAGGAGAGAACAAAAGGAATTCTTTGTGTGTGAAAGAAGGATGGGAAGGGTTTCTGAGAAAGCGGAAAACTGCATGTAAATATTTGGGAATTTTAGTGAACAGCAGATATGATGAATCAACAGAGATTGACGTATGTGTATCAAAAAGGAACAGATGCTCAAGAGGACTAAACAATAATATTGAGATCTAAAAACATCTCCAGAAGATTGAAGCTGAGGGTTTATGAGACCATTTTCACATGAAACTGATTTGTAGCTGCAAAACATAGGTAAGAAAGTACATGAAAAGCTGGAGGTTGAGGAGATGATAATACTGAGAAGGATATTTGGAGAAAGGAAAATAGTAGCAGGATGGGAAAGACGAACTAAAGAAGAGATTTATAATTTATATGAAGAAAGGTCCGTAACACAGCATGCCATATAATTTATTGCCAAATGAATTATGATGATACAACTAATCGAAGATGTTTTTTTTTTCTTCATAAACTATCCTTTATTATAACGATATTGTATACAAGCTATTCAATTTCAACTGATCTCCATTGCTAATTTTTTAATTTTAATCATGCATTAAAAGTAAACGTTACTGTGGTTACATGTGCCGAAGGCCCTTGGGCCTGAAGGCATAGGAATGATTATTCTTAACTAATGATTAAATTTAATTGGCTTTTCTGAAACTCGGCATTAATCAGTTAAATTAGCAAAGCTTCTCTGATTTTCATGCTGATTATGAATTTTTAATAAAAAAAAAACAATTGCACTGCTAGTTGTTAAAATATTTTTTCTTTAATATCAATGTTGCACCTACAGTAAAACCTCTCTTAGGCGGACACCCACCATGTCCAGACAGCAAACTGTCCGCCTAATACAGGTATCATTACATGTAAATTACAGAAATGGGGAATTAAAAATTGTCCGCCTAAAAGAGATGTTCTCATAAGGGAGGTGTCCACCATGGGAGGTTTTACTGTAGTAATTTTTGTAATTCATTTGGTAGAGATTTTCTTTCTCTTAATGACGATACCAAATTTCTTAAATTTGCAAGAAAAAGAAAAGACGATTTTGTTATTGATAATTTGATTACTATTCTATAGATTGAGTTATCTCTCCTGATAACAATCATCTGAAAAATTAAGTTATTGCGGTTTAATTGAAATTTTATCATTATGACGATTTATTACAAAAAAACAAATAAAATTAAAATAACTGTCTAGTGGTACCCCGTAAAAAAAAACTGAAAATAGTGTGTTGTAAAAGTTAGCAACACTGTCTTAAACATTCTAATGCTAACACGTTCACCAGAACAAATCACTTTGTGATGCGTTTCTGATACGTTTGTGATTGCTGTTGCCTTTCTGGTGAACGATTACTTTGTTTGCTGCTAGCAGCACTACTTCAGCGTTAAAATTTTACGCTTAAAAAAATGGCATCTGATTGCAATCATACACCAAACATGTTTGCAAACACCCGTTCATCAGAAAAATTGCCAACAGTTGGCCAACCGTTTGCAACCAATTAGTTCTGGTGAACGCGACCAATGTTAAAATTGGTTATTAAAATAATGGGTAATTGAATTACATCATATTGTAACGAATATGTTTTATTTATAATTTCATTGAAAATTACGGTTTCCATATGGCAAAATTATCACAGAGGAGTAGGTACGCGACATTTCCTAATTAGATCTGTAAATACGTGTACGTATACTTAGCGTTTAACGCAAAGTGCCGGTAGGAGGTTATTGACCGGTAGCAACAATTTTGATTATTACAAAAATTACAAGTAAAAGCGCAACAATAAATAGCAATTATTAATTCATGCGAACACTCATCTGTCAAGCTTAACCTTAAGGTACTTACAAAATTCAACAAGTACGAATTCATTGTCGGTGACTGCAGTCAAAAAGTTATCCTTCGTCAAGACCAGCACGCCTTCATCGGTTTTAATTTCTTGGGCATTCGCATTCACCGCCAGTGCGAAAATTAAATAAAGTACATGAAGGAACTCCATTTTTTTAAAGTTACAACGTGTATCCAACTCAATAGTTAATGGACGACTGCCAACTGTATGAAGTGAGCAGCAAGCGTTTAAACAACGTGGCATCAATCGTGGTCTGCTGTGATTGGTTTATTGAACCCTTGACGTGTGACTCAAAACAAGGAAAATCTGGCAACATCAAACTAATTTATTGTTAATTAATCACTGGGAAATTTAAATTTCCGTTTTTATTGTTATTATTTCGTAAGTATTTGATGATTTCCTTTTAGAATAAGAAAATATAGTAATTTCACGTACACACGCCAGAAATAAAGTGTGTTACCAACATATGAAAACAAAATAATGTTATTCACATAATTAATAACTATTTTTTTTAAGATTCCGGATACTACTTAATTTTGGCAAAATGGGAGATTACCAAGTTTCATCTGAGCTATACTCTGAAAGTGGTTTTACATCGGTTCCTACAAAATCGAAAGACAGTAAGAAATTGCTTGTGCGTTTCTTTTTATTTATTTTCATTTTTGCTTTGTTTTATTTCTTCCAATAGAAACATTCTGTAAAGTAATCATTCTTTCTAGATGTTGTGTTTGATTTCAAATTTAAAATTCCATCGATTTCGAAAGCTGATTCAGATGGTGATTTAGTGGTGGAAAGAAAACCCCAAAAATTGAACGACTTCACATCCTTATTGCAAATTGGTGAGTTCTTCAGTTTACTTTAGTGTTTTGGTTTAATTGTTAAAATTGCAGAATGTTGTAAAAGCACGGCATTAAACTTGGTTGGCCTTCAAGTATGGAGAGGGGCCCTATTATTAGCCGACTGGTTAATATACAACAGTCGAAGTCTTCCTAAAGAAAGTTTTGTCCTAGAACTTGGTTCAGGAGTTGGTCTTACTAGCATCGTGGCTGCTAGATTTAATCCTGTCCTTTGTACAGGTAAAAGTGACAAAATGCAATCTAATTTATTTCATTCTTTTCGTTATCTCTCATTTAAAGTTCCATATTTTTGAGGTTTTTATCTAACGTAAACATTTGTTTTTGCAGATAAAAGTACTGAAAACTTGAAAGATATGCAGCTGGACAGTTTTTTTTTAAATTTAATATGTTGATAGCACTTTATTGCTAAATACTTTTGGGCACTTTATCAAGAGAATTTTACTGAAAAATGAAAGTCCTTTTTCCTCTGCGTTCTCTAATGTCAATAACAAATGTTAAAAATAAATATTTTTGAAAATAAAAAAAGGTGTATAGAATTTTTGCTTCTTTTAATTTTTTATTGTGCTTTCTATCCTCATAGTAGCAATTTTTTTTCTACAACGTCATCGACAATTTTTTAAAGTTTTTTTAAGTTTTTAAGTCACTCACATCATTGTAAAATTCTCTTGATACAGTGTCCAGAACACATTGGCAATGCGAAATTATTCTTATTATTTCATTAGGTAGCCATACACCAGCATTCATTCATGTCATTCTTTCCTTCGACACTCTTTGCCTTCAAGAAATTGAAACAAAACAAATCCTGTATTATTGTATTAGTGGGTTAGAACAGGATTTGTTTCGTTTCAATTTCTTGAAGGGAAAGAGTGTCGAAGGAAAGAATGACATGAATGAATGCTGGTGTATGGCTACCTATTGGTGAGATTATTTTCAATATTTTTTTTCTCGAAATTTTTCCTATAAAACATAAATTTTTTATGTGGTTGGATAGAGAATTCAATAATATATTAGAATCAAGAAAAGAAATGGTCGATGACGGTATTTTTCGAAAACAAATGACTGTCAAGAATTGATTTCCACATAAATAAAAACTTGTACTTTTTGAAAACAAAATTTACCTATCCGAGCGTTTTTTCAAAATGTCAAAAGAAAAGAAATTACGAATTTTATTCCACACTTTTGAGGCTCACTGTATAAAAATAAAAGGTTTCAAAGAAGGGATATTTAAACCTAAACTTGAACGACTAGGTACATATATCTGTACGTGACATATAAGGTATATTTTCGTGACTAACGCGGTTCAATGCATGGTTTAAAGATTACGTCATGGATTACAGTAGTCGCGAAAGCGTGCTGGTTGAAATATCTCTGTGGTAACTGGAAAAACAGGAACAACAGGTGACAAATTTACTGCACACGTATGCATTTAAAACATGTAAACCAAATTACAACGATTACCAGCCGAAAATAATCGAACCATGGATGCAGAAAATGCACACTGGTCGAAAGGTTCATCCATGTGTTACAATAATCGCGTTCAAAAATTGTAACCACGACGTCATAGTTACTCACGTAAACGTTGTTGTTTAAAACACGCCGTCTTTCATCCGTCGCGAAAATATCCCTATATTTTCGTTATACTATGAGAAAGAACAAAGTAAATATTTTAAAAATACTTAATTTTTTGGAAAAGTCGCTCGAACCCACCAATTTTTTTCCTGACTTTATTTTAAGATGTTTGGTAGAAACCATTTAACATTTATAACGTATGTACAGTTGAAAACAAACTCGCAGCAATCCATGGAAAATTAACGTGCGTCTTAACTTGATTGTAATGAAATAAATGCAAACCCAGTCATGTTACAGAACGTCATGAATGATTTCAAACGTAGAGTTTTAAAATGTATTGAACAGGGTGGAGCGCATTTTCAACCCTTTTTATAAATTAAAAACAAAATTTTAATTAGTAACATTGCATTTTTTCAATGATATAAATAAAATTGAGGTTATTTTCTGTGTCAAGTGACATTTGTCACTAGAAAATAAGCCTTTTCACAATAAAGTGAATACATTGAATCTTACTTATTAGAAAATATTTGGTTAATGTAGAAGTTCCTAAAATACACAATTTGATCACATGGGGTGGTACAACCTCAATCAAAAGTAATGAAACGCTCAAAACCGAAACGCTGTAGTCAGAGACAGAAGAGACCGAGTGAGATGAAGTCTTATGGCGAACGAATGTTTCCGAAGTCCTTCGGAACCCCACAACATGTTGCGCGCTCTCTAACTCGGCATCGTTGCACTCTGACTACAGCGTTTCGGTTTTAAGTTTCATTACTTTTGATTGAGGCTGTACATACGTACGTACAATAGGTACACTTGTTTAGGTACAGGCTGGATCAATTTCGATGTCTCTTATGGGCATCTCTGTAACTATAAGAGATAGAAAAAAACTAGTGGCCAAGTCTCCATCTCTTTTTTAGAGATAAAGTCAATAGTATAAATAAAAATTGGGTATATTCTTTTGTTTTCGAGTTATAAGTAAAATTTGACATTTTCGACTTTTCCTCAATCGATGATATTTAGTTAAATTTTCGAGTTATAACATAAAGTTATATTTTTTTAAATAGAAATCATAGTAGGCAATGTCACCATTAAATAGAGATTTTTTTCTGTTTTCAAAAATATATACTTTGTTGGATTTATTTCTTACAATTAATAGAATAAAACGCCTTTTTTATTATTCTTGGGTGCATTCTATTCTTAGTAGGCTGGTTTCAACAAAGGCCGACATTTTTTTGTATTTATTAAATATCAACTTTCGTTTAAATAGTTTGACAGTTGCAGCCGCGTAAAGAGAAAGAAAAAAAAATAACTTTATGTTATAACTCGAAAATTTAACTAAATATCAAAAAGTCAACTACACCACTGAATTGTATTCGAAAAAGTGTCCTAATAATGTCAAAACAGTTTTTTAATAGGTCTGTTCCAAGCACGCTTTGTGACCGTTTCGAAACCGTCGCAAGCATGCACTCATCAAAGTTTTACACTCGAGAAAGTTGGCAACATCGATCATTATTTCGGTGAGCAACTGATTATGACGGTTTCTTGAACGGTCAGAAAGCGTGGTTGGAACAGAGCTAATATCTGCAAAAATAAACGTGATATGATTGATTGACGAAAAGTCCAAAATCTCAATTTTTGCTTGTAACTCGAGAACAAAAGAAGATAGCTAATTTTTGTTTACACTATTGACTTTATCTCTAAAAAAGAGATCGAGACTTGGCCACTAGTTTTTTTCTATCTCTTATAGTTACAGAGTTGAGACATCGAAATTGATCCATCCTGTACATTAGAGAAATTTTTAAATATAAATCGCACCCAGATGCAAGAGTGACATTACTCAAAATTTGCCTTCAGATTGAGCTTACAATTAATTACGTTAGCTGCATTCGTTCATTCAACTCCGTTCACTCTACTTTTTTCGCACTTTTGTCTTACTCTTACTTGTATTAAAACTTATTCCCTCTCACTCTTTAATGTGCGAAAAGAGTAAATAGAGTAAACGGAGTTGAATAAACGAACGCAGCTATATTCTCCACAAATTTATAAATAACTGTAGTCAGATAGTTAACCTTTTCACTGCTAAACACATACGTATAGTCCCGCCCACCTTAAATGCACCTTCCGCATGCAAACGTCATCCTTAAAACCTTGTGATATAGGCACCATGCACATCTCTGCGTTCAGCGCCGCCTGGCGTGATGATTTGTGAATTAGTGATATGAAAATATTTCTTTAAACTCATTGCATTGGTTTAATATCACTTTTATGACAATTTACGATTTTAACTTGACCTTCCTGCTATTGAAATACATTAATATTCAAGTTCAAATGTACAATAATCATTTGAAACAACTCGTATTTTCATATCACTAATGCACAATATGGTCATTGGTGGCGCTGACTTCGTATGTGCACGGTTCCTATAAGGCTCACAGACCTGTCAAATTGTAGCATTTAAGCTGCGCGCGACTATATAAATGTATATATAATATAAATGTAGCATTAAACTGGAAGAGCATCCGGATAACTAGAAATTATGATCAATAACATTCATACCATAAAACTTTCACTTTTTTGTCAAAAAAAAGAAAAATTTTTTTCATTCTACACATCCGATTTTTCATATTTAAGATCATAGAACAATTCTTAACAACTCTTTCAAATAATATTTTCGCGTATCTTGAAAAAATGTTCGCGTCCAAATTCTTCTATTTCTTCTTCTTTCTCTTTTTTTATCGAATGCATTGTAACAAATACACTTTTAGCGACAGCGAAAGGATAGACGAAGTTTATTGTCGGTAATTTATCGTGTACGCACTCATTGCCTAATGCTGGATATTGTCGTATGCCCGTCTTTTGGTGGAATGAAGAGACTTCGTTTTTCTTATTATTTATTTCTTTACACTACACTTACACTTATTAATTTGAAATATAAAATGAACGAGTCGAATCAGTGTCAATCGAATAAGTTAAATTGAAAGAATGAAAAAACATGAAACAAGTAAAGTAGAAAAATAAATGTGTTTGAATGTCTATATGAATGTCTGAATGTTAATAATCCTTAAAACTTAAGAGTTGTGGTTTTTATAATCTTAGCGCGGATGATGCAGCGTGGGGGTGAGTACGTGATACCTCGGATTGCGTTGCATTATCCCTTAGCCTGACTACATAATATTTATCGTTTAGGACACGTAACAAATATCCTGGATATCTTGAAGTTTCCTTTCTTAACAATAGAAATCTATGTGCGAATACTAATCAATTTTGGATCAAGGTTTTACAAAAGGCACGTTTTCTACTAACGTTCAAGAAGGTAATAAAAGTGTCCTTTCTGAAATTTTGGCTATTGTGAGCTGAAATTAAGAATGCAAATGGTATTGACGATATCTTATTAGAAATACAGAAAATCTCTTAAGTAATAAAAAATGACGTGACAGTTGAGTGAATGTCTCACGGACTCTGCAGGTAAACGTAATAATCATAAATCAGACGTAAAAACCCGTAGTTTGGAGTAGCACTTTAAATTAGATAAGAATAGCTAGAATCGAGGGATAAAACTTGATCATACTCTAATCCAACATCTAATTAATTAAAAAGAAATAGAGTTATGTATTTACTTAATTAAATGAATTAATTAAACTATAATAAAGTGATGGGTACACGACAATATTAATCCATACCTTTGGGCAATATTGGGCAATTAATTGACAAAGAGTTGCTCCACATATTTCGTAAAATGTGTTGCCATATGTTGCATGAAAATTGCAAGCAGTGACGCGTCTACACCATGTTTAGACTCAATAAGTTACCCAAATATTCAACGTGTAAAATTGTATTCAAACTTAAGACGTGTACCGGAAAAAATCCGACCATTAATAGACGGCTATGAAACAAAATACAAGCGCCAAATTTTACGTATTTATAAAAACGCGTATTGCTGACAATTAGATAAAGTTCTGTTAATACATTTTGTGTTTTCATTTACG
Organism: Dorcus parallelipipedus; assembly: GCA_958336345.1. Taxonomy (NCBI): domain Eukaryota; kingdom Metazoa; phylum Arthropoda; class Insecta; order Coleoptera; family Lucanidae; genus Dorcus; species Dorcus parallelipipedus. The sequence goes on from OY284475.1 coordinate 31,425,362, forward strand.
GTAATAACAAAATGCAATCAAATCAAGAAGAGAGACGAAAATTAATAATTTCCAAATTTACTGAAAATCCGAATATGTCACAAAGACAGATGTCAAAAGTTCTCAATATTCCGAAAACCACGATTCAAAATGTTATCAGTGAATTTAAGAAGAGATCTAGTGTACAGAGAAAAGCTGGGTCGGGAAGAAAAAAAGGGTCGTATGATAAAAAAGCAGAAAGGAAAGTTAAAAGGATTTTTCAAAGAAATCCTTATATCAATGAGGAATGTGGCTGACAAAGCAAATGTTTCGAAATCTACAGTACAAAGAATGAAGAAAAGATTAAATTTAAACAGTTTTAAAGTTCAAAATGCACCAGATCGATCTGAAGAAAAGGAAATTATCTGTAAATCGCGAGCTCGAAAACTTTACGAACAATATTTATCGAAATTTGAGTGTTGCATTATGGATGACGAAACTTATTGTAAGGGAGATTTTAAGCAACTACCTGGTCAAGAATTTTATGTTGCCGAGCATCGAGGAAAGGTTTCTGCACAATTTAAGACCCGTTGTGTGACCAAATTTCCAACCAAGTACCTACTTTGGCAAGCGATATGCTCATGCGGTTTAAAGAGTGACAGTTTTGTGACTAGTGGCAACATAAATAGCAATATTTATATCGAAGAATGTTTAAGAAAAAGATTACTTCCATTAATTGAAAAGCATGATATGCCAGTATTGTTCTGGCCTGATTTAGCTACCTGTCACTACAGCAAAACGGCTTTAGATTTTTATGAACGGAAAAATGTCAATATTGTGCCGAAAAATGCAAATCCACCGAATTGCCCGGAATTAAGGCCAATTGAACGTTACTGGGCCCAAGTGAAAAGAAAACTAAAGAAAACAAAAAAAACTTCCACTGACATAAAAAATTTCGAAAAAAAATACAAAACAGTCTCTAGTGCTATAGAACAAAGTGAAGTAAAAGCGTTAATGTTACATCTAAAATCTAAAGTTGTTAATTTTTATAGAAAATAAGTTTTTCGATTCCATTTGTTAATTAGTTTACAGAAAAATGTTTATTCTTTACTAAAATAAATAATTAATTTAAAATGAAAATGGCTGAACTTTTTAGAAAATCTTTTTAGTGGTCGGATTTTTCCTGGGACACTCCTTATTAGTTTATTAAATAAACACAAAAATGCCGGAGTACAGTTGTCCCAGATTCTTTTGGTGTTCATAGTACATATCACATATGCATTTATTTTTTTCATTTATAACGAGCACTTGCATATAACGAGCAATAAGCGTGGTCCCTTGAGCCCTCGTTATATCCGACTTTTACTGTATGTATTTAATGAAGAATTTAGCGCGTGTGTTTTAAAAAAGCTGAAAATATTAAAATAAATATTAAATTAACAATTAAACATTATTAAAAATATACAAAAATAAAGACGAAAATTACTTTTCGGTTTTTATAATTGTTATCAAATTTAACAACTGTAAAATGGCCTTTACAAAAGGAAAAATAGATGGCCTTTACAATAGGAAAAATAGATAGGATTTTTATCGGCACTGTTATGCCATTCATGCTCATAGCATTCATTCTATTTTTAACAATGGAATGCCAAGAAAGACCTTACTTAATACACCCTTGGCTTAGATTTTGTAAGTAAAATAAATATCGTGTGACGGTAAGAAAATCATTTTCTTTTAGAACTGGTCCTGACTTTTTGAAAACCAAATAAAACTTCAAATTGTGCTTAAAAGGTATTTCATTTTCAAGTATCAATTTGTTTGTTTGAAGTGCCTTTTTGCGGCAAGATCAGAACTTATTTCCAACTACAAAAATTTTCTCAAATACTCGGATTTCTATTCTTACATAATTCAGAACTCAAAGCCGGGCGCCACACCTGCTGCCACGCTGCAAGTTTTGTTTTCTATATTCTCTTATGTGAGATATCAAACCAGCACACAGTGGGTCAGATTCTGCGAAAGCTGGCCAAAATTCAAAATTATAGAATGAAATAAAATACTGTAAAATAGCCCTGAAATGTAAGAAAATATTCCGAGGCTTATGACAGTATATGTTTTATGACAAATAAGCGGATTAGATCTGCGATAGGAAATAACAAAGAGAGCGTACTCGTCAAACGAGAAGGTTTCTAAAAGAACTGATTGTATGTTTTATTTTGTTATTGATTCAATTATTTTGTTAAGTTGCTCAATTCATTACAAATGGAAGAAACGAATAAAAGTAAGTATAGATCATATAACTAAAATTTTTATATTTACTGTGAGACATTATTTATGAACATTTAAATTACATTAATTTTTAAATAAAATAAAATCTGGTCTTGTTCGAATTGTAAACGTGCCCAATTAATCCGACTAGATCCAACTGTACTTTTCACATATGGCGTAGCTTGTAATTTTAACTAATTTATGTGAAAAAATTAGCTGCTAATATGTGCTATTCGAAAAGTTATTCCAACTTCCATGCGAATCTTCAGAAGGTGTGTTATATTCTGCAGTTCTACGAATACAAAGGTCATTGTTTAGCGCTCTTCATGTATTTGCAGTAAAACATTATTAGATACATATTTTTAAAATAATTTCTACCATCATTTTTAAAATAACTTCTGCCAGAAGTATTAAAATTATTAACTACACTTAAAGAATCAGACGAAATGAGTAATTGCGGTGTTGCAAATGGTGAAAAAAAATTTCATGTGAATATGATTACTTTCTAGTTGCAGTTACTGTTTCTTTTCTTAATTAAAATAATAAATATGTAGATAAGACGAAAATTTTACAATATATAATTTTGGCCAGCATTAGCGGATTCTGACCCACTGTGCAGCGGCGTAACCACTAGTATGACATGACACATAAGAGACCATAGAAAACAAATTTGCGGCCAAGCCGCAGGTGTGGTGTCCACTTAAGTCGGGCGCCATACATAAGAGAACGACTTCCCTGCGCAAATTTGTGTGCACAAGCACATTTGCGTAAATTGCTTGAGCGTGATAACGGACCATTACCCCCTATTCTGTAACTCATAACGGCATCATTAAATAACTACAATCGTTAAGTGACATATTCTGACCAATCAGACGTAGAAGCGCGTCGTAGCTAATTAGTGATTGGTTAAAATAAGTCACTTAACGATTGTCGTTATCTAACGATGTCGTTATGAGTTACAGAATAGGGGGTTAATTGCATAAATTTCTGATGTAATTCTTTGGACACCTATTAATTTGTTCAAAAATCGAAGTTTTGCTGCATGGGTTGACAAGTTTTTCAATATCGAAGCATCTCTCTTGTAGACGAGTGCGCAAATTGATACCTAATGAGAATAAATAACTTCTTTAAGATGAAAAACGTTAATTTTAAAATATGTTAAAAGAAGTATGTGATGTACAGTATGTCCCCAGATTGAGTTTACAAGAGGGTTCTTTTAAATTTTACAAAGTACATATACCAAAAGGATTTTTTTTTAAATTTGATTCAAGAAATTCATAAATTATGTAGGTATAAGGAGCTACGACGTAGACTTGAGTTATGTACTGAGGAGGGTGGTGAGTTAATATAATAGTTTAAAATGTTGTCGATTTTATTAATTTTTTTCGACACTGTATTAATGTTGAACTTTTAATTACAGACATGTTCATATAATAATTTTTCTTCTCTTTGACATTTTTTGTAAAATTAAAAATAAAATTTCTTCCCCTCTTGTAAACTCTATTCAGGGACATATTGTATTACGTGTAGCTATTACAAATTTGAAAATAAACAGATTCAAAATAGTTTGAAAATAAACAGTTTCAAATTTGACATATCCTATAGGGACCATGCACATGCGAAGCCAGCGCCACCAATGACCATATTCTGCATTAGTGGTAGGAAAATGCGAGTTATTTCAAATTATTAGTGTACATTTGAACTTGAATATTGTAATGTATTTCAATACCAGGAAGCTCAAGTATTATGTACTGTAACACCCAACACCGCAGATGCTTGGCTTAAAAAAAAAGTCGTTTAAAAATTTTAATTTATGTTTTGTCAACAAAACTGTCACTTGAGTTTTTTTTACAAAAAAATAATTTTTTTTTTATTACTTATTCAAACCACCCGAGTTACAAATTGGCAGCCCAACGTGTGGGGCTGGAGTGTACAAGAGTAAGATAATTCTTCATCTTCGCTGAACTTTCATAGTTTTGTGCTCAGTGCAAAGAAGTAGAAGAAGAAAATACGCAGAATTAAGCACAGTACGTAATATTGCTGTAAACGTATTAGTTAGAATGCCACCCAAGAAAGATAACGCGAGTGAAAACGGGAGCGGACATTCTCCGGTTATGTTATCACAAGAACAATTCACGCAGTTACTTGAACAGATAGGAAGATCTGTAAAAGGAAATGAACCACCAATATTAAGTGGAAACTTTTCAAAATGTAGTGCACGATTCGATGGAAAAGAAACGAGTAATGTTGATGCATTCTTAGACTCGGTTATTACTTACAAAGACTGTTCACAAATAAGTGAAGAAAATGCGTTACGCGGTATTCCCATGCTATTAGAAGGCACGGCTGGTACATGGTGGAAAGGTGTCAGAAGCAGAATAGCAAGCTGGGATGAAGCAGTGTCTGCAATTCGTGATGCATTCTCAAAAAAATTGCCAGCTCATTTAGTGTTTCGAGAAATATTCTCGCGACAACAACACGAAAATGAAAGTAGTGAACTATTTGTGTGCCATGTTCGAGCACTATTCGCTCAACTACCCTATGAGTTAACCATTCAAGCACAAATTGACATTGTGTATGGTTTAATGAACATACGAATTCGTAAAAAATTGTCGCCAAGTGAGTGTAAAACATTCAAAACATTACTTAGTCGTGCGAAAGACATTGAAAACTTTTATCGTCAAGTTACTTTAAAACCAAAAGGGGTCCCAGGATTCGCGAAAAAGAATGACAAGCTAGAAAAGAAGTGTCGACCCAAGTGCTCATTCTACAATCATCCACTACCAGTGAACCACCATCGACATCGGTTGTGAAGATCAAGAATGAGAATTGCAAACCACAAGTAACTTGTTGGGGTTGCGGAGCTGTTGGGTATGTAAGGAGCAGCTGTCCAACCTGTTCCTCTCCTAGCGTTACTTCTACACAAAACCCTCCCTTATCGTTTTCTTCTTCAAACTTTATGAATGCCAAAGTAAGTAGACCAATGGTGTTAGTGCAAATATTGGGCTTATATGGTAAAACATGCTTAGACACGGGTTCTAAAAGAAGTATTGCAGGAGCACAACTATCTAAAATTCTAAATGACCAAGAGTCTTACATGGCTATCATGTTAGCTGATGGAAAACAACAACGACTGTTAACAAAATCTTTTACTGTTGACATCACCATCGAACACCGTACTACTAAAATCACACTGATTGTGTGATTTCAGCGACAAGACTTGGATTTTCAGGGACGAACCTGACCGTTCATTCAACTTCACTGAAGAGATCATTGACAGTGTGGCTGAAGAAGTAATCCAAACCGTGGACTTTATGCTAAGAAGTGATGAAGGTGAAAATCTCGATGAAGAGCAAAAAGAAGAACTAACTGCCTTACTGAATGAAAATGCAGATTTTTTAAACCAATAATTGAACCAACACCTTTTGCTGAACATTTCATTAGACTCACAGATGACACTCCCATAGCTGTACCACCATATCGGTTATCGCCTGTCAAGAAAGAATTTTTGAAGAAGGACATTGAAAAGATGTCAGCCGAAGACATAATAGAGGAGTGCGAATCTCCTTATGCTGCTCCTGTCGTCTTAGTTCCAAAGAAGAATGCAACATTTCGCACTTGTTGTGACTATAGAAGATTGAACAGCGTGACAGTTCCAGACAGATACCCGTTACCACGGATAGATGAACTGCTACATACTACCAAGAGAGCGAAGTATATGACGACCTTAGATTTGCGTTCCGGATATTGACAGGTACCAGTTAAAATTGAGGATAGAGACAAGACTGCAATTACGACACCATTAGGAAATTTTCGGTGGAAACGTATGCCTTTTGGTCTACGCAACGCTCCTGCCACTTTCCAAAGACTAATAGATCGTTTTAGATCTGGATTACAAGATATTTTCCTCTTAGCGTACCTCGATGATATCATCATATTGTCGTCGACCTTTGATGAACATATAAAAGACCTACGACGAGTCTTTGAACGGTTGAAACTATTCAAGATACATGCAAACCGTGAGAAATGCCATTTTGCATGTACTGAGATAAAATATCTTGGTCATCTTATTACTTGCGATGGAATCAAGCCAAATCCTGAGAAAATTGCTGCTATCCAGAATATGAAGCCTCCTGGATCCTGGTTCCGGAGATTTGTACCAGCGTACTCCAGTGTAGCAAAACTACTGAGTGATCTGACGAAGAAGTCTTCAACTTGGGAATGGGGGCCAGCACAAGAGAAAGCTTTTCGAAAGTTAAAAGAACTACTAAGTACGAGCCCAATCCTTAAACAAGCAGACCCATTACAACTTGGAGCAGTTCTCATGCAGGGGGAGCTGCCAGAACATCCCGTAGAATATGCAAGCCGATTATTGAATGCAACTGAACGAAACTATAGCACTACGGAAAAAGAGGCCCTAGCCGTAGTATGGGCGGTAGAGAAATTTCGTGGCTACATCGATGGTTCATCAGTCGTCGTAATTACGGACCATCAAGCCTTACGCTGGCTTATGTCTTTGAAATCGCCAAATGGCCGATTAGCACGATGGGCACTTACCTTACAGTCATTCGATTTGAAGATTGAATACAATCCCGGTGTAGCAATGCAGTTGCTGATACACTGTCACGACCGTCCCACGTCGAAGATGTGACCATATGCACAACTGTCGTAGATCTTCCAACGAATTCTGCTAATGAAATAAAACAGGAACAAATGGCAGATCCAGACATAAAGAAAATCATAGACTGCTTTGAAAACCAAGAAGATATGGTGGAACTCGCAAGATGGACCAATCGAGGATATGTGTTACTTAATGGAATATTATACAAGTATTCTCCTGAACAGGACGATGAAGAAACAATGCAGGTAGTTTCAAAATCACAGACAAATAAAATTCTATTTGAATACCACGATGCACCTCTGGCGGGACATTATGAAGTGGAAAAGACGATTCAGAAAATCAGTTCCAGATATTATTGGTCTGGAATGAGGAAGTCAATAGCCGACCACATAAAGAACTGCGTAGAATGTCAGCGTTTTAAACCGTCCAATTTAAAACCCGCTGGACTACTACAGACACCGATATATCATCGCCGATTTGAAGTCTTGAAAAATTGATTTTTATTGTAGAAGACACAGCAACCAGGTGGGTCGAATTATTCCCCCTTGTAACTGCTTCAGCTGAAGATTGTGCCAAATGCTTAATTGACGAGGTAATTTTACGATATGGATCTCCTCGTCGCGTAGTTAGTGACAACGGAACCCAATTTATTGATCCCGTAATGCAAAAAGTTGCCCACTGTCTTGGATTTAAGCAATCCTTGATACCAGTTTATCATCCAGAGTCAAATCCCGTTGAGAGAAGAAACAGAGATCTGAAACTCAGCTCGCAATTTATACCACGACTTGCCACAACGAATGGGTGCAGAAGCTACCAAGCATTCGATTCGCGATGAATTCAAGTCGATGTCAAGCGACTGGGTACAGTCCTGCGTATCTAAATTTCGGACGCGAACTTCGAAGACCCGATGATATAGGAAGAGATTTACGTACAATAATTGAAAACTTACCTTTCGTAGCTCAAATCATACCATACCTACGAACGTTTGCCAAAACGATTGCTCAAGTAAAAGAAACTCATGAAGCGGCGCAAGACCATTCTAAGAAATATTTCGATTTGAGAAGACGTTTGAATCCAGAATTCAAGATCGGAGACAAAGTGCTCATTAATGTGCACGATGTGAGTAGAGCGCAACTAGGTTTCACTAATAAATTTGCTCCCCGTCGTGATGGGCCCTACTTGATCTTCAAGCAGATTTCACCAACCAGTTATCAAGTTGCCTCTATGGAAAATCCAATGTTCCTATTAATGTTTACCATGTTTCTGCGATTACTCCGTTTCATGCTACAAATGATAAACCTGAAATTGCTCCAATTCGGCCAATTCGTAAACGAGGTCGTCCCAAGAAAAATGCCGGTCCTTTTCCACTGGAGTCTACAACAAGCGAGCCAACGCGTAGAATCGTCGGCCGAGATCGTGCCTCCAATTCTAGGGGGAGAATGTAACACCCAACATCGCAGATGCGTGGCTTAAAAAAAAGTTGTTTAAAAATTTTAATTTATGTTTTGTCAATAAAACTGTCACTTGAGTTTTTTTTACAAAAAAATAGGTGTTATTTTTTTTGATTACTTATTCAAACCACCCGAGTTACAGTACTATAATCGTAAATTGTCATAAGAGTGGTATTATTCCCATGCAATGAGTCTCAAGAAATGTTTTCATATCACTAATTCACAAATCACCATGCCAGGCGGCATAGATCAACAAAAAAGATTAGAATGTCTATAGTACCCACCGATAACACAATCTTCAACGCCACCTGGTAGAGTAAACAGTTGCTAAAGGCGGGATTTATAAAATTCTATTCCTTTTCCGCCTGATTAATTTACAATTTTCAAGAATAACAATACTAAGTGCCGTTTGTACAATTATGGTTTAGCTTTAAGCTTCGCTTTAGTCCCATAGCATCAATTGTAAATTCAAGTAATTAAGCAAAGTTTAAAGTCAAACCATAATTGTACAATCGGCACTTAGTTTCACAATTAAATTTATTTATACATGTTTAATTTAAAAATTATTTATTTTTGTCGTTTAATTTACATTAACGTGTGATATGAATATAATAGGATTTCTTCAAACGTTGATCCTCAACGTCCTCATCCTAACGTAACGCCTAACGTGATTTTCAAAGTCTAATAATTTGACCAGTTTGGTGTAGTTTTTACTTGTGATATGATAATGTGGAAAAGAAAACAAATTTATACAGAGTAATTTGATATTAAACTTAAGTGCAACCGCAGATTTATGTCAAATTGGATGTTAAAAATCACGTTAGGCGTTACATTAAATCAATAAATGCATATCTGAAAAGTAATTTACAATACAAAAAATTCGCAAGAAAAAGAAGCCGCAAGCAAAAGGACCTACAGAGCACTAAAAAAAATTACTTACAAAAATGAAATATAAACGTCAGTAATATGGTTGCCAGGGATGGTTGCCACCACGTTGCCACATAAAATGGAAACAAACTTCACAATTTGTTCATGGGCGTTTTGATTATTAAGATTGTAATATTGTTCTGCCACCTATGAGAGTAGTAGTGTAATTACATTGCGAAATTACCTTGGCCATTGAAGATCATACCCCCTGCCAGGCGGCGCTGAAGTTTTAAACTAGAGCTCTCTATTGCACGTATATGTCAGTACACGTGAATACGTGTAATATACGCATCATGATCTTATTCCCTGTAATTTTAAATACACGGGTACCCGTGATTTTTCATTTCACGGATACACGTGCAGTTATATTACACGTGTATTTAATTCAAAAACACATCCGTTGCTAGGTAACCTGGATTTGAACGTACCGAACGGACCCGTGTATTAAAATACACGTGTAATTATATTCGTGAACATGTAGAATAAGAGTTAATTACACGTGAATTAATAACACGTGTATTTAATTTGAGAATGTCGTTACACGGATTTCCGTGTACACGTGTACCTTCAATACACGTTCAAAACCGTAGACTATTTTAAACAGTATTTTTAATTCAATTTTTTCTTTTTCAGATATAAATAAAGGAGGAATTTTAGAACTCATTAAGTCAAACGTCAACAGAAACAAACAACTAATGAAATATCCAGTCAAAGTTCTAGAACTAGATTTTTTTTCTAATCTTGGTCCACAAGTAGAGTCTGTTTTGCCCAAAGTGCAAGTTATACTAGCCGCAGATGGTAAGTTTATTTCTACTGTGTCGTATTTCTTTAAATAAACAAAAAATTTCAGTTATTTATGATGATTCGATAACCGAAGCCTTTGTCAACACTATGAGAAAGTTGCTGTTGGTGCCACCTAGAAAAAGTGTTTATGTAGGGCTAGAGAAACGATTTGTGTTTACAATAGCGGATTGTGCAACTTGCGCACCATGTTATGAATACTTTTTAGAATGTTTGAAAACGTTAGAAAACGTGACGGTAGAAGAAATTGCAATTTCATTTCCGCAATATTTTTATTATGATAGAGTAAAAGAACTAGTGCTTTTGAAAGTTCAGTCGAATATATGAAATTATTTAATATTTATACATTAAGTACCTGCCTAGAAATTGTTTGTGAAGATTAATTTTTTGTTTGGTGTTTTTTGTAATGTGTAATAATTAATGAGAGTGAGATTGTTTTGATAAGCTGAGTATTTAAAACTACAATTTGTTCTAAAAAAATATATTTCACAAGTTTTAGTATTACTACAAAAGTGTATTAAATTTTAAAATTTCTATCATTAGTGTACAGAGCAAGTTAACAAATAAATAAACTTTATTTTTTTAACCATGCAGACATGTAATCTTCTTCTATTCTTCTTTTTCCAAGTACAGTTGCAGGAGAATGCCCTCGTCGCATTTCCTTATTCCTAATTTGCTGCTCCAGTTCCTTCTTCAGAGGTTCCGTTGTCTCTCCCACAACCTCATCCCCAGTTATATACACCACCATTACTTCATTGGTAAATTCAACTGCTTTGATACTTTTTGGGTGATATGGTTGATATTCGTAAGTTTGCAAAAGTTCTTCATTTTCTAGGCTTGCAATTTCTGTGGTTTCATTATTTCTTATCTCGTCGCCAGCAGTATGATCTTTACTACTATGTGGTTGGTTGTTGTTATCTAAAGAAGATTTTTCATATTTTCTTCGCTGTTTGTAAAACAATTACTATATTAAAATTGATCTTTGCATAGAATAAATGGTTACCTTATTGTCTTTTTTATTTTTTCGTCCCAATTTATCCCAGGGGTCCCAAGCTAGAACCTTCGTAACAGAATTCAGTGTCTTTGTATTACCCAACTTTGATTCCGAACAGGGAGATTCACTTAGAACTGACTTTTCTTGAGAAGGAAAGGGAGTCGACTTGGAATTCATTATATCTGTCTGCAAATAAAAAGACAAATACACGATAAATTATCAATAACCATGACATACTTTGTCAGGCCTAGGACTGAGTAAGTTTTCAAGGCTATCCCTAGCTCGAAGCCAATCTGATTTAAACAAATTATCATCTGATTCATCTGGAGACAAAGTTAAGCCTTCTAATTCCGAAGCAAGTTCGACCATATCCTAGATTAAAAAAATGGTCAGGTTTATTGACCGTTGATGATTAATAAACAAACCTTAGTTGAACTATTACGTTCATTATTTTGTAAAACTTTGCTATTCCAAGATTTTACCTTGTTCACTAGCTTTTGCTTCAAGCCGACATTCTCTGCGCTCTTAATTATATTCCCATCTGATTGGGTCGACTGCATGTGTTTCAGCAATGATTTGGTTTTATATTTGCTGGTGCTTGAATTTTCTAAATTTTTCTCTGAACGATTATTGGGAGGGGGCACATGATATTGTGAGCTTTTCGAATTTTCCGCTGAAATCTGCCGTCTTATAAATCTTGGAAATGCTTCTCATTTGCATTTTACCTGACGCATTAATACCAATTTTGTTTTCATCTGTTAGCTTTCCTGATTTGGACATGTTTTGTGTATCTACTCTTAAGTCTATAAAAAAATTTGGTCATTTATAACTGTCAAAATGATATATGACATGTATTTCAAAGTTATGTTAGCGTTTACTATAGTTACGATCATTCTGAAACAGTGTATTTAACTTTCATAATTTACATTTTGGAATTAAAATTACCTTTGAAAGATATAAATGAATTTAATAATATAAAATATTTTTGCTTTACTTATGTGTTATAACAGGTGATCAATATCTTTTCTAATCAGGTGACCTATGGAAATAAAATAATATGCCTTTGATTAGTTCATTATTTCAAATGCCACTTGAATTACATATTTATATTGCATTCCTATACAAAACGATAGGAATGCAATAAAAATAATTCAAATGGCATTTTAAATAATGAACCAAACAAAGACATAATTTTTTTTCAGGTCACTTGATTAGAAAAGATATTGATCACGCGTTATTAGAATTAAATTGATAAGATATTTTAGTGATACACATATACAGGGTGCTGCATTGATGAACGCACCATAAGAAATCCCTTGTTAATTTAGAGGTGTTGAAATATTGGCTTCCCTAATTATTTTACAGCAAAATTCCATTTAGGTTTTTTAAAATAGTACTCTTCAAGATGAATCTGTATGTGCAGTTTGAGAATTTTTCATTTGCTCAGTTAAAATATTTTAAAAAGATTCATTAACCAAACTCAATTTATATCAAACTATCAGCACGGCCTTGATCAGTGAATGTTAAAAGAAAGTAATGCAACTTAAAAAGTTTGGCAGAAATAAAGCCAGATTACTTTGATGTTTTCCAGTCATTTATTTTATGAAGGCCGTGCTGATAGTTTGATATAAATTGAATTTGGTTAATGAATCTTTTTAAAATATTTTGAAACTGAGCAAATGAAAAATTCTCAAACTGCACAGACAGATTCATTTTGAAGAGTACTTTAAAAAACCCAAATGGAATTTTGCTGTAAAATAATTGGGGAAGCCAATATTTGAACACTTGTAAATGAACATGGTATATCCTATTTTGCGTTCATCAATGCAGCACCCTGCATACTACATATATGATAAATGATTTCAGTATAACATTGTACATAATTAGATTAGAAATCGTCAATGGTTAGTGATCTTCCAAATAAAAAAAAGTTAAACTATAATAATAAAAATAACTAGTGTTATTTAACAGAAGAGCTTCACAGATCCTCAATACATTTTATATTTATATCATTTCACATATCCATTAAGATTGTCTCGATGATGATAAATAGTACACCATACATACGTATAAAATTGTATTTTATATTTACAACATACAAAGATATAGTTTACAGAACAATATATTAAAAAAAGTTTATGATTATTTAAAATTAAATGAGCACACAAATATTGTATAGTTATAAATAAAATACGTAACAGAGGAGTGCAGAAAATATAAAATAATGTATACTTCATCACATACAATACGTAAATCCTATGATTATTTCGTACTTGTGCATTTAGATAAATGAAACTGAATGAAATTATGACTGCCATGGTGACTAGAAGACAGAGAAATAATCACATGAGGCAGTATTTTGTCCACATAACTAAGGCAGTGATTTTATAAGCATAAGAAGAATTTAGTAAAGTGTTAACACAAGACAAAAAATTTAATTTAGTCAATAAAAGTTGGTCACAAATCATTGCAAACTAGGTAGCCAAAATTTTCTTAATAAAATTAAGTCAAATAAGCATAAGAGCAGAGAACTGTAATGATAACAATTGTATATTCAGCCTAAAATTTTATAATTTGAATTAAATTTTTCTCTGCTCTTATCACAGTGTATTACATAAAAGTCATTCTTCAATAAATTCAGTACTGTGCTCTTTGCACTTCTTTATTTTTTGAACGAATCAGTTAACTCGCGCACACTAAACATAATAGAGGTTAAAGACGATAACATAAAAAAATATTTGTACATTTACAAAGGCATATTTACTAATTAACGAGAGCAAATTTGATTTAACAAAGATTTTTTCCGTTTACTTAGTGTGCATATAAATTTCAGTAGAAACGAATAACAATATTTCTAATCACAAATAAAAGCAAAAAAATCTAAGTTTTACTTAATTGAAAATATATGATTAAACATCAATCAACTTAATATAATTTACTCAAATAAAAAAAAAATTAATAGATTCACTATTAATAATAAAATAATCACATTTGACAATTGTAGTATTACATGGATCTACATAAAAATATATCACACTCATTTTCATTTTTATACGAGAAAATCGTAAATGATTACCAACTATTTAGACAGTAATTTTAATGCTTAAAAAAAGAAAATTGAATGTTTTACAAATGTATTATATTTTTTTTTAATAAGTAAACAAGCATTAGAAACACCTGTCTAAATTTGGAGATGAATAAATTTTTCTCTTTAAAAGGTAATGCTGATATATAGATCAAGGCTGGTATTTTCTGGAATTTATATGTACAAGAATTATTTAATCTCCTACAGAAATTCTTTTCTTTTTTTTAACACTCATCAATAACTTAAAACAAAAACAAGTGGATTAGAATAAAACTAGCTTGAACCATTCTTTTGTTCCACTTGCTTCATAGTAAGGGACAATCTTTTTCGGCTGGTTTCTCCGCCAATAGATTTCCTACGAGGTGGTTCAGAGGGTGTAGGTGTTCCTTTTCTACGTTGTATCCCAACGTTGCCAGTTTTTCTTCCACTCGGAGTCTTACTAGAACTTGGTTTATCTAATGACGGCTGTTGTACGCTTATTTTATTCCAGTTGTCCATCTGAGCTTCGCGGGATTCTTTCAACACATTTCTTATTGCACTTGTTTCACCAACCATTTCTTGTAGTTTCTTGATGGTCGTGTACAAGCATACTGCACTTACTAAGCCAAAGTCGAATAAACTGCACATGTGAACAACGAAATTCCGATATAAGTTTTTCAACAATAATTCCTTTCCTTTTTTTTGGACGAACATAGTGCAAGCAAGTGGTATTTGGCAGTCCCCCACAAAGCCGTGTTTCATGACATGCAAGTTCCACATTTTCATCAGTTCTTTTTCTCCTTCATTGACATCGGTGAATTCATCGATCATCATCATCGTTTTTGCTCTCAACCATTCAGGATCGTTTTCTCCTTCAGAATCAGCATCCATTTCTTTGGGGTAAATTGGCAGGCAGGTAGTGGTATGGTGATACAGTCTATTGTGGCCCGTTATGAATGGTCTCTGACCATCATACTCACAATCATCTAATTCTAAAAATTCCGATAGGCTTGGCTTTGGTCGTTTTGGATGACACACTAAAATGTGTGTAACTGAGGCTCTACGTACAGGACCATTCCTTGAGAAAGCGCAAACAGTCGGTTGGGATATTAAGTCATGTGGTGATCCTGTATAAGACCCATCATATAATTCATTAATTGCTACGTCTATTCTAGCACCAACAGATATAGGCACGTAAGTGAATGTAAAACGTGAATGGCACAACTTTAGGTGCTTGAGCAACGTATACAATTGATTACAGTTTAAACTGCACCAAGGACAATGCAAATCTTCACAGGCTTCAGTTTGCTGACGGGAATTATTATTGTAAACAAACTGATATACGATTTGCAATTTTTCTTGGTTATTGTTGCCATTTAAGACTGGAAGGTTTTCTTTATTGTCACTAATTGGATATGCTCTCGGACGTTCGACAAAGCTCATGCTGGGCTCTTGAGACCAATTTAATTTAAATTTGATGCTAGGTCCTTTTATAAATGCGTCGAAATTACCACAACAATCACTCAGATCCGATACATTTTCCCAACTGGAGTATTTTTTTGGTGAATTCCTCACATGTCCATTGACTTCTTGTAAAACTAATTCGTAGTCTGCATCAGTCAAAAGGCATCTATTATGTTTATCATAGACTACAAGTTCAGATGCATACAATTTTGATTCTTCCACGGAGCCAGTTCCATTAGATTTTCGGCGTTTTGAAGCTGGTTCATCATCATTTTCAATTATATTATTCACATGATTGCTCGCATTCCTTACGCGCAACAATAACACATATGATTTAGCTAAAGGCCCCTCTGAAGACCTAAACGAGTCTGTTGATATACTTACAGTTGGGGCCAAAGAAGGTAAATGTTGTTCTGAAGGATTAACAACAACTTCAGCAGTACCAAATGACACTTCCATTAAGGGAGATGAACTATCCTTGCGTTTCTTATGACTAATTTTAACTAATACTGTCTCTACCTGTACCACTTGCACACTTGAATCTAGAGTCTTATCATAAAAGCCAAGGAATGTTAAATTCATGAAGCCTGGGAGGACTGTTGGGAAATCTTTTTGGCGAGATATCACTTTCTCCAATAGCGAATTTATCTTGAAACACTGTCTAGCCTTGTTTGTTCTAGACATGCGATTCTTCATGTAAGTCAAAGTACGATTCAGAAAAATGGGCTATTAAACAAAATGCATTAATTAGTAGGATCTCTCAGTAGAAAAAGCGAACTTACCGAGCACATATTCCTCGTTCGTAAATACCTGTATATTTGTGTGGGTTCTGTAAATATAATAGGTTTACACTTGAGTTACAATTCTGTAGTGAAGTTATTTCACTATGCATGTGCAACTTACTCTCAAATGCTTGCAAAAATAATTCGTGATCTGCCTGTATATGATCCATTCTTGGGTTTTTCGAGGAGTCTGCTTCTTTCTCGCGCTTTTTTGGAGGCATTTTCATTAAGGTTTTATCAATAATAAAAACTGCCCGCGAAATCGTGCTACAGTTCAGCGGTCTGAAATTTGCAGCACACGTAAGCACCAGGTTAACCACACCAACTTTATCAAATCGAAAATCACCAAGCAAGTTACTTTCGTTTTGAAAGGTAAACTGCATATATATATATATTGGATATTAAACTTCTATTGAATTTTAAAGAAGTGTCTTTGGCATTAAGGACAGTTATTTCGGAAGCTAATAGCGTTTTCCACTGGCTGCACTAGTGTGCACTGAGTGTATTTTCATCTCGGTTCAGCTTAATGTAATAAAACGAGATAGAGATATCCCGAATTCCCGAGTGCACACCGGTGCAGCCAGTGGAAAACGCTGTCTATTGTTGCCAACTTAATAATGTCGAACAAGAAATCACCAAGTCAATTATCCTGTTCCCTGTTTGTTTTCCAAAAACTAGTTCCTAAAAGGTTAATTGTAGTTATTTATTGATATTTATTTATGTCACATTCAATTTGGTTTTAAGAATGTGCATTCACCTTTAAGTAGATAATTTGGAAATGAAAATTATTTCTGCAGTGTTGCTTTAGTTTTGTTGTCACAACGTCACAACTGTCATTTGAGAACTGAAAAATCATACACATGCACGTTTCAAGTTTTCCAAAATGGAGGCAGTAGGTACGTAGCTTTTCGTAGAAATTTTAAATTTCCGTATGATTCTTGAATGATATATTCGTTACCACTGATATTTAACACCTATCCAATCTGTCTGTGTTTACATTAAATTACTTTTCACTGTCATCTTAACATACGTAATGTGCAAATCCTCTTGGTGTTGCAAGTCATTTCTCTCTGTCAAAAATAATTTGATGCAAAGAAATTTATATAATATTTAAGATTAACGATTATTTGCCCTGTAATGTAAAAATTGTTTTATTTCATGCTACTTTTTAGGCACTGAAAACGATAGCAAAGTTTGCAATCTATCAGATGAAAACCGTATGAAGAATGATAACTCAGAAAAGATAGAGCCTTCCGAATGTAAAATACCCAAAACAGATTCAGGAGATAGCACAGAAAAATCAGAGGAAGGACCTAGTGAAATCATTGAAGTTAAAGTAGTCTATAATAAAAATAAATATGATGTTAGTGCTCCTGCAAATACAACCATTGCAGATTTTAAAAAACAGTTACAGGGTCTCCTAGGTACTTAATTTAATTAACTCATATTTAATGTGATGTTTATTTGTGTATGTTTACAAAGGGGTACCTGATTCAATGCAGAAATTAATGTATAAAGGATTACTGCAGGATAATCAAACCTTACAAAGTTCAGGAATTGCAAAAGGTGCTAAAATTATGCTGGTCGGATCTACTCTAAATGATGTATTAGCAGTGTCTTCAGTTTCCAAACAAGTAACTAAAAAACTTCTGCTATTTTTAAACTGTCGTGTAATTTTTCAAATTTATTTCGTAGGAGGTTGTAGAATTAGAAAAAGCAAGCAATGTTAAGGAACCTCTCTGCAAGCAAAAAATTCACAGGAAAGTTTTAGATAAAGGTGTACCAGAAGATGTCATGCCTGGAATTAAGAGCTCCAATGTAAGCTGATTCTTTAAGTAATGAAAAAATTAATTTTTAAGGTAGCATTTTTAGGAAAGCTTACCACCATATCCTCTAACAGGCATGCTTAATAAGCATGGTGGTAAAGTTAGGTTAACATTTAAGCTTGAAAGTGATCAATTGTGGTTAAGTACCAAGGAAAGGACGGAAAAGTTGCCAATGGGATCTATTAAGAATGTAGTATCCGAACCAATTACAGACCATGAAGAATATCATATAATGGTAAAAAATGCACTCTTATGTTTATTAACTAAAGATGACAAAGTAAAATAATACATTAATCATCTATAAAAAGCTGTTAGAAATAGTACTTGAAATAGAAGTACCTCTGTGATTTGGAAGTACTCTACAATAGTATTTTGTACTTTGTTTTTATGAACATCGATATTCAGTAGAAAGATTTTTTTTAATAAAAATTTTTGTATGTTTATTTAGGGTTTGCAGTTAGGTCCAACAGAAGCGTCAAGATATTGGATATATTGGGTACCAGCTCAATATATAGAAGCTATAAAAAATGCTGTTTTAGGGCAGTGGCAGTTATTTTAATTTGCCGGATCCGTTGCCTAAGGAGCTAACAGTATTTGTAAGATTATCACCATAACTCTTAAGTTAACTAAGATTGTTTTTCTTACTTTTATAATACTCAGCTTCTGTACGAAAATGTGTCTGCATTGAATAAAAATGTTTGGCAGTGGATTTGAAGCACGCTTCATTTCAATTTGATTTACAAATTCTACTTTGTGATAGGTGAGTCTATGATATTGTTAGCACCGAAATTCTACTGTGAGATCAAAAATGTTCATATTTGTGATCGGTTGATTGGATAAAGTTAACACGCACAAGAATTTTTGTTTTCGTTAAGCATTTATTACTTTAAAACATATTTATTTCACTTTCACTGTTAACTTTGTCTTTTCAATTAGTAGTTTTTTTACTGTAATATCTGAGTTCAATATTTTTTATTTAGTCAGCCATAGGTTTCTTAATGATTACAATTTTTTTTTTGTTCAAGAAACCTCATAGTCTGTGTGATTTATAAATGAAAACTTTGGAAAAAATAAAATATTTAAAGTAATTCTACCAGTCAATTAGTCAAGAAAAAGACCAAATACCAAAAAAATTTCCTTTAATAAATCATTTTATTAATCACTGTGCAATACAAACAAAATCACTTAAAATTCTCTGTCCACCATTGATATAAGACATTAAAAAGTTATGATGGCACAAAAGTAATAAATTATAAAATAAAAAAGGCAAGAAAGTATAACAGTAAATAAAGAAAACTAGTTTTATGGTAACCTAGTTGCATGTACTTTGTAATTGAACGAAAAATTATACAATTGACTTTTTCTACTTTGCGTTCACAATGAATTCATTGCGACACCAAAAACAGTTCCACAATGAAG
Organism: Dorcus parallelipipedus; assembly: GCA_958336345.1. Lineage (NCBI taxonomy): Eukaryota > Metazoa > Arthropoda > Insecta > Coleoptera > Lucanidae > Dorcus > Dorcus parallelipipedus. Next base: position 31,444,934 of record OY284475.1, read on the forward strand.
CTCATTGTGAAACTGCTTTTGGGGAAATTTTAGCCAATTTTTAATTGAAAATATTCAATAGATTTTACAAAATAATTCATTATTTATTTGTTACTTAACAGAATACTCACAATGAAGATGGATAAGAAAAATTAATAACTTGTCAATGTGATTTTTGTTTAAAACGAAGGGTTGTCAGTGTTGCCACGCATTACAACTAAAATTCTGCATATACTAAGGAGATCCAATTTTTGACAGTATTTTTCATATTTTTGTTCAATAAGTGACGCAAAGTAGAAAAAATAGTATATTTTACACGTTTCACAAGAAGCATTGTAACACTCGTTCCGTTGGGGCACTCCGAGCTTGCTTCGCTTCGCTCGTCGTACCCCAACCCCACTCGTGTTACAATAAGCCTTCTTGTGAAACTTGTAAAATAATATACTATTTTCTATTTTGGTGTCTTAACGACAACATCATTCACACATGAAACTCATTTGAGTGTCATAAAGTAGTTCATAAGTAACCAAAATTTCGTTTTACTAGGTTGGCGACAGCATATACAGCGACATTTGTTGACATTTAAAATTACAAAAATAACCTCCAAACTGACTTTTTTAAAAACTTGTACAGCCGGTATTACCAACGTTTTAAGGAGACCTTAAATTAAATCGTGTTTAGATTGTGACATTTCTGCTTGGTTTGTATAACATCAATCACAATCTAAACACGAATTAAATTTATTAAATTTAAGAAAAATAAAAAAGATGGAAATTTTCCGATGACTTTTCCCGGTAATTTACCAGAAAATTTCCGAATCAATTATAGTAACGTATTTCTTTAAAAAAAATATTTTTTATAAACTCAGGAGCAAACGCTAGTTAAAATAGTAGGGGAGAGTCGGGTATATTGGACCAGTTCCAAAATTGGACCACTTCAATTCAATTTAAATTAAAACTAACTAGAACTATCTATCGGTATCGGAAAAAAACTACTTACAGAAACATTGCTTACGGCCGGTATTACCAACGTTTTAAGGAGACCTTAAAGGTCTCCTTAAAACGTTGGTAATACCGGCCGTTAGTACAGTATCATCTGAGGTATTTGTAGTGTTTACTGTTACTGAAGTTTCTATTTTATTTTAATTTATTCAGCGGTTCAATTTTGGAGGCGGTCCAATATAAATAGCCGACTTTCCCCTACCAAATACTCGTGTACAACGGTAATATAAAAAATGACAGAAATTACAAAATAATGTGTATTCACAAACCAAACTTATGCTCTGGCGTTCGCTTATAAAATTCATAAATTGTACGTATAGGTATTTTTCCGTATTTTGGGCGCATAATCTTTTGAAGTTAGGTTAGGCATTACATTTTATAGCGTTTTCGATTCTCTTGCACCGGTCGCACTCAGTGTATTTGCATCTTTTTTTAACCTCATGTAATAACACGAGATGAAGATATTCTTAGTGCGCACTAGTGCGGTCAATCGAAAACGCTATTAGTAAATGATTTTATGTTAAACTGCGCAAGCACAACAAGTAATAACTTCGTTAAATTTTCGTCGGAAATTTTCCAGAAAAATTGGTTAGAAAGTTTCTGGAAAATTTCTGAACCCACATCCCTAAATACTTGTATCTGTTAACATCTCAAATTGCAAAAATAACCTTCAAATTGACATTTGTTTGAAATTATATTAAACGTCAACCAATGTCACCAACCGCCATATTTTCAAACAGAATTTTCCTATATTTAAACTACAAACTAACGCAGATTCTTTTACAAGCAACCAAAATAGAAAAAATAGTATAAAATACACGTTTCATAAGACTTTTCAGCGCAACTGGCCGCGTGCGCTTAAATCCTGTTTTATGAAACTTGTTTTTTAATATACTATTAAAACAAATGACATTATAATTCTTAATCAGTATTCGCGAAATCAAACAAAGTAGGCGATCTCTGGTGATCAATATTGATACCATCAAAAGGGTGAGCAACATTTCACGGATTGGTTTATTAAAGCAATCTGTTTAAAACATGCACCAATCAAACGTTCATATTGAACGCATCTGAAATGTTGTTCACCATGTTGCAATTAACAGCGATTTCTCGCGTTGACAATTAAGTCGCGAATAACATTTGTATATTATGTCATTTGGTTTAAACATTTTGTGTAATAACTTTCATTTAATTAATAAAAATAACTTAAAGAGTAACAGAAATACAATAATAAATGTATGTAAATTGCCACAAATGAGATATTTTTTTATTATGAGGTTTAGGATTATAATAGATTGGTCTACATATTAATTGCACAATCAATTTTTTTTGTTATAATAACAATAATAACCACCAGATGTTTAACATTACACTGTATTTTATTGCACATACTTATAAGAAAAAAAAAAATAATAATAAGAAATTCAATTAAATTTTGACTGAATAAAAAAAGAGAGGATATTTGAATTGTAATCAAATGTGCAATTAATATAACCTCAGCAGTACAGTGTGTTTGACTAAATTTGAAAGTTTAAGACTAAACAAAATGTCAGTAAACATTTAAGTACATAGTAGATGAAACTTTTTTAAAATAATTAAATTTTTTAAAATTTGTACCTACGCTTATTATACTAACAAATTATACCAACAAATTACTTTTAATTCATTTTTATCTGCATTTGAACAACACCTATCCAATTCTCTGATAAGTAATACCATGATATATTTTTTTAGTTAAAACTGCTTCATGCTTTTCGGGAAGATTAAGTGCAATTTTGTTTTCAATAAAATTATTGTATTAATGTAATATCAGTATTTAAATTCTGCCAATTTAAGTAACTTACTAAAATTAAATTAATTTTTTTAATATTACTGTTCAAAATGTTTATTCTTAAACTGACGTGAATTAAAGCTTTACATGTTGTGCAAATGCATTTCAATGTATTAAATACTACCAAAAATAAGATACATTACTTAAAAATAAATAAATAATCATTATAATAATGCCTTTAATATAGAATCTCTAATATAAATATAAATTATTTAAATTTTTTGGTTAAAACAATAACTTTTAAAAATGGCACAAATAAATTCAGATATAGACGAAAACTCCTCTGTACTTAAAAGTAGAGATTCAACTTGATACACCTTACAAAACTAAATTCCTAGTAAAAATGGTAGGTATTTGTACTTTCATTTTAGAGTTAGCCATATTCAGACTGAATGGAAAGACTAAATTCACCTGGCTTAATGGAAGTACCGTGGTACCAAACTCTGGTATCTACAAGAACTGAAAATGTTTTACAATTAATGATTGTTGTAGATATTTATGTAGCCTACTAAAAAGTTTCATTTACAGAACTGAAAATTGTGTCAAATGATACAAAAAATAATTAAAAACTTACCAGCGTCTCCAGGTTCTACTATGAAGGAAAAACTTTGACAAATGTTGTCACACTCAGGAGATGGTTTTAAAAGCCATGTTTTTGTGCCTTTCAACTGAGCTTGCCACATGAGGCGATTGATAAAATCTAACTATTAAAAAAAAAGAAATAATTAAACAACACTTGGCATTTCATATTGGGTTGTTTGTAGAGTATCTGAGATTTTCTTTCGTTCTTTCTTTATACTAATAGTAGGTATTCCACTTCAGAAATTTTCAGTTTTTATTAACAAATTATATCAAACTTATCTAGTCTCTGATTAAATAGATTTTTTAAAGAAAGTTGTAATGATTTTTTTAATTAACTTACATGCATTGTAGCTCCTGCATCGTAACCCATAAATACATATTCTTTGGATGGTATTTCACAGTCTTCTGGTAAAAAATGAGGTTTAGGATAATATTGCCTCATTTTTTGTAACACTTGCGTGTGACAATTCCCCCTAAGAGCAAAGAAATCATAATTATTAAAGAAAACTTTTGCATAACATACAGTTCTTACCATCCAACGTACCAAGATTTTTGTCCAGGTAAATTGTTAACTCTGTTTTCGTCCATTTCAAAGACATCACGTAAAGATATAAAATCTGACTTGAAGTGTAGAAACTGACATTCTTCATCCACACTTTCGTAGGCACCTTCAATTTGAGCGTACAGATTTTTAAAAAATGTAAAATTAAATACGGTCATTGCCTCCCAGTTCGTAAATGCCCTTTTAACGATGATTGGCTTGGATGAGTACGCATGAGGGGCGAATTCCTGGCGTGACACATTTGGTAAAACGATGGGTGAACTTACGTTAATGCAATATTCACAATTTGATACTGGCCTTGTTGCTTCCCACACAAAATAATTGTTAGGAATGACACACCTTACGCCTAAGCTGTAGCTTAAAACGAAATCGAAAAAGTTGTACTGATACAAGACGCACAGGCAAAGTAAAAGACTAGAAGTTAAGATCCAAATGATTGAGTGAGGGCTGTGAAAGTCGGATCTCAAACATGTTTTGTGTAGTTGTACTAAAGGTATTCCGTATTTTAAAAATCTTGAGTTTAATTTCGTAAATTCTTTCTTGATGTAAATTACACTTGCACTAGTTTCTGGTAAATCCTTCATCGTGCTACTACATTTTAAAAACGTTTATGTAAATATGTAGCCTATGTATGTAGCTGTCACTCTGACATTTATTGCAGTGCAAAATTCAGAACGTAGCCAGAAGATATTTGAACGGTTCCGAAATGAATGGGCGCGTTTAGCGAACGCAACATGTTGAGTTGCTACCACTGCTGCATTCGCTAAACGATTACGCTGTACTGTGCTGCCAGTCAGCAGCTTAGAGATTTATTCAGCGTTCTAAAACATCGCTGCCTTTCAAGCTAAATGTGCTGTATAAGTGGCCTTGACTAAAAGTTGAATATTTACTAACCTAAAATATTAGTTATAATTTATAAACATGGCACAAGCTCCTTCAAAAACAGTATTATTTCTGAAAGACCAAGTAATACTGAATAAAATAATAAATAATGGTACGTAACAAAATGGCGGTACATTTGTGAGTCAGAAACAGCGGATTTACGGTTTAGCGAATCATTTGTGCTACTTGTAAGCACACTAAGCAAAGCATATTGCTGCTACGTTCGCTAAACGCGCCCAATCTGTTCAAACCACGGGTGCGTTTCATTTGCACGCTCACATGCTTTGAGCGCTCATAAGCATTGCTTAAATCGTTCCCTTTGACTTTGCAAACGCTCACAAAGCGCCGGCTGACGAAATACTAACGTCATTATGACGTCATAGTCTTCGCTCACAATCGCTTATTACATCGAGGTAGAGCAGCAAAAGCGTAAGCGCTTATGTTCCAAATGGAACGTGTGAGATGCGTATGAGGAGATCAGCTAATCATAATCATATTACAAACAAACATTACACTTTAGAAATAGCTACAGCAGCTATGATTGAATCAATTTCACTATTGAAGTTATATTTTTGAGGTTATGAATTCGTTGTGCAAACAAAAGTCAAAAGAAACACCTTTGTGTATAACGGCTTAAGCGACTAAACCCCAAAGGAAACAACAGAAAACAGCGCTTGTAAGCGTGAGCATTTAAAGTATGTGAGCGCGCAAACGAAACGCACCCTTAGGGTGCGTTTCATTTGCGCGCTTACATGCTTTGAGCGCTCATAAGCAGTGCTTAAACCATTCCCTTTGGCTTTGCAAACGCTCACAAAGCTCCAGGTGACGAACTGGTAATGTCTTTATGACGTCATAGTCTTCGCTCACAATCGCTTATTCCATCGAGGTAGGGCAGCAAAAGCGTAAGCGCTTATGTTCCAAACGAAATGTATGAGATGCGTACAAGGAGCTCAGCTGATCATAGTCAGGTTACAAACAAAGATTACACTTTAAAAATAGCTGCAGCAGCTATGCTTGGATTAATTTCACTATTGAAGTTATATTTTTAAGGTTATGAATTCGTTGTGCAAACAATAGTCAAAAGAAACACCTCTGCGTATAATGACTTAAGTGACTGAACGCCAAATGAAATGAAACAACAGAAAATAGCGCTTGTAAGCGTGAGTGCTTAAAGCGTGTGAGCGCGCAAACGAAACGCTCCCTTAGTGTCGCCTTGTTTATACGGTGGTTTACCTATACGTTATACCACGCCACTTCATCCAACAACTGTAGAAAAATAAATTCAATGGTATACAACATAATTCGCGTACAGACATTTACAGGGTGCGTTTCGTTTGCGCGCTTACATGCTTTGAGAGCTCATAAGCCGTACTTAAACCATTCCTGTTGGCTTTGTAAACGCTCACAAACCGCTAGATGACGAAGCAGCAACGTCATAGTCTTCGCTTATCCCATCGAGGTAGGGCAGCAAAAGCGTAAGCGCTTACGTTCCAAACGTAACGTATTCGGAGATCAGCTGATCATAGTCAGGTTATAAAAACATGTTATAAGCAAACGTTACACTTTGGAAAGAGCTGCGGAAGCTATGATTGGATTTATTTCACTATTGAAGTTATATTTTTAAGGTTATGAATTCGTTGTGCAAATAGTAGTCAAAAGAAACACTTTTGCTTATAGCAGCTTAAGCGACTGAAGGCCAAATGGAACTACAGAAAATAGCGCTTGTAAGCGTGAGTGGTTAAAGCGTGTGAGCGTGCAAACGAAACGCACCCACAGACACACGTATTAATATAAATTAATAATAAGTATTAATACGGTATCAAGAGTAATTATATTTTTAACTGAAAATTGAAGGTTCTTGTTTATTTGTTTGTTCGTTTTGCTTTGCGCAGCAATGCTGCAATTAATATCTTTCGGTCATATAAGCCATTCCAGACAGTCACGAAGATATTATTAAGCTGGGTCAAAGTCATTAAACACCACAAACATCCATGGTTAATAGTAGGATTCGAATCTATGCCGTCGAGCGACACGACTTGCAAGTCGGCTAGGCTAGACCGCTAAGCCACCCGGCGACCCCAAACATTGTTTATTTGTGAAAGTTGATTTGGCATTTGCCATATCATATTAGAAGTTGGCAACGATGATATTACTAAGAGTACGTTCCACTTAACGTTCACAACGATAAAATTGCTCACCTTGATGTTCCACATAACGACCACGTTGTTACGGGAATGAGCGAATGGTACCCTGTGCGAGATTAGATTGAACGATCACAATGACCGCAATATAGACGTGGGTCGGCGTGAGCGTTTACATTTTGACAGATTTTAACCTAAAAAATTTAAACCGCGAAAATGGAAAAAGTTTCTTCCGTGCTTTATAAATTAATTCCCACTCATCATCTGAACTGGAGTTACTATCACTATCTGAATATTTATTTGTTATTAAACGTTGAAGTATAATATTCTCCATTTTTTCGCCTATTTAGACCGTAATAGCGTTCCACTTGTCATTCTCGATCATGACATTAAACATAAGTGGAACGGCCGCTCACAACACCTCGAGCGCGATCGTTTTGGGTCTTAAGTGGAACGTACCCTTACCTGTCAATTGTCAACGTCGTTAGTTGCAGAGGGGTATCATTGGTCGCGTTCGCCAGAACCAAGCGCTCACGCAGCATTCGTCTGTGATTGGCTTATTTAAAAAAAAATCGAAAAATCCACCAATCACAGATGAATGCTACTTGGGCGATTATTCTGATGAACGCGGCCATTTATACAGGCAAATCTTATACAATTAGATAATAGTGTTAACCATTCACAGAGGGCAATATATACAGATATCTGCAAAACGACAGACTTATTCAAAAATAGCAAAAGATGACAGTACTGGATGAAACGCAGCGCAACAGTTATATTAATAATAATAATAATTAAATAATAAATTCATTTTCTTGCAATACGTACACACCAAAAAGTAAGTTTTATTATAATTTATTTCATAATTAAGCATAGAATAATTAATTTAAAGGTTCACATTATAGAAATGATACGATCACGGTGTAGTGTTCCTGAATGTGAAAATTTAATCCAAGAAAACGTAATTTTACATACTTTTCCTAGAAATAAACAATTGCGTATGAAATGGCTGGAAAATATTGGCAGTGCAGAATTAATGAATAAATCAGATTCAGCTATTCGAGCTTATAAGATTTGTAATAATCATTTTGAAGATATTCATTTTCAAACAGTAGAAAAAATTAAACTGAATAGAGGGGCTGTTCCGACTTTAAGATTACCTTTAAACCGTGAAGAAAGAATAGAAGCAAGAGAATTGCATACAGTTTCACTAGAAAGTCAAGAATTTGGTAAGTAAAATAATGTTAAATATATCTTGTTAATCTGTCTAATTATTACAGCACAGACACCAGTAACATCGGCACATTTCTTAGGTAGTAGATTTGTAACAGAAAATATTCAAAAAGAAAGCAGCTTACCTGGGACTTCAGAATCAAGTAGAACAGTTTGCGTTACGCCACCACCATCAGCATCAAGGCTACATGTAATTTCAGGTAATCAATTACAAACTCTTTGTTATTCAAACTATTATAATGAATTTGAAAATGGTGTAAAAAAAGTTGCAATTGAATTTCTTTTATTTCAGTGTTTCCATTGAATTTTAAAGAAATTTTCACATTTTTCTTTTCTTATTGTAATTTGAATTTCCTATTTCCAGAATTTTTCAAATTGTATATTCACCTGCTCTAAGCTGAAAGATTGTATCTCAAAATTTCATATGCTTTTAATATTTTTTTATGGAATAGTGCTTGAACTAAAGGGTATTAAATATTACAATTAATTTACTTTGAGTAAATAGAAATTCTGTCATTGAAACCTGGCAATATTGTTTATATTGTAAATATAATAATGATGTGAATGAAACCAAAATGTAGAACAGTTACAGAACTCCAATAGACAAAATATTCAGACATTAAAGTTTCAACTTAAGGAAGTTCAATTGTGTGTACATAAAATTATACATATTAACTGGCAGCGGAAGTGCAATTTATAAAAAATTGGATGTAGATTATAGTGGGTGATTTTTAAAAATTTTTTAACAACTCTTGCCATGGAATTTGGACGGCATGTCTTAACTATACTGTAAAACAGCATAAAAGTATCGCAATGAGGTACTTTTCACTTAAGCTAAGACATGCCGTCCAAATCTTATGGCAAGAGTTGATAAAAAATTAAAAAAATCACTTGGTAAAAGTAATTATTATATTTAATCACTTATTGTTAGTGAAATATTTAGATGTAGTTATGCATTTGTTTTTTTTTTTAATTTATAAACTTGTAAGTAAAATTACATATTTTTAAATATCTGAATTACTAGTGTAGGTATGTAAATAGGTAATAAGTTTTAAGATTTTCAATAAATTTCTAAATCTTGCCTTTTCCTTTTTTTTAAGTTCCGTTTAATTATAACGAAAATATATACATTTCATATTTATAATATGTATAAATATACATAGATTTGAGTTAAAAGAAAATAAAAATAATAATTAATTACAATAACACACCTGTCCTACAAACTGGCGAATACAAAAATAACCTATAAGCAGCTCTAAAAAAGGAAATCAAAGACAAAAAAATTATACAAAGAAAACTCCATTTTGTAAATTTTTAAAAGGAGATTTAAAATTTAAAGTCCGCCTTGCAAGAATCTTAAATTTTAAGTCTCCCATTAAAAAGTTGATACTGATCCAAAGTAAAATAGAATTCCAGGAGTAGGAGTCGTAATTTGAATTTGGCGGCAAAGAATGAAATAGTAACGTTAACAGTTGATAGATGACGCAAAAATTAGTGCATAAAATTTTCTGCAGGAATAGACGTGGAATAGACACTTCTTCTTGTGTATGTTCTGTGGTTAGTTGCTGTTAACCTAAAAATCGATAATCATGACAGACGTTTCATTTACAGCAAAAGCTTATTGTAAAATCATTTTACACGCTGTAAAATATCCGCATTGTGCAGTAAATGGGGTATTACTAGCAAAATCTACGAAAAGTAAAGAAATTGAGTTCGTAGATGCGGTCCCTCTATTTCATATCGCACTTAACCTCACACCTATGGCAGAGATCGCATTAACACAGGTATTAATTGAAATTCTAAATCATTTTCCAAATTTTTAAATGTGACTTTTTTATTTGTAGATTGATCAGGTTGCTTCACAAAGTGGGTTGGTGATAGCCGGTTATTATATGGCGCATGAAAACTTGAGGGACAATTCCTTAGAGAAAGCAAACCATCGAATAGCTGATAAGATTGCGGATAATTTTGCGTCAGCCTGTCTCGTAGTAGTAAGTGAATTTGTTAAAAGTTGACTATAAAATAGTTAGAATGCTTTTTTTTGTAGGTGGACAATCGTAAATTAAGTATGCATTTAGATAATATTGCAATCAATGTAGCGCAGCATACTGATGGAAAATACAGATCAGTCGATGTTCAAAGAGTTTGTCTAAAACCCAGTAACACTCTCAATGTTTGTTCTTCTTTATTGGGTAAACGAGCTTACAAACGCCTGGTAGATTTTGATAATCATTTGGATGATATTACATTAGATTGGAAGAATGAGGATTTAAACCAAGAAATACAGAGCATATTATAAAAAATGTTCAACTTGTTTTTCATTTTAGAGAAATTAATTTTTGCGGCACACTTCTGTTATTGTGCAAGACAGAAATTTTGTAATTTATGTATTTGTTGAAAATTCGTGGGTTATAATTTATGATGATGAAAAAAACTGTTAGGGTATAATTTTGTATTAAAGGGTATTGTAATTTTAAATACTATTCCACTTGTTATAAATGAATTTTTCTTTTGTATATTTTATACATATATTTTTGTCAGTACAAATATAGATTCTCATGTTTGTCTTTATTGTAAAAAATGTATTGTTAATAAATGATGAAGCATATGTATTTAAAAAGCTTTATTGTTTTATTATTTACAGAACAAGTTTGTTAACTATTTGTACAGGGGTGTTTTATATTCAAATTTTTTATATATTAAAAAATATGCAACTTTCATAAGCTTGTAAAAAAATTTGCAAATAAGGTCACTTCTACTGCTATGTGCGCTATGTAAATTATTCAATTCACATTTATTATTATGTTAACATACAACTTCAAACTTCCTTATGTTTATATTTAGAAGTTCCTCTTTTTAAATAATAAGCTTTGCAAGAAATATTGAAACACTGTGCTCCTAAAAATATGAAGTTACATTTTAAGCTATTTTACCTGGAATATTTTTGGTAGCACATTGCTTTAATATTTAACTTCTTGCCTGCAAATAAATTTATTACAGTAAGGCTTTATTTAATATTCAACAATTTAATAAACTATATATTCACACTACAACTATATATATTATATATTATAAAAGTAGTATTTTTTACATATTTATATAAATATGTATAATTCTGCCTATAAATGGTTCCCAAGATTTCATAAAATTCAGAATAATGCAAAAGATTACTTTATTCTAGAAATATCGTTTCTTATGTTTTTCGAAAAATAGAGTAAAACTGTAGCTGTCTCTTATTAACTATTACTGTTTATTTAATTGTGGAAAACGTTTAATGTTAATATTAATATTAAAAATTCGAAAATAAAATACAATTTCCTGGAAATTGGAAAAAATAATTTCAGTAAAATTAAAGTTAATTTCATTTCAGCTTGCAATTAATGGCTTTATATTGTTTGTTAAATATAATAAACAATAGTTTGGCCACGAGAAAAAATATTTCTGGAAGTTATTTACTTTTGCATTGCCTTGTATGTGTAGGTACAGTAAGATTACATTTTTGGAAACAAATGATTATATTACACCATGTGTAAGCGGCGCCGGCGGAGAAGGAAGTGTATTGGAGTAATCGCGGTAAAGACAAAGACTGCAACAGCCAGCTGTACGAATACGCAACATGAGGCGACCTGACTTTAGTGCATTCTCTGTCCATTAACACATTTAACACAATACGTTTGCTCCTTTATCTTGCTCTTATGTTAGGTACGTTACAGAAATCGGTTGAGAGATTCTAACGGGTTTTCATTTATTTCTGTATCCCACGTTATCTATGATGTACACAATTAAGTATTTAACAGTCGGTAAAATTAGTAAATGAATTAGTGCTGCCGAACTATGAGACAGAACTTGGTCACGTGGGGTACAAACAGATTCGAAAGTGGTACATTTACTACAAGAAAATTATGAGGCACTAATTATTTATTATTAATAATAATAAAATGAATTCGCATAATATAAATATTTTTTAAATGAGCTTAAAAATTTGGTATACCTACAGTAGACTTCGGTTATAACGGCTTTGGCTATAGCGATCTACCGCTTATAACGAACTACATTTCAAATCCTGCCATTTTTCTCTATTTAACAATGTAAAAACTTTCGGATATGACAAACCTAAAAAAGTCAAAGTTGGTCGGTTATAACGAACTTGCATTACAAAGTAATAAACTAAGCTATAAAGTAACAGGGATAGAACATTGAATCATTTTTTATTCGATGGGTTTTAGAGTAAAACCAAAAGTAGTAGTACCTTTATGAGTTTTTCCGAGATATGAGGGAAAACTAAAAAAATGTTGCATTTTCGTTAATTTTTTACAAACTTTTCTTTTTAATTAAAATAATTTGTTGGCTAAGATGTATTATCATTAAATCAATAAGATATTAATTAAATATTAACGGGTTATTCATGATATTTGTGACTAGATTAAAATAATTTTGAAGACGATATGCTGGAGGGTCACAAAGTTTTTTGTGACCCACCGGCAATATCATCTTCAAGATTATAGATATTTATTAGCTTTGCAAAACTGTTTTGTTGATTTAAATTGACCGAATAGTGTATAAACTATCGCGGCCGAAAAAAAGTGGACACTTTTTCTTACATCAATTTTAGATACTAGAACTTTTGCTGTGTGGTTGTAATTTTGAGCTGATACTTACGGATGACAAACAGTAATATTTATTGTTTGGCCGTGACTGTATGTGCCAATATTGGTAATAAAATTCAAATGTCCATAAAAAAAAAAACAAGTCTTTCCAACCCTGACAGTATAGGTTTTTTTTTATCGTCGATGAAATCTCGTCAGCTTTCTTCCGTTTTCGTTTCAGCACTTCTTTTTGGGACACGTTATGTAATGTTTGAACCGATTTTGATGGTCCCTTGAGGTTCGCTGTAACCAAGGTCTACTGTATTTATAACAATGAAAAATTAATGAATTTGTGCAATATGAATTTATTTCCACTTTACACCAGTTTTGGCTCTAAAACCATGCTTGTTTTAAATCCAAAAACAAACAAACAAAAGATTTTGCGCGGCATTAAATGATCAATTGATGGTACCTCATTACCAGACTTCGGCGTTTTTGGGACATTTCAGAGCCGGACTTGTTTTATCTTATGCGCACAAATTTACAAAACACAATAAAAAGGCGATGTATTTTAAAATATTTCCCGACTTCAATTGTTATACTTCGTGACGCGTGTTATTAAGGGTGTGGGGACAAAAAATTTGCGTAAAGTTTCTATGCTTACAAAATACGTGGGTGGTGACAATTTGCGGCTAGCTATGCTTTTGTTTTGTTGATCAAATGAAAACATTTGATTATTCTATTGTTAAAGTTTTTTGGTTGCAAACACAGAGGTGATAGAAAACTTTAAGGGAATTCAACATTGACAATTCATTGCCGAATTCTACACAGTAGCTTGAAAACACAGTAACTTGAAAAAATCCTCTACTGTAAATCACTTCTATGCAATGAGTGTTCCTGAAAAAACGACATATAACATCTGAAAGCGTGTAGACTCGAACACAGCAGTGATGGAAATACAGGTTCTGGAAGACCAATAAGGAAAATGACTTCCAAGAAGAAAAAAGCTTTAAGCGAGCATGCTCATGGTAAAATTGGGATTCGCTTCGGAAACTTGGTCGCGAGTATAAGATAGATAATTAATACGTGGGTAAGTGATACATAATGTGTCGCTTGTTACGAGAAAATTGGTTGCGGAATATTCAGAAAAACAGTTGTGAGAATAAAGACGTAAACTGAGACATCTCTCCGAAAATGAATTTTCGTCATCAAATAGCCTCGATATTGTGATGATGAATCATTTTTCACACTCGATGGAAGTGACGCCGCTAATAACAAATATTACTACTGTAAAAGAGGCAAAGAAGTGGATTGTAAAGTGGTTTACAAGAGCTAAAAAATTTCAGCACAAGGTGTTGGTGTGGATTGAAATTTTTTGTAAAGGCTAATCTCAAGCTTAGATTTGTCCATCTGGCAATTCTGTAAATGCCAAAACGTATGAAAATGTGTATAAGATCGAGAGTAAAGGAATTCATAGATAAGAATCCTTCTGTCGGAAAATACATATTTTATTACGAAATCAAGAAATGTTCTCGCTGCGTCCAATTGAACATTTATGGAAGAATTTAAAAAGAGATAGATATAGTAACGGTAACGGCTAGGGGGCAGAGCTCAAAGTTAGTATATGGGAAGTTGGCTCAAGCAACATCGGGCGGACTCGACACTTTTCGGCGGAGTGACGTATGCGAGATACCGGTCAAGTAAAGGCTTCTAGAGGATCGATTCTCGAATTACGATTATCCATGTCGCCTGCGACATGACGTCAAAATGACGCAATTCCCGAACCATTTATATAGTTTTGAATGAGAGTCTACGTCACTTTGACGTCAAATCGCATGCGACATCGGTAATCGTAATTCGAGAATCAACCCCCAGTTCCCACACACCGGCGCGAATTATTCGCGACCTCCGCACACCGACTCGAATTGTTATAATTCGCGCGAATTATTTCTGCATTTAATTTACAGCGGCAGAGAATAATTCGCATCGGTCTGTTTCTTTAGTTTTCATTAGTGTGAGGAACAGGAGATATACTACGTCATTTAAATAAATTAGAAAAGAATGAATTTTCGAATGATTAACAGAAAACGCACTTCAAAATGTTTAAATTCATGGATTACATTTTATGCATTTTAAACTTTGTACCAGTTTTTTTCGGCGGTAACCGTACGTTATTTTCTTTTCGGGTTATCTTTCATATTAAAGGCGCTTTCATATTAAAGGCGCTACATGCAATTCCGTTTCGTAAAAATGCATTGGAAATGCCCTATACTGAAACGGAAAGATCGTACGAATGCACTGGGCGCACTCTCGTGACGTCAGTCCTCGCACCCCACCACCGCCCCGAATTGGCGTTCGGCTTTTAGCATGTAAATTCGAGTGCATGAGACAACTTCCCATATACTAACTATGGGCAGAGCTGGGTAATTCCTGGTAAAAAAGTAATTAGCAATTACAATTACTTTTTTTTAATGTAATTTGTAATTGTACTTAAGTACTTTTTTTCTTAAAGTAATTTGTAATTGTAATTGCAACAAAATCGATGGAGGAATTGTAATTTGTAATTGCATTATTTAAATTATCTAATTACAATTACTTCTTATAAGTACAATTACTTTTTCAATTACAATTATTTTTTCTAATTACAATTACTTTTAAATACGTGTTTACAATATACGCATGGTTTAAAATCAAGATAATTCCTACATGAACATGACGCAAATTATTTAATTTTGACTTCGGTGTAATAATTTATAATAATTTATAAATATTTATAATAATAATTTATAAATAAAAAAATACATGGTGTCCCGTAACAGTAACATTTAGTCCAGTACTTCGTTGGGATACGATTAGGACTTTACAAAGTGTAGCAGCTGGTAAGAAAATGAAGATGGCACAATTTGATGTAAAGGCATCATTTCTATACGGTGAATTGGATGAAGAAATTTATATGAAACAACCAGAAGATGGTACTGATCGAGTTTGTAAATTACACAAGAGTCTGTCTATGAATTGAAACAAGCACCTCGGTGTTGGAATAAGAAGTTTCAAGAATTTCTTCAGAGTTATAGACTTTTTAGAACTGAAGCAGATCCTTGTTTGTTTACAAATAAGGATATGAGTTTATTATTATTGATAGAATCATGAGAAAAAACTCTTCAAAAACAGTATGTTTTTATTCTGTCAAAAAATATCAATTACAACAACCTTCCTTTTTTTATTATTAAATTATTAAACCGACTACTAAATTTAACGCATGCAATTGTACACTCCGGCCAACACCCCTTCTCAAGTGCATGCGACTAAGAGAAACAGACTTCATTCAAAATCCAGAAGACCAAGTTCAACAGATAAATTTTTAAACTGTTGTTTAGCTAACGGCTTCGTAAATATGTCGGCTATCATCTTTTCTGATGAAAGATACTTCATTTTTATTATTTCACGTTCTCGTAAATCACGAAGATAATGATGTGATACGTCAATATGTTTTGTACGCATTGTTGTACGATCTGATTCAATCATTCGTATACATCCTTGATTATCTTCATGTATTACAACTGGCGTTACAAGAGAGATGCCAACATCACTAATCAATGGTTGCAGCCACTGTAACTGTTTGCATGCTTGCGATGCAGAAACATATTCTGCTACCGTAGATGAAAGCACCACAGTAGATTGCTTTTTACTTGACTAGGAAATCGTAGCTCTTCCAAGTTGGAAGACATATCCAGTAGTTGATTTCCTATCATTAAGATCTCCTGCCCAATCAGCGTCCACGAAACCACGAAGAGTTAGATCTTGTTGAGCAGGAAAGATTAGTTTCTTGTTCACAGTAGCATACAAATATCTTACTACTCGTTTAACTGCTTTCAAGTCAGATTCAGTTGGTTGTTGTACTCGGCGACACAATATTCCTACAGCAAGAGAAATATCAGGCCGTGAAACTGTTGCCAAATGTAAAAGTGAACCAATAGCTTTTCGATAAAGGGTGTTTGTTGGTAATAATATTTTATCCACACCATCTCTGGCCAAAAAACCTGTTTCCATTGGTGTAGCTATTGATTTTGCATCTGATAAATCAAACTCTTCTACCATTCGTCGTATTTTAGTAGACTGATGAAGGTAAATTTACCCATCCTTCCCTCTATCTACCTGGATTCCTAAATGAAATTTAATGTCATCTAGATCTTTGATTTCGATGTATTCATTGAGTTGCTGACCAATTTTCTTGTTAATTCTTTCCGTTGAGCCCAACACCAGCATATCATCCACGTATAAAAGAACATGTTCAGAAGAATAATTGTTTCTAGTTCTTGTGAACAAATATGGATCTGAAGCACACTGTACAAATACAACCTTACTTAGGATTTTGACTGCTGTCTTATTCCAAACTCCTGCAGCTTGTTTCAATCCATAGATGCTTTTTCTTAATCGTAACACAGTGTTTGGTTCTTCAGAGTATTGATATCCTTCCGGCTGTTCTAGATATAGTTCTTCCTGTAGTTCTCCATTAAGATAAGTACTCTTAACATCCAAATGTCTCACATGTAAATTGTGAGCTGCAGCGTATGCAAGAAGTATACGCATCGCCTCATACTTCACTACAGGAGCAAAAGTTTCGTCATATTCCGATCCACGATGCTGCGTGAAACCCCTTGCCACCAGTCGAGCTTTATGAGTATCAATTTTCCCGGAACTATCAAGTTTCGCTTTGAAAACCCACTTGCAAGAGATTGCTTTCTTCCCAGCTGGCAATATTGCGGGCTCAAAAACGCCGTACTTGTTCAGCATTTCCATCTTTTGGTTGGCCGCATTAATCCGGCACTTACGCTCTCTTTCTGGTACACAGCATTTCATTCCAACTGCTCGGCTCTACGGATTCAGTAACGTTGCTTGCACCATCTTGATATCGTTCAGGAGGAACACCTTTGTTTGTTCGTTGTGAACATCTAACGATTGGAGTGAGACCTTTGCTTATTCGCTCCGAACGTCTAATGATTGGAGTATCTGATGTTTCTACTGTTTCTAGCTGTGTAGAAATTGATGGAGACTCTAAACGATCACGATACTTCTTTTCCGTGTCTACTTGTGTCTACGGTGATTTTCATTTTCAGACTCATTATCACTGTCACTGTCATCAGTTGTCTTGGTAGATTTGACATCTAATCCGATGTCATTACAAACTATTTCTTTTTCAATGACACGTACCGATGATGCTATTCGCACTTTGAGTGTTGACAGATCCAATACTCTGTACCCCTTAGTGTGCAGATCATATCCAATCAATATGCCTTCGGTAGCCTTGTCTTGCCACTTCTTTCTTTGCCCATCTGCAACGTGAACAAATACCTTGCTCCCGATGACCCGAATATGACTTAAATCAGATTTCTTGTCATACCACAGTTCGTATGGGGTCTTCTTCAATGTTGCGGATGACAAACGACTTTGAAGATAGTTAGATGTCAACACCATTTCGCCCCAATAGCATGACGGAAGATTGGCTTCGTTCAGTAGACACCTTGCCATTTCACAAAGATATCGATTCTTTCGTTCTGCTCTTCCATTCTGCTCCGGCGTATATGGTGCAGAAGTCTGATGCTTAGTTTTTCAGCTAAAAATCGATCCAGAATTTCATTGCAGTATTCCTTGTCATTGTCTGACCTGATAACTTTAATTTTTCGGTCCATTTGATTTTCTACCATTCTTACCTACATATTGAATTATTGCTCCAACTATATCACTTTTCTTTTTAACTAACATAGTGACTGTAAATTTCGAAAAATCGTCTACACAGGTAAGCAGATAACGATTTCCACTAGGAGTCGCTGTATCAGACGGTCCATACACATCAGTGTGTATCAATTCAAGTGGTTTAGCTGCTCTGGATCTGCTAGGAGAATAATTTTTCTTGGACAGTTTGCTTCGCGTACAAACTTCACACTTGCTGCTGTCGTGCCTGTCACCAGGTACAATGTCTATACCGGTGGCAAGATCCTGACGTACAATTTGTCGTATGACCCTGGAATCGCGATGCTCTAGACGTCTATGCCAAAGTTCAGCCGAAGCTCGATGGCTACTCTCTGCAATATTAACCGCTACTTTAGAAAAATCACCGTTCATTTCACTAATACAGTTTACCACAAACAAATTATTAACTTGTGATGCATGAAGTACAGTATCTCCATTTTTATTTCTGATCACACAACCATTCTTGTCAAAAGTTGTTATTAATCCTTGTTGTCCAGCTTTAGCAACTGAAAGTAAATTTCTACTGAATTGAGGAACGTAAAGAACGTCACGTAGTTTGACTCTGCAGTACCTCCCGGATGGATTTCGACAACATAGAATACCAGAACCAATACCGATGACTGGCGATGATTCACCATTTTTCGCTGTACTCACACGATGACCTGGGGAGCTATTCTTGACAAGTGCGTTTTTCCACTCGCATTTTTAGTATGCGAGTGGCAAAATGCGTATACGTATTTGATAAGTTATTCTTGACCACTCGAAAAACTCATTCGTAAACAAATGCGAGTACTCGCATTTATTCGAGCGATTAGATTTGTCAACCCAGCAAATTTGTCATTGCACGTGACATTGTCAATTTGCAATTTAAAATTTTTCTTTGAAGTAATACATTTTTTTAATAATACCTAAGAAAATAACTGTATTAGATAGAGGTAAGTACTTATTCTATTTAATTGCTTAATTAGTAATAACGTTATAAATGCATTTCAATATTTCATTCTCCTTTAAAAAGGAGTTTGCATCTTAAGTACACAATTTATGTTCTTAAATGTTTACTTTCTCGTTTTATATTACATTACAATTTACAGTATGAGTGACAAAAAAAAGGATGCCATAAAAATCAAGAGCAAACCAAACTTTTGGCTGAATTTTTGAAAAATAATCCTCATTTACTATCGGCAAAATTTACACAGTCTTTTACTTATAGTCACTACAAAAATAAATGGGAAGAAATTACTCGAATTTTAAATTCTGTTCCTGACGGTGCAAATAAAGATTGGAAAGGGTGGAGGAAGGTAATATTTTAAAAATCATAAAAATGTGAAACTTTTTGCAAGTCAGCGTTTCTAGACATGGCAGGACATTAGGAGTCGAACAAAAAAAAAATTAATAATCAATAAAAAGGCAGTAACGGTAACAGGTGGAGGAAAGCCTTTTGAAAATCAGTTAAATGAAAATGAGATGGAAGTAATGGATTTAATTACTCCCTTAACTATACAAGGGGATACTAACATTGCTGAATCTTCAGTACAGTTAGACTGGGAAGTTCCCAGTACATCTGCTGAAAATATAAACGTCGAACTCATAAGCACTTCTACTCTACAGCCTTCATTATTAACAGAAAATGCAATACATAACACTCATGAATTGCAATCAACTTCAGCTTCTAGTATTCGCAAAAAAAATTCAAAAATACATGAAACAACAAACGCTATAAAACATTTTAAAGAAATAACAAATGAAAAAATTAAGTTAAAAGAAGTCTACTATGAAAAAAAATTAAATTTACTAAAAACTTACCACGATAGAAGATTAGAAAAATTAGATAAGAAACTTCTATTTAAAGAAAGGCAATGTCAAGCTTTGGAAAATTTATCTTCAGCAATATCAAGAATTGCCGATTTTTATTTAAAATAGTCTAAATTTATTTCATTTATTTATTTAAAAAAAACTACAATAACCCCCATTTGCACCTTAAAGCACTTAAGTAGAAATAAAATTAAAAACAAAACTTCTTAACACAATAAGTTTTTACGTAGATACGTATTTCAACAGCTACGCTGCCATCTTAAGTACACATAAAGATTTCATGAAGTGTAGTTATTTCATGAAGTGTAGTTATTTCATGAAGTGTAGTTAACTTTTTATGTGTGTAGGCGTGTGTACTGAAGATGGCAAGTACTGACGTGGTGCAAACGGGATTGAATGTATATTAATTGTAATTGTTGGGTTTTCTGTTATGTCATTATTGAATAAAGAAATATAAAGTATGTAGAATTTTATTAACACGAATGGTCATTATAAATAATTTACGATTTTTCTGCATTCTAAAAAAAACATAAAAAGAAAAGAATATGAATGGAATTTAGCTTAAATTTCAAATTAAATTTCTTATTAATCGGTTTCTTTTTGCACGGCCTTCTGCCAATTCAAAATTAACTCTAGCCATTGGATTTATGTCGTCCTCTATGTCGTTAAAATGTGCATTAAAATTATCTCCAAAATCAACGTCTTCAGGTAG
Organism: Dorcus parallelipipedus; assembly: GCA_958336345.1. Taxonomy (NCBI): domain Eukaryota; kingdom Metazoa; phylum Arthropoda; class Insecta; order Coleoptera; family Lucanidae; genus Dorcus; species Dorcus parallelipipedus. The sequence continues at coordinate 31,466,006 of OY284475.1, forward strand.
TTCTTCATTAACTTCGGGAATATTGTAATCTATACATAAATTATGCAATATGACACATGCATTTACTATGTGTCCAGCAACTGTTGGCGTGTAATGCAATACGCGATGTTTTAATAAACAACGAAATCGTTTTTTCAAAACACCATTGCATCGTTCAATAGTTGCACGAATCGTTTTAAATTTTGTATTGAATCTATGTTCTGGTGTACCGGGAATTGTATTCCGAAAAGGTGTCATTAGCCATGATCTTAATGGGTACCCAGAGTCTCCTACAAAGACAACTATTTGAAATGCTATAAAACTGCCTAATTTAAATATTTGGAAAAAATTGATTATACCTAGCAGATGATAACCATGATGGCCAGCTCGGTACAAATTTCTCATGGCATTACTTACATTTGAAGCATTCCATATAAATGCATCGTGAGTACTCCCAGGAAAAGAAGCGTTGACATTTAGAATTTTTAAATTGTTATCACAAATCTGTAAGAATAAGAAGGGATGGGAGATGAGATTCTGTTATTGAAGAAATCGAACTGATTGCTCACCAACTGTACATTGAGGGAGTGGTAATGTTTTCTGTTGATATATATATGTTCAGGACGTTCTATACCATTTCTTGATGGAGGTACTATAGCCACATGCGTGCAGTCAATAATGCCGATAATTCCAGGAAATTGATATTCTTGGAAAAATCTTAAATAGGGAATCTCCTCTTTTTTTAATGTTTTTAAAATATCATATCAATTTTACCTCATTCGAAGGTTATTTAATTCCCCTATTGTGTTAGGAAATTTAACAAAACGATTAAAAATTTCCGGCTGATTAAAAGCATTAGTAACTTCCCTCAAACATCTACTGACTGATGGTTGTGTAACGTTAAAAAAATTTGTTAAAACCTACATCTAACTGGCAACTACCGGCAGCATAAAAACGCAAAGCTATTAACACCTAAAGAAATATACTGTAAAATGTTAACAATTTATCGATATTTCAAAATTAGATAGACCTTTGTTGTGATATCTAAGTCTGTCGACCTTTTTTGAGGTGTTAAATACGGTGTTAATAGACTAATAATAACTTTGCATAAATCTTGACACACGGAACATTTGAGTAAATGCGGAATCGGATAGCTCCTCGAAAGGATCCCTGCGTGTATCTAAAGGACGAGGGGCTCTTATCTCGGCATCATTTAATTGTTCAATGAGTAACAGGTGTAAAAATTCATCAGCCATGGTCGTTCTATTAACATTTAAATTACTAAATGCAAAAATTTTATAATCATACTTACTTAATTTTATTAAGAGTATTTTACTCAGTTTCGCCGGTCCTTCTAATTTAAACAAGAAATTGTTTGTCACAAATTTGACGTCAGTGACATTTGCGAGCGCTCGCTTTTAAAAACGAGTGCTAATCGTCCGCTCGCAGCAAAAACGTGTACATTTTGAAAATTCGAATGATCAAGAATACGACTATTCGCATTTTGCATGAATGCGCATTCGCATTCAAAAACGCACTTGTCAAGAATAGCTCCCCTGGTATTATTGAATGTATCTCTGTGAAGAATCTACGGTCTGACGCCATATGACTGCTACCACCGGAGTCCACTATCCACATCGAATCACTATTATTTCCCACTTGATGCTTGTTTCGCACACCAAAAGAGAAATCTCGGCATTCACTTGTCGCCTCTGATGAGACTGACGAAGACATTTCACAACCAGATTTCTGTTTCTCTTTCTTAAACTTGTGACAATCTCTCTTTAAATGTGCTTGTTTTCCACAGTGAAAACAATTGCGAACCACTTTTTGTTTAATATCGCTGCTTGTCTTCTTGTATGACTTTGGTTTACCAGAAAATTGTGCTATTTCTTTACTTTCGCTGCTTTTCTCCACTCTAAGATTATATTCATCCATCAATTTGTTGACAACATACTCCATCGTGAGATCTTTCGAACCTCTTCCTTCAAGTGCAGTAACTAGACCATTGTACGACTCTGGAAGACTTGCCAAGAGAGCCCCAATTTCAAATTTCAACTTCAGCTGTTCGAAGTTGATTCGCCAATTCTCGCATCATTGTAATATGATCACGCATAGAACCGCCTGTGTACCTTTGAGTCCAGTATTTTCTGATTAAATAAATCTGACTTGATTCGCTGCTTTGCTCGTAAAGCCTCTTGTAGACGTTCCAAACTTCCGACGCTACTTCGATGTTACGTATATGAGTGAGTTGACTTTTAACGGACGACACTACTTTGTCCACTGCAATGTTGTTGAGTTCTGTCCACTCATTCAAATCTTCCGGTTTTTCAGGATTAAGTTTCGTTGTCCCCGAAACTAATTCCCACGTGCCGCTGGCAACTAGCTTCTATTTGATGGCAATCTTCCAATTAGCATAATTCTTGCCATTTAAACGCACCTTAGTTTTCTTCTCTGACATTTTCACACTGAAATTATTTCTGCAAGTTTGCTGGGCCCATAACCTGATAGAATAATGAGAAAAAGAATCATGAGAAAAAAAAATCTTCAAAAACAGTATGTTTTTATCCTGTCAAAAAATATCAACTACAACAACAACAACCTTCCTTTTTTTATTATTAAATTATTAAACCGACTACTAAATTTAAAGCTTGCAATTGTACACTCCAACAATTATTACTATACGTAGATGATGGTATTGTTGTTGTAAGAAACGAAAACTGTCTTAACAAATTTCTTCAGATTTTACAGGATGAGTTTAAAGTTAATATGGGTTTACCTAACAGTTTTTTGGATATGCATATAGAAAAATTGGAGGATGGTTCGATTTTTATTAATCAGAAGTCTTATGCAAAGAATATTCTTGAACGTTTTAATATGACTGATGCAAAACCTATAGAGAAACAACAAGTGCTTGAAGAATCAGATGAGAAATTAGATACGAATTTTCCTTTTCGTGAAGCTGTAGGAAGTCTTCTTTATTTGTCTGTGGTCACGAGACCAGATCTTGCATACAGTTTAAGCGTGCTACCTCAGTGGTATTGGATTGTCCTAAAGCCAAACACAAGATAGTGAAGAGAGTTTTGCGTTATGTAAAAGGAACTCTTAATTTGGGATCATTATATAGTTCCAGTGAAAACGTAATTTTAGAATCTTATTGTGATTCTGATTATGCAGGTGATATGAGTACTCGAAGATCTACATCTGGAATGGTTTTTAAATATAATAATGGAGCAGTTGTTTGGTCTAGCAAGCGTCAAAAATGCGTAGCACTATCGACAACTGAAGCTGAGTTTGTTGCTGTAAGTGTAGCGGCAAAAGAAGCTATATGGCTAAAATTATTGTTACAGTTATTGTTACAAATTTAAATATTGTTCCGATTTTAAAAATTGACAATGAAAGTAGCATTCGTTTAATAAAAAATCCAGAATTCCATAATCCTTCGCAACATATTGATGTACGATACAAATTTGTGCAACAAAAATATGAAGATCGGGAGTTGATTGTTATGCATGTTACAAGTGAGCAACAGATAGCAGACATATTTACAAAAGCTCTTCCAAGGAAACGGTTTGAAATAATAAGATCTGCACTCGGAATGCATGTTCAAGATTAAAAATACTAATGCATTGATTTAGGGGAAGTATTGAAGATAAATCAAGCATTCATTTGTGCAGTGTTATCTACTCGTAGAACTCTATTTTAAAATAATACGGTGTATTTTTTAAAAAATGCCATAAAGTACATACATGAATGGAGCTAAGACATGAATTTTCTTTTCCACAGCCACCCCTTATGGCATTTTAAAAAAAAACACTAGTCTAATCTTTGTTTATAAAAAAAAACTTGTATTTTTGAAATATAAGTCAAAGTTTTCTGCAGTCTTTAATTTTTCAATTACTTTCAAATTAAAAACCTCAACATACACAAACTTTGGTTGAAGTGACTTTCTAGTTTAAACACAATATGTAACAATAAACTAAAACCTCAAATTGTGTCTTATTATATTATAAAGTTTTATTTTTTATATATTTATTTACTTTTTTTGGAGTACACTTAAGTGCAAAAATTTTTATATGGTTTTCAATAATAATAATTAAAATTTATTTTTTGATATACTATTTGAATTACTTGAACACTTTTAATTATTTAAATATTTTAAACGTAGAACGTAGGTGTTTGTCAATTATGTCACTATGATTTATCATAAAAGTAATTACAAAGTAATTATAAAAGTAATTGCCAATTCCCTTTTTTAAGACTTGTACTTTGTAATTAATTCCTCTTTTGAAAAAGTACTTTGTAATTGTAATTATATTTAAAGTACAAGTAATTACCCAGCTCTGCTAGGGGGCTTCAAATTTGAATGAGCTGAAACAAAGAATGTACCAAAAATTTCGGCAAACGTTAGGTTCAATATTTATTAACTTAACGAGCTGCGCAAAAACAAAAATTTACAAAGCCAGTCGTTATGGTGCCAATTCTGTAACAAGTGTGTTCTTTCACTTCACATATTATAAGTCGTATAATAATTCTTTGGTAATAAATTTGTTTCTTCTTAACATTTGTGCCCATTTTTTGTCCCCACACCCTTAGATTAAGATTCCACCCGCTAGTGATGTAATTGTCGCCGTGAGCAATATAGTTTATAATATTTATGATATGGCGGCGGCGGACAAAAACGTCGGGCAACAGGACGCATTCCATAATATAAAATTCGAGAAGAGTGCATTATTGATTTTTTTGGGTGTATGAATAACTAACTAAATTGAAGTTATATATTTTTTTTGATATTATAAGAAAATAAAGTTTAATTTTCTAATGGCGGATTTCACAAATGTTACTTAAATTTAATCATTCGTTAAAAGTAAACGTTGCCATGGTTACATGTGTTGAAGGTATAGGAATGATTATTCTTAATCGATGATTAAAGTTAAGTGATGTTTGTGAAATCCAGCGTAAATCTATTAACACCTGTTATAGGTATTACCTAATGATAATAATTAATAATTTTTTAAAATTAGATTCCTTTACCTACATTTCTTTAAACTAGGTAAAGAGCTATTTGCAATATATAAATTTTTGTATAATAATCTGATAAATAGTTGTGTATAAACAATTAACAATTCATTATAATTCTTATTCATATTCACTTGATTTACAAGTTATTAACAGGTCGGCGAGCGCTTTATAATCGTAAACAATGTTTTTTATGGATGTAATAAAAACCGCTTTGAATATTATCGGAGAACTTTTATGAGCTCATAAGATTATTCTTATGTTTTAAAAACTAAAATGTGTGCATGAGATAAAACAAGTCCGGCTCTGAAATGTCCTAAAAACGCCGAAGTCTGCTCCTTACTTTGGGCGAACGTAAAATTAGACAATTTTTGGGTTTTAGCCTAATTATTCTAAGTTTAAATCGATATGTCTATGATTTACTATGGACAAATTTTTGCTTTTTACACCGACACAAATATTTATAAAAGCCATGTAAGCGTATTACGGATTATTGCATACAATAATGAAATGTTTATCACGACTCGTCTACAGCGTCCAGCGCCGTAACGACTAATTCTATTGAATTGTTTCGTCTCCTTAACGCTTATTATTGAGGATATCAACCTTTTCACTTGAGCACAATTACGCTTGCTCTCACAATTGACGCATTTCCCAAACAAAGACGGAAAGTATGATATTTTAGGAAAGTGGCATTAAAGAGAGAGAGAGCGCGAAAAATTATTAATTATATTACCATTAATTGGTTTAGCGAAAGCAGAAATTCATGGGCGGAATTAGTCGTTGGCTTAGATCTAAGCAAAATCTATAAATCCAAAATTTACTAAAAATGTATTGCTTATAAAATTATTCTTAAAATGATGCATCGTATACAGTGTGATTTTTATAAATTTCATTGAAGATGGGGATGGGGGTGAGTAGCAAATGTGGAGGTCTGTAGATAAACTCAAATACGTCACAAACATGACTACTAGATGCTAGATTATCCATAGCTGACTCGTCGTCCCTTTTGAAGCTCAGTCAATTGGTGTTGTGTATGTGTATGTGGTTAACATATTTGTTAAAATATGACCGGAGATCCTAATTGTTCAAATCATTCACGCAATGGTTTCAAATTTTATAGGGCAAGTAATTTCTTTTCATCGTAATAAATAAATAATATATTTATATAACCTCATATTGGGCTCCAAAATGGTGAACGTGTCAGCTGTCTTGTATACAGTAGCCATAAAAGTGTCAAATATAAAAATTTTAATTTTAGTTGAATTTAACACCTGTTCCATCTCTATATTATTATTGTTATTTTCCAGGCCTGTCACTCTCTTTATGTTTCCTTCTAAACTCGAAGTAACTTTGTTATTGCTTTTTTTTCTCTCTAATGCCACGTTTCATTTAGAATACTCTCAAGCAAATGTGAAGTAAAAACTTACGATTAGCTTAACTATTTTGTACCTAAATTTTACAAATGCGAATGGATTTGCTGCACTCGTATAATCTGGATTCGATAATGGTGATTGTACAGTGGCAAAAATTATCGTAGGAACTAATTGGCGTAAAACTGCTATAAAATTACTAATCGCTTTTACATGTAAAAATATTTTACTTCGTGATTTTCTGGAGGGAATTATTTAATTTTGTTTTTAAGTACCTTGTTATTAAATTTAGCGAATTTGAAGTCGCCTACAAAAGTACGCATAAATTTCCAGATCAACTGGGTATAGGACCTTTTGAATTAACGTCTCAAGTATTTAAAAGAGGTCTTTATAATTGATCATGTATTTATGCGCAGTTTTGTTAATTTATGTGTACTAATTTAATTAATGAAGTCCAGAGTTTTAAGAAATCAAAGTATTTTAGTACTTTTAGGACATTATGTGTTATTAAAAGAAGTAGGTACAACTAAATTCCATTATCGAAAATATTGCATATTAAAATGAGAATAATAGTTATTTTTTATAAATAAATAAATTTTGGTTGAAATTTTACAAAGTACGAGTTGACTCGAGGTCTTTTCAGCATTTTTAATTACTTTTGCTTAATTTGTTTGTAGTTATTTTTAAATTTAATTCGTAAGAATTGATTTTATTTTTAATTTTAAAACTTATTTGTTTTTTTGGTATTCAGTTTTTAAAAAAATATACAAGTACATATCTATTTCACGAAAGTTTGATTTTTTATTTTATTTTGAATTTAGGATTTTCATTTCGATGTGTTCAATTACATACTTTTAATCTCAAACTGATTTGTGTTTAACTTTATTGCAGTTTATTAATTATGTACCTACTTAGTTTAGCTTTAGATACAAATTTTTAGTTTTATAAGTTAATTAATAGTGTTGAATTTCGTTTATGTTGTTAGAAAAAAATCATAAAATATTATCTTCCACACAAGCAGTGCATCATATTTGAACGTACTATACTTAAATGATTGTAATTTACTCGACGTCATTAAAAAAAATTAGTGCACAAGCGATTACCATTTTGTTCTTTTGCTAAACCTCTCCAAAATTGTAAAAAATCCTTCAATATTGATAATGCTAAACCTCTCCAAAATCGGAAAAAATCTTTCAACCTCGAAAAAATCAACTCGAATAGTAACTTAAGCAACTCTTTCAAAATGACTAGCCACGGTATATTATACCTATTTATCTTATTACTCTTCTTTTATTATGCTAATGCATTGTGTAGCTTCCGAATTCTTATCTTCGGGCTATAAATCTGGTACTTCTTTTAGTGGTAAGGATCGCGAAATTCTTTGTACGAGTTGTTTCCCTCTCCGTTTTGGAGAAACTGGAGGGCTTGATAGGGGCGTTGCGGGCGCAGTCAAGTTACCGCTGGACAAGTCGCTTCTGGACGTTGTTCTTGAAGGTGGTACTGAACCTGCAATAGTAAAAAAAAAAATTCAAGAAAAAATTAATTTTAAACAATAAAATAAATGTGATAAGAAAAAAAATTAAACCGACCTGTTTGAGAATATTTGTCGAAAACGCACATTTCCAAAAGTACTGAATTTATTCCTGATTTTTCTAACGCAATGTATTTTATGTCGAATTAATAAATAAATATGTCGTGACTTTGGACATTTCAAAGCGTTGCCCGGCAACTTCCTTCCGTCTTTTAGCAATTCAGAGACGGGACAGCTTTGCCACTTCTCCGCTGAATGCAAATGGCTACGCAATGAATGACCCCTTTTCATTGGTCCTCCTATTGTGTAACCACAGCAACGTCCGAAATGTCCGAAGTCTACTTATTACATTACTGTTCTCTCAATTTTTTTGCGGCTCTCATCGTTCATCTTCATATTTGATGTTTTTTGTTCAAATTGATCTTTTCCGTTACATTAATAATTATTTTGTTTCAATTTTTTTTTAATTTCTACATATTTTTGATTGTTTTTTTTTTTGTTTTAATTGAATTTTTATGGTCTTATATTAGTATTATGAGAGGATACGAGCCTAGAGGCATAAAGTACTTCTTTCATAAAAAAATTAGGTAGAATGATGCGACCTTATAATTAGTAAAAATATGTGACGATCTAAAATTTTAATTATGACTCCGAAGCTTTGTTCATTCTTACATGAAATGTCAGCATTGCATTGTAAAGCGTCACAGTTATTTTTAGTTGTTTCACACACGTTTACTTTGCGTTTTATGCAGCAATTAGGACTGCAATTTTGTTGTTGAGAAAATTAATAGTACGTAGTTCAATTTGTACACATTTGCAACTTTATTTTATATTTTAAAAGAAAACAACAACGTAAAAGAATACTTGTTTTGTTGCACATAAGAGGAAGTTCTATTTTGTGATTTAAGGCCTCTTTACATGATGCAATTCGTATTGCAGCAAGACGCAATTTGCATGATCATTTGCAAATGTGTGTGAACAATTACTTAAAGATTACTTAAATATAAGACAAGTAAATGTTTGCATTCAGAAATTGGTATCTTTCGTTGAAACTACACAGACATTGGGAGCAAGTGTAATTTTTAATTTTAATTTTAGCTTTATATTAATGAGTAGATGAGTACGTTTACACGAAACATTTAAAGTAGGTTTTATTACAACCAACGTTGCTAAAACTGACGTAAATAGTCGTGTAAATGAGGCATAACACCCATTTTACTAAACTGTTTTACTAAAATCGGTGTTATGCCTCATTTACAAGACTATTTACGTCAGTTTTAGTAAATAAAACCTACTTTAGACGTTCGTGTAAACGTACTCATTGTGATGGGTAATAAGGCTCAGTTGTACAATTCCAGCTTAACTTTAAGCCAAAGCTTAACAACAATTGTTGAAATAATCGTTATTGTTGGTTTAAGCTTCAACTTAAATTCAAACTGGCATTATACATACAACTAGGCCTGCATCCTGGATTCTTGTCAGACATTTCTGAGTTTTTCAATTTACAAGGGTATAATCTTCCCCTCTGGGTGTCGCGACGAGAGTGAGAAAGAGATTCGATTTTTATGCCCAAAATAACAAACATTTTACACGCAATAAACAATTTTCTTTCCTTCTTTCTCACTCTCTTATCAAGTTTTAATTAAACCATGTAAGACTCGGCTCGCAATAAATACCCTTGTTTGTAGGTTTCTGGTTTGACGTTTACGTAGCCAGGAATCGCTGTCAACGTTCTTTTCCACAGTATTGGAATTTTCCCTCTAGTATGATACATTATTCTTCGGGATTATTAAAATTACGTGAAAGAAACCGGACTTTGTAAATCATTTCGCAAGTCTGTTTATTTTAAATCGAATGTAATTGTAAACAAAACATGACTAACAGCGATCGATCTTTACCATCAACTTACAACATGTTCGGAATTTCCGGTGTGAACCATATAAAAGACGGCTGTTGCATGAAACAGGATCACACAGTCAGGAGACGTATGGACGTAAACTCATCTGCAGAAGTGATGTTAAAAAATATAAAATTCAAACGAACTTGAAGATTAATTCAAAATAATATCAAACAGAACAACAACAAAAAACAAATTCAAAATAATTTCATAAAGAGAAGAAACGGCAACAACAAACAGTTGTTAGTTCTTAAACTAATTGGCAATTAAAGTGACTTTTGTTCAACACATGATAATGTTGACAGGTAATGAAAGGATAATTTCGACACAATCAAACAGGTTAACTATGACAACATTACCTGTGTTATGACAGCATTCCTCGAACTGCCCGTGTGACTATGATTGCCTGCTTTTATAGTCTTCGTAACCGAAGAGTTCTGATTACTTACGATAAAAATTTTGCAAGTTGTATCAGGCTGTACATAGCACACACGTGTTCCAAAACGGATGTAGGTGTTTTCCGATCACTAGGTCAGGCGAACTGATTCCGCGTCGATCGCATTGCGACAATGTTTTGTATATAATTTCTTTTCTATTTAAAATAAACAAATTTCTGTACAGAATTTCTTACATATCGCCTAAATTCTCAAAAAATATTAAAATATTACATAATTTATATATAAAAAATTAATGTATGTACTTTATTTTCCAGAATTCGAACGTCGTAGTCAATGTTTTCAGATATCAATAAGTAGGTACTTAGGATCAGTTGAATTTTAAATTATATGTATTAGTACTTAACTGAACTACAATCTTAAAAAAACGTATCAAATAAGTTAATAATTTAATTAAATTATTAAAATCGAGCATTTAATTATGCACTAAAGATTTAAGAACTTGCGTTAGTCTTCAACACCACAGTGAAATAAAATAAAATAAGAAAAGAAAGTGTAATTATAAATTGAAGCGGATAATACCCTCCTTTCAAATTTTAATGAAAATCGTTTAATCATTTTGAGCTTCCAGGACTCGTCTAAGTAGGTCAGGCACTAACAGTTTAATTGATTGGGCGCTGCCTTGATTGATTCGAGTTTAGCTACATACTTTGATAAGTACCTAACTAATATTAGAAACTTATAAATTTAATATCGAATATACCTACATATAATTATTTTTTCTCAGAATTTTTTATTTGTGAGAAATTTCTTTCTTTTGAGACAAACACTTATAAATTAATTCAAATTCAATGTAAAAAAGCAATGAAAAATTAAAAATTGAAAACGTTCATAAAAGTAAAAGCAAAACTTTATACTTTTAAAATGGGAAAAAATAGATACTTTCTTCGATTTTTACAATATTTCTTACCGGTATAACTACTTAGTCCAGCAGGACCGGATCTGGGTCTTGTAATTGTTGTGCTTGTACTCCTTGTCATTTCCGATTGGGTTCTGCTACTTCTTCGTCGTGAACGTCTACTATCTGTCGTTCTGCAGACTCCTGTAGGACACTGCTGACCCATAGAACAGCGTCCTTCGCAGATGGACCGCGATAACAGTAACTGTTCGTAATTATTGAGCATTCTCGCACATTGTTCCTCATCCGTTCCTATCAGTGCCAAGCTGGGAAATCTCTCTTTTACTCGTCTTCTTTCCTATATTAAAAAAATATTAAGGTAGGTACTTATTGAGTTAGAACAAAAATTGACTGGAAAAATATTTAGGGCTATTGCAAATAGGGCTGGATCAATGTATCGATACATCGTTACGTATCGATACGCGTTTCTGAATGTATCGATATTTCGGTACGTATCGAAATATTAATTGTTTGATAACGGTCAGTGTCATATTTCCAAATTATGTTAAGTTTTGTTGGTAGCTAATACTTCGATATTTTGATACACATTGATATCTGATATAAAAATACGTATCGATTTAAAAATCTTCGATTTACAGTTTGCCTTATCGCCCAGCCGTATAAACTAGGTAATATCTTCTTACTTCCAAAAGTTTGATGTCTTCAAATTCCTGTAGTTGCTTTTGGAAGCCCAAATTCGGATTGGCCACAGCTCGTCCCACCCTAACGACTTTCAGTGCGTCTTTCCAATTTAAATTTGTTACGGACATGATGTAGGCTACTGCTACAGTTACGCTCCTGGACATACCAGCTAAACTAAAATGAAAAAAAAATTAACTCAAGTCCAAATCTTAATTAAAAAGAAAAATTCGATGAAATAAAAAAACTAAAAGTTAAGCAATAATCTTGGAACTATTTCAACTAAATATTTTATGCTTCCAATAGATTTTGCACAAATTTTTCCAAGCAGGGAGTCCACTTAATTAAATTAATGCTAGAGGATTGCGTGAGAATTTTATTGAAATATTAATAATTAATTTCCCAGCTGCCCTAGTTCACGTTTATAAAACACGAACTAATTTTACGTTTCATTTAAAAACAGTTTGCACAAACAAGTGACATCTATTGAGTATTTAACAAATTCGAAAACTGAACAATTATCAATTTGCTAATTCCGAAGTTCAATTGGAAACCTTATTTACGGCCAGATGTCTCTTTTAAATAACAGAGAAATAAGTGTAAAGTGGGGCTAGAATCCGATAAAGTGGCGTACGGTTATAATATGCTGTTAATTCTCCTCTTAAACTTTGCATCACATCATTAATTATAGAATTTGTCTGCATGTTACTTATATTTACAGGTTTCATTTTTCCACTCGGCTATTATAAAAGTAGCGCCACTACGTATTTGGTGAGCTACTTCCAAACTAACGAGTTTAGCTCCAAATTGGGGCGTCAAATTTAAAACTTTTGATGAGCCCTCTGCTAAGCTTTATTATCTGTGGATAGACGTACTTGTAAAATATTTTTCAATTCATTCTATTACGAGTATTCAAAAATTTTATTGCCAAGTGAAGATGTATGGTAATTATCCTAAGCAGATAGTAAAATTACGTACGGTCAGTTTTCGCTAGTCTGTAGATTACAATTATTTACATTACTGCCAAACCAATTTTCGACCGTTCCGTTTTAACTGTCCACGATTGTACCTAACATATGATATAAGAATACATTAACTTCTATGATACTGTAAACGCCACTCACATAACAATATAGCTCCCTAGAATAGTCTACATGCATCCAGTGGTTTTCTCGACGTTCCTCGTCACTTTCAGACGAAATGGCCCGATTATAAATAAATAAGTGAGTTTATAATCGGTTTAAAAGAAGACAGTTCTGTCATATGGGAGAGACAATCCCTCTTTGGAGGGATTTTTAGAGTCTGGCGTTATAAACGTGATCTTTTACTAAATGCAGAGATTTCCTCCTATTCTTTTTCAATGTATTGTATTTCATAATTTATTACAGTTTACTGCATGAAATTTTAGTAGAGTTTGTGAAATAGTTTAACGTTCGTGTTTAGTTAACTTTTATTTAGGAAACATTTTCGTTGTTGTTGGCTGCCTACGAGAAAAACTGTTTATTTATTTTATAAATTAACAAAGCGATAGGGCATTTTGAAAAACTACATTTACCGAAAGCATTTGGAAAAATATTTGAAAATATATATCTCGTTTCAATAACAAGGTGCAATTTATGCACTGAACTTCTAATTTAGTACAATCAATTTTGGACTTTTTCTAATTATTCCTTGTTTTTGTTAAATTTGTATCTGTTTCCTAATAAACTTATTTTTAATAAAAGTTGTATATCTACTTATACTTATTTATGCCTAACACTGTATATAATGTGCAATGTAAATTCAATTCAGGTATCATCGAAAGTCATAATTATTGATGGTCTGCGCGATATACCTGAACTTAGGGAGCATGAGATTTGAGTGTGAATGGGTCTTGAGGGATAAGATCATAAACATAATTGGATCATATTTCCTACGCCTCACAGGAACTTTTCAGGGGATATTTCAGGACGGTTTAACCCAGGTTGCAAATCAAAATATAAACGATTATTTTCTGAAACTTACCAGTGGATTAAAACGTTTCCGTCTCGAAGTCTCGCCGCATGAATAAAATCGGTGCAAAGGGAAAAATATTGGGTCAAGTTCTGGTCCGGTGAATCTGAAGCCATAACGCAGAGATAGTGCTTATCCTGAAAAGAGAAATGGAAATATGTATCCACTACATTTCGTAGTTTTCTGAGACTGTTTCTATTCAATCGGATTTATTTTGTGAAAGTAAGCGAATTTTACTATCTTCATGTTTCACAATTTCAGACAAAAAGAATAATACAAAGAAAAAAATTATCAGATTTTGAAATTAAATATAATAATTAAAATTTAATCTTTAAAGTTGGTTCTTGTCAGATGAAATTTGTATCACAAAATCTTTTAACCGGACACTAAATCGCGAACAATACACTTAACGTTTCACCGTCGTTCGACAGCTTCGTCAGAAGTGAAAAATATAAACAAGTTGTCAAAATAAACAAGGTTGTTAACGGAAACTGAAAAGGTAAATTGATTTTTTTTTCTTTTATAAACATAATAAATATTTTATTTTAATAAATGTTAAAAATTGACAGATCTATATTCTATTTAAAGAATCGAGAAAACTAGAAAATGCAAAATCTGTACGTTTGTTAATAGAATTCGACGACATTTTTATTTTACACATTTCTATGTATAAAACGTCTCTTAAAAATATTAGACTCATAATATAAAATATTAGTGTTTTCAAAATCAAAATTATGGTTATTTTCTAACGAATGTTCAACAAGCATTGAATGATTTTGATTATTTTTTTGGATATGATATTTATGTTGATCTAGACGTTTTTTTAAATTTTGACTTGTTTCTCCTATATAACATGAATTACAATTTAAACATTTAATTTCATAAACCACGTTAGGTTGTTTTAATATCGGTGTTTTTGTTTTTAAATTTGAGAAAATAATATTTAAATTGTTTACAGATTTACTAGCTAAAATTAAGTTGTGTTTTTTGAAAATGTGTTTAAATATGTATAGTATAAATATGTATATGTATATGTATATGTATAGTGATTCAATATAAGGTAATATGTATTTTTTGTTTATTTTGACAACTTGTTTATATTCTTCACTTCTGACGAAGCTGTCGAACGACGGTGAAACGTTAAGTGTATTGTGCGCGATTTATTGTCCGGTTAAAGGATTTTGTGATATAAAATTTAATCGTAACATTTTCCAAAGTTCTTCTGCATACATATAAGGTTTATTATTTAATGAAAAAAATTCTCGTAGAATTTGCATCTGTATGAATAAATAACGAGCGTGTTGGACCCGTAAAAATCAATAATATGTAAATAAAAGCCCAGCGAATTATAAAATAATTATTTTCCTGGCACGGCAAGATTTCTGAAGCGTTTGTTTTGCGTCAGGTTTTTCCGATTTTGCGGCCGTCTTAGGTCACCGACTTAAATAGAAATTGCCCTCGTTGTTCTAGCAGAAAATTAGCTGCACCCCAACCACGTACGACGTAATGATTAATCGATGCGATTTTATCCTATTTATCATCGTTTGTTGCTGATTGTGGTTCAGGTAATTTTTGCCCCAAACTGGTACAAAAAAGAGTTTAAAAGAACAATAGCCTCAAATACATAATTTTTCTTCAATTTTAATAATACTTAATGTTGCTCTAGTAAAATTAAATTTTAAATAGAAGAAGAAAGAAGAAGAGGAAGAAAAGTGTATGTATGTACATACACGTAGGGTAGGTCATTTTTATAAGAAAAAAAATTTCTTTTTCTAATAGGGTTAAAATGCAGTCATTTAACTAGTTACATAATGAAACTTATTTTATGAATTTCGTAAAAAATCTTCCCGCGCAGTGACTTTGAATTTTAGGATTTATAAAGACAAATATCTTCAATTCTAACATAAAAGTAAGGCAATGGTTACGTTCAGTGAGCACAGCTGCTGTAAATCAGCGCTTTGATTGCTGGATTGCTGAGTTCTTCCAAATGCAGAGGAAACTGTGATATCTCCAAGTGCAACAATTGTTTCTGAAAGAGAAGAAGAACTTTATGTGAAACTTCAAGAAAGTATTCTCGATACGATAGAAGATAACCCACACACGAAGCCCATTGCAAACCAATTCCAAATTCAACAAACAACCGCTTGGGTAACACTTAAGGGAGGGTTTTCAATCACAAGTTAACTTTAACTCTAGGTTTATTCTTATAATAACAATTATGTTTCTATGGCAGTAAACTGAAAGTAAAGGTTAACTTGTGATTGAAAAACAGGGCCTTAGGGCCGGTTTCTCCTCCCGAATCACCCTGCATGTATTAGTAGTTGGAATAAATATTAACTAAAAAAGTATTTCGTTAGGTCTCTCAAAATATAATCAATAAGTAACTCTCTAAAGGCTTTGACAAGTAAGTAAGATGACTATAGCGCCCTTTTCTTTGATAAAAGCGGAACTTACTTGTCCCCATTTAACCGAATTCTATCTACTTATTACTCCTAACGCCTATCCACCCAATTTTTCGGATCTTTTCTCTCTCTCTCAAAAATCTCTCCATTTTCTTCTATCCTGTATCAATTTTGTTACTTCCTCGAACTTCTCTCCTCTTGAATGATGATGAAGATGAATTAAGAGCATCTGTTTCAGCCAAAGCTTCGGTATTCACCAGGGAACATCGTATAGAAGGAGTCGATTTAAAATGGACTATTGAGGATTGGGATTATATATTTTTTTTTCGTACGGCGGTGCACAGAAGGGGCTGGGAGGTTTGCAGATAAGCAATATAATTTCAAAAACACCGCAAATTTTGGTGGTCTTTCATGCACAGAGTTAGTTGTCTTGCAGAATTCTACCATGACC